>JAYKKI010000019.1:29572500-30010000 GCA_039881145.1 Druceiella hillmani
ATGTTAATATCTGGAATTATTTTCTGAGAAACTAATAAATTTAAATTTTTACGTATTTCCAAAATACTCACCAAATTTTACGAAATAACGGTACGGAAACTCAAGGTCCGAGACCTACTTGCACTTGGTCATCTTTTTTCATTTAGAGTTTAATAGTTCAGTCAATACGCGATGCACTAGAGCAATTACTTAACCATTTCAGTAATAAATAAATAATATCTCGTTTAACGCGATCACTTCATCAATGATATACTTTCTTTCATTGAACCTTTCTCCTTCTATAGTTTTTCATATTTCATGTCATTTTCATCATTATAATTTTATCATTTTATTGAACCCGGAAAATCTATATTTATCAGCAGTCCACGTTCATAACGTTCCGGAAAATAGCTAGTGACTAATATTGGTACAAAACACTTGTTTTCTTTTTTGAGCCTCATGTAGTCTTTTGCCAATTTTACATTTTGCCCTCCTTGCCATGCTTATGGCGTTAAGGAAAATGACTAATATTTAATATTGGTACGAATCACTTGTTGCTTGAGTTTTTTTATTTTCGTCAATGTGGCATTAAAAATAGAATAAAATTTGTGTGAATACAATGGACGTGATCAGTATTTAAAATTGTCAACAAAAGAAATAAAAGTATGTGGACAATAATTGCCTCGTCGTAACTTAAGGTTTATTAAAGTAAATTAGCTCCATGATTAATTAGTTTGTTTAATCTGTAAATATAATTATTGACTGTAGCACGAAACAAATATTGAACTTTAGGAACCATCCTCTTTTCTTATAATTAATTGTTTTTTTAGGATCCCATAGCCAAATGGCAAAAACGGAACACTTATAATTTCGTCCTGTTCGTCTATCGTCCGTGTATAATGGCCACTTTACTCGGAGACTGTTGGCACAATATAAATGAAATTTGCATGTCAGGTATCTTCTATGAATTTCTATACAATGAAATAGGGGAATTATGACAAAATTAGCATCAGAGACAGCACTTCATACGTGTAACTCGGGGATAAAAAAAGTACAGTGCACATAGGCGTGTGGGGTATCGTTAGATAGGTTTTAAAATGATGTAGAGGTTACAAAATAACTTTTTTTATTTAAGTCAATAATTGATGGGATATGCGTTTCTAAATTCATAAAACTCGTATCCCCTCCCCTCTAACATTTGAATTAAGCTATGTAAAATTCTGAAAGAAAATCAAAATAGAATTTCATTAAAATAAGAATTTAAGAAAATTAAAATAGAATAAAATAAAATTTCAACTAAAATTGGTTTCAATGATACGTGTCGCACTTGCTTTCTCTGATTTTCACAGCGTCTTTGACAAATACAAACTTATAAGTTTAATATTGTTCGGTAACACGGAACCTTCGTTCGCGAGCCATACCCGTTGTTTAAATGGGATTTTAAAGAAATTTACAATTAATTCTATAGTTGTTACAATTATAATTAATTCTATAGTATTAATTCTATTAGTTGCTGAGATACGTGGAATGTAGTTTGAATTTATTTGTATACTGCACGTATAAACGTGATATTTATTTTATTCTTCTTACTTATTTCCTTTTAATAGATATGGAATTTATATTGTTTAGAAGCAAGTTGTATTGTATTACAACTGTATTGTATTGCAATTAAATTACATTTTCAACCTAATATGTATAGCGTAACGAAACAATTTTGCAGAATAAATTTCGTTTAAAATTAACTAATTAAGAAAACATATTTGGATTAAATCGAAAACTTTCCTTTTCAAGACCAATTGCCCCAAAATAAGCACAATAACGACATTATTAATGGTGCCTTCTCAAGTGTTGCGTACCACGAACAAGGTGAGCTAAGCTTAGGTCTGTGGGAAGTATACACAATATCTTTTGTGTGTTTTACTAATGTATTTAAATAAATATGTTAAGATTAATTCCGTTTTATGTAAATATTTACAAGTCATAAAATTAAATACCTGTCTTTAACCCTTAAATAAATGCCGAATAGTGAAAGTTATTTACATGAGACCCTGATAGGTATCATCTGGTATACAAGGGATGAATATACTGTTGATAACACAATTTAATATACATAGAAAGCTAACCGAAGGAATACATGTCGGGCATAAATATGGAGCTAGTCGAGGGTCCACAAATGGTCAACAAAAAATAAGTGCTTGAATGGTTGTGTCTGCAGAAAATACGCTAGGAGTATTAAAGGCATAATTATTATATAACCATTTACTTAAATAGTTCTGTCCATATTCCCGCCTTATTTTCTCTATTTATATATTCATTGATGGAGAAGTGATGCTGTTATTACACTTCAATATTTTCATGCATGTTTTCATAAAGATCTCGTTTCTATTAAGTAAGCACAGCCCATTGAACAGAACTAGGTCAACAAGTGCCTGAACGGCTGTTTGCAGAAAAAACATTCAGAGTATACACAGTTATAAATATTACGTAGCCATTTTCACAAATAATTCTACATTCACACATTGTGTTCTCTATCTCTATCTATGCAGTTATTACATCACTTCTACATCAATGAATATATTCAATAATTTTTATGCATGTTTTCGTACAATATGTTCTAAATTTCTGGCTCTTTACATTGTCGTTTTTTAAACATTCTTCAATTTGATTCTCTTCTAGTTTTCCCAGTCATCCATATTTCCTTTTCTTAGCCATTTCTTCATTCATTTTCTTTGTCAGTCTCTTTTTTCCGTATGTTGGCACACGGTCGAGTCATCTAAATATTCTCGACAACAACTTGCATTTTTAAATGTATATTCATCCATTATGGACTGTTACATCATTATGTACAGCTACATTATTCTTAAGGGATCGAGACAAAATGAAGAATGTTTATAATCTATACGCATTCGCCTCTCCATCTAGGTATATAGTAGATATCCAATAATATTAAGAAAAATCCACAATTTTTTTTAAATTACATCCTCTTACGTGTGAAATGGAAATAAAAAATTGTTCACGCGAAATTCATTGAAAGAGGCATAACTTGAAGCTTTCGTCGACATACAAAAAAAACTATCAAATGTTTCAACACACACAATATAAAATAGTTTTATTGACTGCTTTATTGCAAAAACTATCAAAACTGGTCATTTAGTTTTTATTAAACATTGAAGATAGAGGATTCTTTTTATTGTCATTATTTGTTACTTAGGTCATTATTTGTCATACTTAGGTTGTCACTAATATGTACTTCCTAGTGCATTAAACATTAAATGATACCTGATATAATTAAGTAGAGTGAAGTACCTATTCTCGTGGATATCTCGTGAACTATGATTGTTATAATTTTCCTACAACTTTTCCGAAGGCTACCAATTCATATTTCCTAAAATAATAAAATATTATGTTTTCGAGATCTTTATGACTAGCTCTCTCAAATTATACTCCACACTATATTTGGCATTAATATTTATTTCAATAATCAATTTGCTGCATTGAAATTACCATATAAACATTTTTGAATGTTAGCTACTGATATACATGCGGATTAATATGGTTTTTTATTATTCCAAGCGGTTTCCGTAAAAAATGCTGAAATAGACGGACAGGCAGATACGTGAGTAATCTTCAAACTCGTGCATACGAACGAAAGATATTTTCCTTCACGAGCAAATGGGTACAAAAGCTAATAATATTTTTTTTATTTTTTAAAAACAATCATTACAAACTGGTTCCTTTTTTTTGTATTTCCTCTATTTGTTATTCATTTAATTTAAAATATGCATTTTATCATGCAAAATAATGTTACTTAAAAAACATTTCTCGGCGACATTTCGACAACAAATGACAGACTGTGAGCACTTTGTAGATATTTCAATCGGATGATGAAATACGAGGAATACGCCAGAAATATTGACAAGTTGAGCGTTGAAAGTATGTGAATAGTGAAACATTTAGTGGGTTCAACATTTTCAGCAGGTATTCACGTGTAATTTTTCAATTGAGTGACTTTTGAGACGATATTATCTTGAGTTGTATTATTACTCTTGTAGTTATTCTTGATAGATCTTGATATTTTCATTTTAATTATTTAAAACGGTATTCAGAAAACGCTTAAGAATAAATGAAGTACGACAGACCTAAATAGTGGCAAAATACGGGGCAGTGAGGGGCATATGAAAGGTTTGGACACAAACGATAACGAAATACCATCGATGGCCTAAGATTCGGCATGGGGACATGTGGAAAATAAATCGTAAAGGATTTAATTACTGCCAAAACCCTGTTAGTAACAATATGAATTATCACCCCACTTTAAAACTTAGAATATCAAAGTATACTGTAAAGCGATAAGTACATATTACAGTGTTATAAATAGCTATAACTATGTTTTTTTAATATTTTTAGGTGTATTCGTGAGTGAAACGTTCTGAATATCCTGAACATGTATTCACCGTGCTTTAAACGGACTTAGTAAAAGCCCAACATAAATAGATGAAGAAAATTTTCAATAAAAAATAACATATGAATTATCGTTTATATCGATAAAAAATTATACATAAATAAACGTTTATAATATCAATTCTGTTCCCCACTACATACGAGTATGTAGTTTTAAATGGCCTTGAAAATATTTAATAATTATTGAAAAATTATATCATTTTCAAACATTTTATTACAAGAAACTAAAAATAGGGAGTAGCATTAAATTTATAGAACTTCCCAGTTGTAATAATAGTGAAGAAATTAATTAAAATTTCTAAAATCTAACTCTTTGAACTATTGAAGCACTTTGTTTGAATTATGAAATAAATAGTGTGTATCACATTAAGAAAAATTTGACATGAGAAAATTTTCCTTCTATGATAGATATATATTTTTTGCATTCTCAATAGACAACAAAGTCACTATCCATTTGATTGGCATTTTATGACGAAGCCCCATTCAGCGCTTCTGGTTAAAATTGGTTACAACGACTAGAAAAACAAAACACTATGGAAACTATTTTTAAAAACAATATTCTTTATTGTTTTAGTCACCGCCTTATAGGTGGCCCCATAATAGACATAAAAGTCGAGGTGGATCGACTATTTATTTCGTCGATTCCATCGATTAAATGATGCTCACAGCGACTATTTGAAAAAACAATAAATAAAATACAGATTTTCTAGTTGATCTATTCTAGAAAAAAAAACTTTCATTGTTACCTCTCGGAACAAAATTTACCAGACGCACTGTATAGGAAATTACGATGAAATAAAATAGATCAGCACCAGCTGATAAATTTGGTAAAATTTGAACTAGAAGAAAAAAATACAAGTGGTTATTCAATATTCGTGTGAGTATTCACGAATAATATTTTTATTCAGAACATCATGTATACTTACTATACATTCAAAAAGTATATTTAATGTACATAGAATATAATATGATTTGTAACTCTCGGTGATCCATTTTACATTTATCATTTAATTTTGTCATTAATAGAACAATCTCCACTTTTTAACAGTAGGTTATAAATATTAAGATACTTTAAATTTATATCGTACTAGTTTGCAAGTGAATCTCATGTGTGAGGGTGAGAGCAGCGGAAGGGCAGACTGGTTAGGAATAATTGTTTATACAACACACCAAAGTACAAAGAGTGTTTTTTTGGGACCCTTGATCTTAAAACTACTCCTTAATTTAGAATTATGATTTTACATCATATATTTTCATTCGAATTGCGTCTGAAAATGAATGTGCGAAAGTCTACATCAGTCAGATATCTTTTTGTAAATTGTAGTTGGTTTTTTCCGACTTTTATTATTTCAACCCTATTTTCAGTGATCCTGTTATATAAAACCGGATAATGTTAGATACATTATCCGGTTAGAACATAAACTGATACTTATTCACCGGTAACATAATTTTTAAAATCAATTGGGTACTTCGTACTGATGAACTCACAAAGTATTATTTCTTTATTTTATTTAGTACTTGTATTTCTATTGCACGTTTTCTCCTTTAATAGGCAGTTATGTTCAGAGTCGCTTCACTGGGTTTAGAAGCGGGGCCAATAGCAATTATCGCAGTGCCTTTACCGACCTGGTTTTATATTTATTCTTGTTGCTGTAAATTGTATATTGCAGGCAATTAAGCTCATATTTTCTATAAAGTTTGTGTCGCAAAACATTATGTGCTTTGATAAATGTGTAGTTTCTCCTAACAACGAAATTTTCAGTGAATATTTTGAAATATTGTTAGAGTGTGTGAACCCGCAAAAATTACGATTATACATTTCACTTAGTCATTTTACTGCGTGTTCCTCATAGCGTGATATAAAACTGACAATAGCAGATTTTTCGTCACCAATCACATTCGTCAAAGTTAAACAGACTTCCGTTTTCACGTACGCATTACATTATATTGCGTAATAAGGTCGTTTAAATAATGATTATACAATTAGTTTAATAATTACATTGTTTCCGTCTTTATCATAATGTAAAAAACATGTTGGCAAAGAAATTTATCACAGTAAGTTTTTCCGATATTTATCTATTATGTCTTTCAAAGTTAGCAATTTTCTGTTTTTTTTTGTGCGTATTACGTAATAGTTTATGGCAACATTGAGAACTGTTTAGTGGAAATAATGGTTAAATATATCTCTCAGTTACTTTATTCCATCCATCTTTATCACATAATGATATAAGATCAATTGAAAAAGTTGTTTAAACAATAGGAGTAGTCTTGTTTTTAGTTAATTTACATCTTTTAAAGTATTTTTAGGGTCCAGTATTTCTAATAAAAAACCTAACATTTCTGAAATGACTTTCTTGTAATCTGTCGATATATCTTAGTCGTTTTTGTTTAGAAACGAAGTTTAAATTTGGCCCTGTGAAAAATACATTAACCCGCATGTATTTTAGTAGTTAAGAAAAATATTTAAGCAGAACTTTTGCAGGACCTAATGGCATAACTGATTTTTTTTCATGTTTTGTTAATTATGCTGGGGATAATATAATGAGGCTATTAATTATGAAACAACGTTAGGAGGATTCCAAAATCAAAATGTTTTTTGAACTGTTATTTAAAATAGATCTAGATATATTATTAAAAAAATATATGTATGTATGTATATATATATATATATACATATATATATTTATATATATATATATATATATATATACATATATATATATATATATATATATATATATATATATATATATATATATATGTATATATATTATCTCCGAAACTGCTAAAGTAAAAATTACCAGTCAGTGTCACCGGAAAACCATAGCAAATCTCATATCTTTTGCAAATTCGCTATATTTTCACGCCTACCAAAGATATACTACAATAACAAAATAAGAAATAATACTGATGTTTTTAAATAGTTTAACAGAATATATTAAAAGGTCATATAACCTTAAGTATATACGAAACATTCGTAATGTAAGTTTAGAATGTACAAATAATTGTTTTTTTCACCATGAAAATGCTTATTTTTAAGATATTTAATAACAGCATCTCCATCTTCATCATCATCAGAAACATCTTTTAGTATTTGAATTGATGCTACGTCAATCGTAACTTCTGGCATAATTGTCAGCTTTGTGGTAATGTAAAATTACGGTACTTCAAATATTACGTCTTTTCTGAATTTTAATGGAAAGACCTAGTGTTGGAAAAACTTATAAAACATCACTAACTTTATTAGAAATAGAATTAATCTTTAAAAATATTCTTCATTTTCCATTTCATTTTATTTTGGCATATTTTATGATTTCATTTTTAAATTATATTGAAGTAAATTTTGAACATAAAATATTAAGATTCGAATCAGATATAAAGGAGGCGTACAGTTATTTTAATATACAACCAGAGACGCTATTTGACAAGTTTACTGCACTAAAGGTCTATTGTAGTGAAGTTCGCCAGCACTACTCACTCTGAATGATTTCATTTTAATAATACCCGATACGTCCTTACAAAAATGCTACGAAATTTTGTCCATACATTCAAACATTCAATAATAAGAATATAAGGTAAGAAAGCCTGTATAAAAATGAGATAATTCTAATTATTAAAGTTCCTAAGTTTATGTTATAGGTGAGCGAGTACGAGGTAGTGCAGATGGAATGTACCGCTGCGATGCGAATTTAAATTAGACTGTTCCCCATAAACTCAGTTTATTTTTCAAACCGTGTTACAAGTGTAGCAAGGATAATTAAATATTTACTATTTCATTGCTGTTATCGCACTCCTTCCTTCTAGGGATTTTGATAAAAATGAAAAAAGTAAAAATTTAAATATTTTATAAATTTAAATATATTATAGTAAACATTTAAATATAATTATCAAGTGTCATTTGCATATTTCATTATGATTGTTTCAAACCTCATAGCAGTTTAATTTAAAAAATTGGTCACAACTCGGGAAGGTATTTTCATCAATATGATAAATCTTGAATTATTACTATATAAAACTTTTTAAGAAAAAAGTAAACGCACTTAATATAACGATCGAGTAACAAACACACCAAACATTTTAAAATAATAAAAATACGAGTATGAACTGGAACAATTGCAGAAGAAATTCCGTGTTCGTTCATGGATTTATTTGCAAAATTTTTCATTTGATGATTTTGTGGAAATTATATATTTTCATTTTTAGTGCTCATTAGGCCTTATGTTACTCAGAATGGGGCGACCTCAAAAAAACTTATTTATGACTATTTTTGACCAAAGTATTGATCATATAAGTCAAACGACCCATTGTCGATAAACATACCCTTCATCATTACAGCGTTCCCGTCGTCACCTGCAACTTACATCGCCATACCCTGGTGACAAGTTGAGAACAATTGACTGATCACATAAGTCAAATGTGCCCAAAATTGACTAATTTACCCTTTATGATTAAAGAGTTTCTATCTATTTTCCCCTGGCCATCTGTAAACAGATTCTGACCACCTTTATGACCAAAAGACTAGACAAGATAAGTCTAGCTGGAACTGGATGAAATTACTCCTCGCCTTTTTGAAGTATTGTCATCACTTTTCGGCTACATCTTCAGAACCTGCTCTTACTTTTGACCTCGGGATTCATCAAGATGAATCACGTGAGCCCGAAGATAATGAATCTACTCCTCATCTATGAAGAGTTGCTGTCGACACTATCCGGCAATACCATCAGTCCTTGGCTACAAGTCGCGGTCAGAACCGTAATAAGTCAAACTACTACAACTCTCATACTCAGTCAAACTACTACATACTCACCGAAATAAGTCAAACTACTACAACTTGATGAAACTACTCCTCATCATTAAGCAGTACTATCAACAACTTTCGTTTCCGTCATCGGACCCTGGTCAATATTTGTGATCAAAAGACTAGTGAAAAAAGTTAAATAAGGCAAATACCCCATGAGATACGAGAAAGATACAGCGCGTTAAGTGAAGAGTTAAAAGCATCTATGCATTTCTATAGCTTTGGTTTCAATTAATATACAGAAGAACTAGAAGCCGATTAAAAAATATACAAACACACTATATGTTTCAAGAGCCATCCAAGAGTAATTTTTTTGTGTTTTTGAGAGTAAAGAATTGGTAGATAATTTTCACCCGACTACGGGGAAGCCCAAAAAACCTTAACTGAATTTATTATGACTGATATTCAACAGTTTTGAATTAAAATTTATTTAATACTTTCTCCGTGACCTTTTTCGTTTTGTTAATTTACGAGAAATTCAAGAAGAGCAGATGAATCTCTAGAAATTATATTAGCATTATTAGAATGTTTTAAGCACAAAGGGAAAATATACCAAGCCTTTCTTCACTTCGACACATCTATAAATATATTAAAAAAGAATTAAAGATTTAAAAGCTTCCGGTTTTAAACTTATGTGAATAAATACTGAAAAAGTTACAAGCAATATTTTATCATATTCGATTCTAGCTGTGTATTTGGCTGGCACGTGGAACTTATAGCGATTCGTTCCGGAAATATTTTGTTCCAAAGATAAAAGAAAGACATTGAGATCGAGACAATTATTTATAACACAAACAGTATTAACTACTGACAATACTCAACCGGAACATATTTTTATAAAAATTATATATGGCAGTGAGCAGTGGTAAATATAAGTAATGTTATTTAATTAGAAAATGATATTTCCTGTTAATATATATTTAAAATTTCAAACGCCAAAAATGTATATAATATGCTTAATGAAAATCCAGGTGCTGATAAATAAAAGTTATGCTGTCGGTAACAATTAATGAAAAATCGTAAGTATGGTAAAAATAAGCAACATCCAGTGGAAAACATTGTTTATTTATAAAGTTTATTGCCGAGAAATCTAAAGATAAAAAATTATGTGAGATTTTGAGTTTACGTAGCTGATGTAATTAGTTGGTTTTGTTTGGAAATGATAAAGTGTTAGCTTTGTCTGCTCGTTAAAAAATCAATACGTCAGATATCATTGATCGCATTTGGTAGAATTGGCTCCTTAGTAACTCTTTTGTAACATTTGGTAGAATTAGCTTCTTAGCAACAGGAAGTACTCCTGTTCATATTGGTCTAAAAAAATTATTGAAAAATACCTAAAATAAGTCAGGACCTATTAAATTTAAAGGGACGATTAATAGCAAGGACCAAAAATGAAAAATACAGTAAAAATAGTCAAGTGAAAAAGTTTGTTTTCTTAGGAGAGTTATAGATGAGATATGGAAAAGAAAAGGGTGATGGAATATCGGTAACTGCTGATGAAGATTCTGATAAAAGTGATATGAAAGACTCATTAAATATAAAGAAATCGGTAATGTCGACATGGAATCAAATAGAACGCAGATCAGATGAGATATTACAAATTTCTGCCAAAAAAGTTCTTGCCATCGAAATGAAAATCTAAATATTTGACAAGGAAGTGTCACAGAAGAAGTGAAAATTTCAGACATATCTCATTTTTTGATAACAAAGCTGTATGTAATAAATTGTGCAACGTCTAAAAGAATGAAACAGAGGATAAAACAGGAAAGCATCAGGTGAACCAAAAGTAATAAGTTAGTGTTGGAATACACTGTTTTTGACTTATTGCCTGAATGAAAGAAGGCATATAGGTACTGATAATTTTTTCTGCTTCATATGTACTTCCTTAGTAATAAAAAACCTTTAAAAATGACCATTTGGCTTGATGACAATAAATAAATTTATTATTATTTTAAATAACGTCAATGGCAAAGTGTAATCGAAAAGCAGAATTTTGTGGAATTTCTATTAACGGTTTTGCATTTATTGCCAATGAAAATATAATAATGAGAAACAGTGTACGAGTTAGAATTTGCCGCCCATTTCATCACACAAACAAATGTTTTTAAAAAATACTCGGAGTTTTGTCTACGTAATGTCGGGTAAGTTACAATAACTATAAACGTAATTTTTCATATTACATAAATGGTGGCACAATTAAAAAAAAAGTTATTTCACTTGCGGAAATTTCCCTTCCAAAATGAATAATTTTTGGTGTTACTTTTTTTTCTTATAATGACGTTGTTCTATGTGTTGATTGGACATCATTGTTAAGTCTTAATAATTTTAATTAATCTTCTAATATGACTTTTTAAATTGTTTAATTACTTGGATACTGGTCAGCGAATGGAAAACCATCAGAACTGTTATAGTTCGTAGTAATTTATTTGTACGTATCCTTTTATTATTTATTCTTAGCTTCCGTACCTAGAAAGGAATAAAATAGAACCTCTATAAGGTCACTTACCTGTACGATCGTCTGTTTTTCACAGCCGTTTTTCTCAGAAAACGTGTGACATGAAAATGTGAAATTTGGCCTAGTGATGAAATATATTAACCCTAATATATTTTACTGATTAAAGCTCAAATACCTTTGGATAGAAATTTTAGAAAGAGCAAATTAAGTGATATAAATTACATTTACAAAACTATTGTTTTAGAATTTCATGCAAGACAATTTTGGAACTATTGCTGGAACTTCCCATAATAATTTGTCACCCCTCCACCTTTGACTAAAGTCGAAATTTTCATAAATTTGACATTATGAAAATATTACACAGACTTACAATAGAGTAAACAATATTCCCAGAGGTGCACCTAAAGTTTATCGGAAAAATAACGCAACGATTTATTTATTTATAATTATTTGTTATTTATTTATCACACGTGGGGAAAAACAAATACAAATCGTAGTGAGATAAAATAAATAAAATTTTTAGGTATTTGGTTAACTTGTATTATTAAAGTTTCACATCAAGACATTATTCTATGTAAATAGATCCTTAGATTTATGTAAACATTTGCATAGTATATTAAATAGCAAAAAAAATTATAACACGTAAAATTAAAACATAAAACATATAATGTTAACAATTGTCCAAAATAAAAGGAATGTCAAATTATATAAACTACCTAACTTTATCTATTCAAAATTCACGAAAATATACACTAATAACAGAAGAAATAATAATAATAATAATACAAGAATAATATCAATTACAATCACACAACAGGAGATGCAAAACAAATTAAATAAACATGGAAGATTTTACTTTTGAAAAAGAGAAAATGATTGAAAATTTCATATGGACTAAAATGAAAGGAAATATAATATCACATGGTTTCAAATGACAAATGGTTGTACAGTATCCGTATAATTGACTGCTTGTATTGGAATGACGAGCTGGCAAATATGTCTAGAGAATGGAACATTATGTCGCGATCATCACAAGCAGTGATGTGCGGTGCGCGAGCGCGGGTGCAGTGGTGCGCGAGCACCGGCATTGGTGCGAGTGACTGGAGCTACGGGTCGCTCTCCCTGGCACACGGAACTGTAACTGACTCATTATATCGACGCAATCGTGGCGACTACAGCAAACAGTATAAAGCACAATACAATGCATTGCAATAGTCTTTTTTGAGCGATATTTCAATGTGCTGAGAAATCGTTTTTGCAGCAGTTCGATCATATGTGACAGACTACAACAGCATATTGAAGTTGAGGCCGCACAAGAGTTGTGTAGAGCATTAGATACGTTCTCATTTACAAGATTTGGTAGTTCTTAAGACAAAGCCCAGCCAAGCATGAGCCTGCTGGTAATCTGCTTAATGTGAGTATTACGACATAAGTTACGGTCCAGCATCACGATTCTAAATCTCATACTTTTTTAGAAAATTCACTACAATTTTACGGCTATGAAAGTATCCGGTGATATATCTGTATCGTGAAAAATAACATAAATATTGGCAAACAGTTAAACAGACGTAGTATAAACACTTAATTTTTTACATGTGCCATGCGTGTACAGAATAGGGTCTCTTTGTTTTTTTGCGCCTACATAAAATATTGTAATAAATAGTTTACAACTCTTACAGTGAGCACAAATAGATAATTTTCTTAACAAAATTTTACCTTTTTAGACTTTCAAAAACTTGTGGGATAATGATAATGATTGTTCAGTATAAATTTTAATAAATATTGAAATAAACCAAGCATATCTTTCCATTTTTGCTTGTTTGAAGTAATTTCTATATGAAAACTTCAATTAAAGGTAAATGCGTACTTCTCACATCACTGAAAATTGAAAACTTTCTGTCTGACATTGGAACCTAGAAATATCATTTACTATCATTTTTCCACTTAAGATAACGAAACTAATGGCAATCTCGAATGTTGCGACGTCAATAAAAAAATGAAATAAAATCGTAGATAGTACAAACCGCACGTTTGATGAAACCCCATAATTGATGTCTGCTTTCCCCGTTCGTGATATTTATTATCAACTAACTTTTACTCTGAATACGTCGAATAAAGTGTAAATCCTTTCAAAATGGGGCTGCAAGTCCTTTTATTTTCTTGCCTGGAAAGTAGTATTTTCTCAAATATATGATATCATATTGACACTGATAATATGCCATTTGCTAATCTTAAATTTTAGTGCAATATAGCCTATTACCCCCTACACTACAAACATCTAATTTTCGTTACACGACTTCGTGACGCTACCTTGCGATTATATCATTAGACCATACCATTTTGTGATGTAAATAAACGTGATTTCATCCATTATATATATATATATATATATATATATATATATATATATCTATAAGATATATTATAATTAAGATGTAAACACAAATACAATGTCAAACGCCAATATTGGTCTTAATAAATTTGCAAAATAAAACATTCAAAAGGCAAATGCTTGCAATCTAAAAAGTTAACGATAAATTCCGGAAATGTATTACAATTCCTATAAAATGTAGTGTATAAAAGCACCTTTAATTATCCATCAGTGAACCTGGAGCAAATAATTAAGAAATTGCATACTTCGTCTTCATCAATTATAATGTATCAATATCGTTTTTAAATAACGTTTTCTAAAATATTTGTAACATTATGAAAGAGACACTGCAATGATTACGTGTGCGTCTCTACATTGCGTCTATAGCGCATTGATGCACATAAGCCTGTTGCTATAGTTTATGTAATTATGTATAGCATTTGTATTTTAGCTGTGAAGTCACCGGTTTTTAGCTTGCTAGTGACAGAATCTGCCCAGCTTTACCGGTGCTGTATAATTAAAAAACGGTTTCATATGTTTTCATGTATTTTTGTTTCCACTTCCGAAATATTATTCACTTACTTACGTCAATGTGATTTTAGTATTGAGACACGACTGATATTATTACTTCAATCCTTCAGTTCAACTCCCATAATTGGTCACGCCTATACCAACTTGAATTATTGATGAAAATATTAACCGTTGTGAAAATTCTAAAAGCTTTACGATCGACGATATGATTTTTCCCGTATAAATTGTCTTTTACATGAAAAAAATGTACTGTTGTTACTGCTGTACTTGCTGGATACGAGGGATTAACAGACCGTGAATAACGAGCAGAAATTTTACAGACCGGAACTCACCATTAAAATGATTTACGAAATGTGTCATAAAATATGGTCGGACGAAAAGATAATAGTATAAGAAGCAACAAAAATAAAAAAATGCTTACTTTGAAAGCAGTGACTGAAGCGAGCAGGGCATATCAATAGGAAGATGTAAAGTTTTCACTGGTGCTGTTTATAATACTTAAATGCAAGACGATGTAAAGCATCATTATATAGATAGATTTTTTAATTTCCGTGAACTTCAAGAAATTAAAATTCCGATAGACTCCTCACAGTTCTTAGACGAAGGAAGGTGTGAGGAGGTTACCTACCGGCAGATAGATTGTTCAATTCTCGTAACCTTTGAGAGTTTAAAATGCCGTTAAGTGTTGAAATTTTCGATACATTGCTTACATTAATTAATTGAAAGAAAATATGAAGGTATCATAAAATAGACGTGTTAACCAATTCGCGAAAACTTTAAGGGTAAAATCCCTTAGATTTGTTAAAGTACTTACATTGGAGATAATTTGATCGCACCTTATAATTTCACCTGATTGTTTCTCCAATTCGCAGAAACTTTAGCAGATAAAATTTCGCTAAGCTGCTCACAGTTCATAGACAGGAAACTATGTGAAGGTATCTTCATGTAGAAACTCGTAAATTTTCCAATTAGCTTATATTTAAGAAATGAAAAGTTCCGATTCACTGACATAACTAAGATGGAAGACAAATCCCTTAAGTTTTATTTTTTCTTTTCAACTTTCACGTATTGATTAAATGGCAGAATTAAAAGAATTCCAAATCGATTTCTTTTCAGAGTTCGAGAGGTATTGTATAAAATCTCGACTTTTTTTTTTAATGACTTCAAAGAAGGAGGTAGTTCCCAATTCGTAGGTATGTATATTTTTATGTATTACACCTATAAAATTATAAACAAAGAAATATGTTTTTTACAGACTGTAGGTAAAAGTACACAAACTTTTTTATTCACAAGGGTATATATGGTATCATGGAGAGCGCTATACTTCGTGAGGCCACACATGCAAATCTAATGTAAGTGTCAACTCACAAAGTGCAGCGAATTATTATGAGGCCACATAGGAAAAGCCCCCAGCATAGCATAATGAAAATTTAGTTGGGATTTGGCCATACGAATTGAAGATACACATTAGAGTTCCTCAACAATGAACATCACGGGTACCATTATAGGGTTTTTATAATATACTATTAATTGTAATCTAAGTATAATGAATTCTTTAAGTTTTGACAAATATTTAGGCGCTATTTCTCAGCCCTTTAATAAAATCATGGTACAATGATGGAGCCCGCAAGCTGTGACGGGAATTCACTCTTACGTGATGAAGAGTAAACTTATGATGCATCTGTGGTGAGGAATGAACTAGTTTACCTTGTCTCTACGTAAGCTAGAAATTAATAAAGTAAATAGATAGGTAAACGTATATTACGGTACATAGTAAAATAACGAAGTAAATAAGCAGGAAAATGATAATGAATATAGATAAATATTTCAGTATATAGGTGTGTGTGTGGGTCTACATTTACTATAGAAAGAAAGAGAAGCATTGACTTGGCACCGATTACAAATATATTTAACGGATGTTGTATTTTTTAAGTTAATTTATATTCGGAAACAACATTGTACCGCAAAAGTTTCAGCTAAGTACTCATGTTTTCATTATTTTATATTTTTTAGCCTACCTTATTCCGTGATTATTTGGGATCGGTTATCTTTTTTTTGTCAAAAATCATTAGGTAGAAATTTAAGTAGCGAAAATAAAAGTAAGAGAACTGTTTTTTTAATTTGATAGGTTAAAGTTAAAAAACAACTACGAGGGAAGAAATTTTCAAGCGATGAAGAAGTGAAGGACGAAGTTTCAGCTTACTTTTCAGACAAAGATAGAACATATTCATATAAAGGTTTACGTAAGCTAACTGAAAGATTGGAAAACATATTAGGGCGGTAGGTGAATATATTGAAAAGGAAAAATAAATTTATATTTTTATTCTCATTCCCCCCATTTCGTGAACTTAAAAACGCCTCCTCGTAGGTTACAGGAAAAGCACGTCACAAGCTACTTTAGAAGTTAATATTTAGCTTAACAGTTTCTATGTAAATTCATTAAACAATTCTTTTAGCCACCCAAATAATTTTTTGGTACTTTTTTATAGCTTTAACAATTATAGGAGTGTCCACTCTTGTAATTGTTGTAAACATTAAAGCCACTTTGTAAATTCACTAAATATTTTGTTTAATAGTTTCCATAAATTCATTAAGCGTTGATTTCAATTTTTCCACACTTTTCTTCGTACATCTTTAAAAATTATAGCTTAATTATTTGTTTATAAATTTACTAAATAACTTAATTTTTCTACACCTGTCTTTTAATAGATTCAAATATTGTGAGAGTTGGCATATTAAAGCCATTTTGGAACTTAATATTTACCTTAATAATTTCCATATAAGTCCACCAAGCCTTAACTTCAATTCTTTTTTACAATTTTTTGCATAATTTTAGTATTATGGTAGTAACTTTTATTACACCCCACTTTTGAGCTTAAGATTTAATAAAGAAGGCTTTTAAAAGAAAAAAAAGGTCGAAAGAACCTCCCTCTCTCGAATGGAGTGGTATTGGTTAATTTCACAAAACTTATCCAATACCACTCCATTCGAGGGATGAGTAAAAAAAGATTGTCCTTCAAACGTGTGGTAAGGTAACTTAAAAAGTAAGTTTTCGACACCCGCTTTATAATATATTTAATGCGAACTGCATTAAATATATTATATAACGCTTACACAAAAAGTTGCACCTATGCTCGCGTCGGTCTCATGGACCGATTGGCGCCGAATGCTACAACATGTGGGTTTCGCCCGAACGCGCGGCGTGCACCAAAATGAAGTTAGCCACAAATCCGGCAGCTATCAAGGAACTCGACTTCACAGGATTTACCTGCATAAAAATATTTACGTAAATGTGTTTTGTCGGTCTCACAGACCAACGCGCGAGTATAGGAAGGTTAAGCTAGTTATTTTGTCTTTATCACTTTTGTAATCATTAATTTGTGTTGCGGATGTTTGCCATTTTGTAACAATTAACTTGTTATGGAAAGCCAATTGCAAAGTAGTTGTTACCAGTGTAGGGGTGTGCATAATACCTATAGTGAACGGCTTGTTATTCTTTAGAAACGAATTATGTGTAAATATCAAAAGATATCATAGTAAAGTTATCACATAGAGTCCGTGTCTCAAAAAATAACAACATAATACTTTGAATGATTGCTATGCACAATTCACAGCAAATAACGCTAAATGACAGTTTTCAGAATTTTGACACTTGGCCAGTTTGCGTGATATAAAAATTACTCTCTTCAATTTGACGAGACTCATTATTTTATACCCAAGTTTCTATTGATATAAATGGAATCTATAGAACGAAAACAGGTCAAGAAGAGCCTTAGTGGCTATGTTTGTAGAAAATACATTCAGAGTATAAACAGTTATAAAAGTTATGTAGCCATTTTCATGGATATTTTTTTCTATATATTTACATCGTACATCCTCTATTTAAGCTTTCATAGCAGGAGAGATTGAAAAGTTATTTCCCTTCAATGAATGTTTTCGTACATGCTCTCCTAATTTTCTGACTCCTTTACATTGTCGTCTCTTAAATATTATCCAATTTGATTCTCTCTTGCTTTTCTTAGTCATACATCTACTTTTCCCACTCTCTTTTTCTTTCATCTTTGTTGTCCTTTTTTCTTTTTCCGTACGTTGGCACACGGTTGAGTCATCTTAGCATTATTTTTACCTTCAAATTAACAACCCTTCTTTCGTGAACGAGTTCTCGTAGAATACTTTCATTTTTAATTGTATACTCATGTATTGTGAACTGCCAGACTATTGTGTAAATCTTTTTTGTTTTCAGCATTTCATAGTAAAACAAAGAATGTCATTATAGTCATCCGTCCGTATGTTCGTTTCCCCATCTGTCGCAATCCCAAAATTTGCACTTTTGTCCTAAATGACAGCTAGGAAGATCTATATTTTTTTAAATCACAACGTCACACATGTAAAGTGGGAGTAAAAAAAAATTCCGCACAAAATTTATTGAAAGGAACATTATTAGGAAAGTCTTTTAAAATAAAATTTAAGTTGTTGTCACCGTATTTTATTTTAAGTGAGTTCTGTCAAATACATTGTATGACACTTTGAAGCTTAACATTAAAGTGACGCACATCGCCTGTCCTAATTTTTTAGCCATTGTTTTTAAAAAATCTTAAAGAAAAATTTGAGGTATAAATATTTTTTTGGAAATTTGAAATACTTTTTATTATTTGATTAACTTGTATTAACGATTTAAAAAGGCATAGACAACTACGAAACCCTGACTTTTACTTGTCTCGACTCACACCTAACCGGATTTATTTAATATGCTTTTATGTTTCGCAACTTCATTAGAAATCAACTCATCCTCTTAATGACATGACCTCGCCATTTTACATCGTCTTCTGTCGTCCGTTCCTTGAAAATAAACTGTGCAAATAAGCAAACTCATTCACAGCATCTAGAAGCACGTCATATACAATTGTTATTACAATCATTTTGCATTTTACAACGTTAATAAATATTTATTTTTTATGTATACTTGAGACGTTCTTGTTACTGAATGTTGACAGTATAAATTCTGTGTTTACAATATAGTATTATCTATATATATCAGGCACAAGGCTATAGTTCTGAACTATATTCATGGTTAACTAATTTCGTTATCAGACTTGTAGGCTGAACCATGATAGAAATATAACGTCCTTTGCCACATTTTTGGTGACGTCAAACCAGTCTGTCGGTTTTCTGCCTACTCTAATTAACATAGGGATTACAGTTGCCATATAACAGCCTCATTTCAATTATCCTTTAAAAGTATTACATTGAAAGCTAATGCAAATGTGATGCAAACGTATATGTTGATATAATACTGACGTCTCAAAGAATAATGTCTCTTTTATTTTGACATTTAGTAAGTTTGTAAAGGTCAATGTCAATTATTTGAACTTTAGTGATGGTTTTGAAGACACGTAGGCGATACTTTTTCTAGGATGTGAATTTTATTGTTAGCAGGGCGAACTATATAATAAACTTTAAATCTATTTATTATTTTTTACTTAGTTATTAAAAAACAAGTCTAATTTACAGGATACCCCAAATCTATAGGTGTATACAAATACCAAAAGTTTACAGTACAATGTAAGCATAATTTAAAAGATATATATCCGTTTAAATTAAAAAGTAAAACTATCAAGTCACTCCATTATCATATTCCTAAAATGGTCAATGGAGCAGAAAAAATATCACAGCATACTTTAAACGAATGCTTGAATCCTAATCAAAACTAATCGAAATGTCAGAGCCCAAAAATGTTTCCATTGGTGAGGTGAAAATATTAATTAATTAATGCAAAAAAATCAGCTGCGTCAATTACAAAAACAAAAAAAAAACACGGAAACTATTTTGAAAAGAATAAAAAACAATGACTGCTTTCTGAGAAGCCGCGGAAGAGACGTAGAAGTAAGAGTGACCGATTAATTCTCTCAGTGATCGATTGAAACCATCCTTGGTGTGCTACATCGACTATTTCAAAAAACAACCAATAAAATACAAATTTGATCGTTGATCCATTTTTGGAAAACTGTTCATTGTTATTTCTTGGAACAAAATTTGTCCGATACATTTGTGTAAAATAACAATGAAATTAAGTAGCTTAGTCCCATGCAATTAGCCTGATTCTGGTTTAATTTGTTATAATATTAATTATATTATTAGTATGACAACATGTAAAATTATTCAATGTAATTAGACAATGTGATTCAGGCCCAAATCTTAAGACTGGCTAGTTACATTTTATGGACAACGATTAAATTATTTTTTCCAAGCCCTCGTAATGGGTCATAAAATGGGCGTTACTACAAAATTATTCACCCGTTGAGAAACTTGTCAAAATTTGCGCTAGGATCAAAATATGGTTAGGCAATATTTGTATTAGTATTTGCAAATAACTTTTTTTATTCTAAACACCATATGAATTTACCATACACATAATATAATTAATCTACGTAGGATATGGTATAGTTGGCAACTTGCTCATCCATACTACACTTGGCAGTTAAATTTGTAATTAATAGAACGATATTTACTTTATCTTTCGTATAAAACATCCAAAGACAAAGACGTGTTTTTTAATAATTTTAAAACTACCCCATAATCCTAATTTTAAAACTACCCCAAAATTAAAATGATGATTCAACATTTTATGTTTTCATCTAAGTTGCTTCTAAAAATTATTGCGCAAATTCCAAATTATTATGCCGTATAATCCAGATGTCCTTTTATGAATTATAGCTGTTTTTCTCAGACATTTATGATTTCGACCCACTTTTTAGTGACCTTGTTATATAAAATCGGATAAAATGTCTATGTTAGAACGCAAAGTGTTACTTATTTACTAGTGACTTTTATTATTTTTAAAACCAATTTGATAGTTTCCAAGATTAACTCGAAGTAATAAACTCATTAAATATTATTTGTTAATTAAATTAAGTACATGTGTTCGTATTGTATGCTCTCTCTCTTATAATAGTAGATCATGTTCAGAGTCGCTTCGTAGGGTTTAGAAGTGCCGTTGGTTGCAGTAATTGCAGTGGCCTTACTGACTCTGGGACTTTGCTGGCCATATCAATGTGGTCAGAGGTGTCGTGTCATATGGTTATTTTTCACCTATATATCTTGTTTTGTTTTTAATTGGAAAAGTCATATTTGATTATTTTGTTTACTAATAATAGACTATCTGTACGGTGCTGTTGATGATTTTTATGAAAGTGATATGAAAGAATAGTTAAAAATTAAAAAAAAAATTTATTTGTACATACCTTGTACTTGCATTAATATAGAAATGGAATGAAATACGTATAGAATATTTCAGATAGAAAATATTGCAAATCATTGCACAAAGCGTTTATGCCATTGACATATAAATATAGATGTTTGACGAGAACATGAAATAGAAAAAGTGAAAATTTTAAGTATATAAAATTTTCCGATAACAAAATTGCATGCAATAAGTTGTGCAATGTCTAAAAAAAGGGAAAAGAAGAAAAATAGAAAATAATCTGTTGAAAAAAAGTAATAGGTCAGTGTGGGAATATATGGTGTATTATCGTCTATGTAGGAGAGGATGGGTAGTCATAGTTTTTTTCTTTCTTTTTGATATGTATTTGTTTAGTGACAGATAGTGGTTAAAAATGGACATTTAGATTAATGACACTAAAAAACTGCATTGTTATTAATAATAACGCCAATGGCAAGCGTTAATCAGAAAACAGAATTTTGTAGAATTTTGATTGCCTATATTACCAGTATTGTTAAAACAAATTTAATCCCAAGAACCAGTGTACGAGGGACAAGTTTTCTAAAAACCTACTTTCACTTTAAATATGCATATGTATGCATATATACGTACACCCATTAAACACAGCGTTATCTTCTAATATTGAACTTATACATTGACACTCGACTGCTGTTTAATTTTGTTTAGGACATTACCCAGGTATCTAATTAAGGTGGTAAAATAAACACTAGTTAATTAATTGGCCAGATTTAGGTTAATGAATGTACCGAACTATATAATGAAATGTATTTTGAAAAAAAATATTTTTCAATATTAAAAAATAATTTATCAATATAAAAGTTTTATGAAGATATCGTAAAGATTATGTTGAAATGGAATTTACAAGGATTGTTTCTAAAAAAGGTTCAAAAAATTGGAGATGAAACTTTGATCAGACCATTAAGCTACCATTTTTTTAAAAAATAAAGTAACAGCCCCGCTAACGGGTGTTTTTTTATTTGTTAGCCTTTTTTTCTATAGTGAACCAGAAAAAACGTCCATTCCATAAAAGCATCCTCGAAAATTAAGTATCCAGTGAGGAGTGAGGCGTTCGATTTATGAGCACATTTAATAAGGCTGTGGCTGCTATCCGGAGAGTCGTAAGAGGAAACGAATATCTAGTTCTTTACGGAACGATTTCCATAAATAAAAAAGAATATCGACTATTGCGTAGGAAACTTGAAGAAAATGTGTAATTGTAACACATTTCAGATTTTCTCTTATTTTTGAAAATAAAAAAAATTTCGTTGTTGCCTTCGTATTGATGTACTCTGCTTTGAATGGTTCTAGATTATTTGAACTATGAAAATATATTTTTAATTCAATTTGAAAAGTGAGAGGATAAAAGAAAGCCCATGCCAGGCTACTATAGAAATCGGTACCCCATCAAAAGCAATTGTGCCTCAATCAAACTTTATTTTGTTGTATTTAGTCAATATATTTGACACAAAAGAACGTTCCAAATGCGTATTGTGGGGAAAATTAAAGTTAAGTAACGCCATTGACGTTCAGTTATTATGTTGTTCATTAATCTAATATATTCTATTTTATAATTATTAGAATATCCAACTATCAATGTTATAGAAACCCAGGGATAAGCCGTCGCACAGTAACAGCAGGTAACACAAAAAATTAAAACGAATACGTCGATAAGACATGCAATAACTATATTTTATTTACGAGTTAAATAAAACACAATACTTATAAATATATATATATATATATATATATATATATATATATATTTATTTATTTATATATATATATATATATATATATATATATATATATATATATATATATATATATATATATATATATATATCACGATTCCATAAATAGATACGCTGACATCATAAGATACGCTATACTTAATATTAAGGTTGTAATTTTCAAGATCTGTTTTTGATGACATTTTTGGAATCTGCTGTTACTGAAAAATAAAAGCTTACACTTTTCATTGACATTAAATGGTATCTGCTGAACTAAATTATAACATAATTCCAAAGTAACAGAATAATTACAAGACCAATATTCAAAATGCGATCAGCCAAATTATTTTAAAATTCAAAACGACGCTACAGCCATCTTGTGCCGCAATTCATTTACTTCACAATTTTATTTATCCATTTGCCTACTTTTTTATAATTCCTAATTCTTCTTCTAAGTTTAATCTACATAATATGGGATAAGTTACAATAACTATAAACATATTTTTTATATTTGTTGAATGGTAGAACAATTTAAAATATAAACGGATTTCACTGGTAGTCATTCCCGTTTATGGTTCATTTCAGTATTAATTTTTTTCTTTTAATGAAGTTGTTGAGTGTGTTGCGTGTACATCGATGTTAAATTGTAATAAATTTAACAAATTTATTAATTGACCATTTAACTTATTTAATTACTTGAATACTGATGACTTAAGTAAAAACTTTCGGATCCGTCCTAGTTTGCTGTATTTAATTGTCTGTATTCTTTTAATATTTGTTTCAGGTTTCATAACTCAAAAGGAAAAGAAAGGATAAGATTGCTTACCTAACCGTTCGTCTGTCTTTCTGCGACAGCCGTTTTTCTTGGAAAACGTGTGACATAAAAATGAGAAATTCGATTCGGTGGTAATGTTAAAGAGCGCAAACCACAAATTTGGTGAAACCTTACAACTGATGTTGGCTTTTACGTTCGCGGAATTACGTAAGGAAAAAAATCAGAATCATAAGTTTTACTTTGAATACGTCGAGTGAAATCTAAATCGTTCTAAAATAGGACTGCAAGACTTTCTTTTGTTCCCATCGTGGGGCTGCAAAGTACCTAATTTCATATTGGCGCCGACAATATGCCATTTATATATATTAGTGCAGTATAGCGCGTTATCTCCACTACGAGATTACGGACTCTAAAGCATGTAAAATTAAATGCTTATTAATGCTATAAAAATGTCGTAACTTGGATGTAGCTATATGGATAGCAAGCTCTTTCCTTGGCTTCGCTGCTTTCCTTTATTTAATTTTTATAACAAGAATAACGTAACACCCTGGCATTAAAGACATGACTAAATGTTAGACTTTATTTGTTAATTTTTCTAGAATGTAATAACCATATGCAAACTATTTATTCTTACGTGCAGTCTCCTTTTTCTTTTATTTACATCTATTTGACAATGGACTGACCACACACACCTCTATTGCACTGACGTATCGTGCGAATTTTAAACCTTGAAATTATTCTTCTCCCGATGAACTGTTCTAAAGTGGACTAAGGGTGTTTTTTAACTGAACAGCAACAGCAGGGTACCGACACAATACCGACAATGGTAAGACAACGGGACGATGCAGTAACATCACGACATCAGCGTAAGTCTTTTAAAAATGTTTAAAAGACACCATGGATTTGAGTTTTCACCGTTATACCGTCCTGTTTTTAAGAACTATGAACATGTTTAAAGTTATTACGTAATTTTTATGAACATAACTTCATACTGTGAAACATATATCTATTGTATCTGCTACATTTAAGATGCAAATACAAATACACAATTAAGGGCCAATACAGATTTTAATCAATTTTGAAAATAAAATGCGAAACTTGCGAATTGACAAATTAACAAATTCTGAAATATATTACAATTCACACGCAATGTTATTGGGTGTATAAAGACATGTTTAAATATATAATAATTTACCTATAGCTACAATTGAGAAAAAACATACTTCTACACCTCAATAAATGTTGGTAACAATTATGAGACAAACGCTGCAGTAATAATGTGTGTCGTCTGTACAATGCCTTTCCGACGCGTTCGGGCATAAGCCAACTACTATAGTTATGTAATTATGTGTAGCATATGTATTTTAGCTGCGGGGGCATCGGTGATACGCTTGTTGGTAACGGCGCCTGCCTGGCTTTACTAGCACCGCCTGGTTTAAAAATGAGTTCGTAGGTTTTTATATATTTTTTCTTCCATTTTTGTTGTATCCCTCACTTACTCACGTCAAGGAAGCGGCAGAATTAGGTCACGATTGACATTATAATTTTAACACTTATCTTGCAATTTACATAAAAGGTCACATCTATGTCGATATTAACGATAGAAATAATAACCGTATTGACAGTTCTAAAACTTTTACGATCAACGATATTATTTTTTCCGCATAAAGTAAATTTTCTGTGTGTAAATCGTGCCATTGGCTTGCTGGGCACGAGAGAACAATGGACCCTAAATAATGAGCAGAAATTATTGACTATTAAAATTATATGCGAAAAATGTCATAAAATATGGTCAGATGAGATAGACGTATTTTGAAAGATAGCAATATAAGGAGCCATAACTATGGACAGCATAGATTGTCGTTGTATTCCCTTAACGGTAATCCAATAATAAAACCTCTATGGGTTGACGAAAATAAAGACAATATAAATTAGCCCTTTAGTTAAATCAGAGTACAAAGAGAGAACCCGCAGACAGTGACAAGAACTCTCCTATGATGAGGAGTAAACTCATGATGCTTCTGTGATGAAGAACCGACTAGTCTTCGCGTAAGCAAGAAAGTAAAAATGCAAAATATAGGTGAGTATACTCAATTAGAGAATAAGTTAATAAAGTAAATAGGTAGGCAAATACGTAAAGGCATGAAGTAACAAAGGTTTTATTATTAAATAAAAGTTAAAAAGTACGGAAAATTTTAGTAGATATGTGTGCGTTGATCTTCGTATACGCGAGAGGGAAAAAGAAGCATCGACTCGGCACCGATTACAAATATCTATAACGTTAGAAATATCTTTTAAGTTTACTTATATTCTAAACGACATTGTACTACAAAACTTCCAACTAAGTACTCATATTCTAATTTTTTTGTACTTTTCAACACACTTAATGGTCATAATTTGAAGCGGTTATTTTTATTTTTTTATTAAAAAGCTTTATCTCAAAAAGCGTTTGACGTGAATATTTCTAATTGGGCAGAGTGGTGAAGCATATATAATCGTGTATATTTCAAGTCGACACCTGAAAATATTTATGTAGAAGTCAAAGCGGGGAAAACAAAATTAATCCAATTGTTTTTTTTTAATTTCATAGGTTGCGAGAGGATTCTATAACTATTTTTCAGTATTTTGTCTTAGTTTTAAAAATTATATTGTTCACAATTAAATGAAACTACGTGATGTAGTATTATTTCTACTTTCTTTAATTTTTTTAACACGACCTAGATTTCTTTGTATTGCAACATCTTCAGGTGAGATATTAGCAATATTTGCTAATATCCCACCTGAAGATGTAATAAAACTAAACCTAGGTCGTGGTAAAGAAGTTAAAGGAAGTAGAAATAATACTACATCACGTAGCTTCATTTAATTGTGAATAATGAATTTCTACAAAATTAACGCCAAATATATTAAATTATATTATTGCAAAAGTCCATAAAAATATTTTCAATAAAAACTGCTAAAGTCAAAATTTTATTAGAAGCTTATACAAGGTTTGTCAGCAAACTTGCTCTCTTTTTATTGCTGATGTTGTCTTTTTATTCAAATTCGATGAAATCTGTGTTGACGCATACCGAAATATAATTTCATGGCTATTTTATAAAATAAACTTGTCAATTAAATATGCACGAAATAATTTAAATAAACTTACCCATTAAATATTAACTCCAATTTTTTATAGTTTTTCTGCATCGGTTCATATAGTATAGAATCGACGCAGAGATATTTTAAAACCACTTTGAAAATTAATATTTAGTTCAATATATACCTTACAGGCTATTCTCAAACTCAATATTTAGCTTAATATTTTCTGTATAGTAATCATTAACTTTAATTCTTTCTTCATACTTTTTTACATCGCATGAAATATTACAGGAGTTGATGCATTACACCTCACTTTTAAGTTTAAGATTTAATAAACTAGGCCTTGAAAAAAATGAACTAAACACTTAAGCTTAATTTCTTAAGACTTATACAATGCTACTTCATTCGAGAGGTGGGTGAAAAATTATTGTCCTTCAAACGTGTGTCGAGGTAAGTTAAAAAGTAAGTTGCGGACACACTATTCGTGGTCGTCATCTGAAGCTTACGCCTGTTCATTTTTTTGCGGATATTATAGATATTTAAAATTTTGTGATATTATAATATCTCGTAGTTTAACTACTGAAGAATAAGTGGCAGGTGGTTCTATTTTAAGAAATAAATATTTTACTCAATAAATTTTTCCTTTGTGAATTTGAGGAAAGCCT
Organism: Druceiella hillmani; assembly: GCA_039881145.1. Classification (NCBI taxonomy): domain Eukaryota; kingdom Metazoa; phylum Arthropoda; class Insecta; order Lepidoptera; family Hepialidae; genus Druceiella; species Druceiella hillmani. The sequence continues at coordinate 29,600,587 of JAYKKI010000019.1, forward strand.
TAAATTATTGTTACAAGGAAATTTTATTAAAAAATAATTTAGAATCTATTCATAACAGAACATTTTCTACTTAATTTGAAATATTAGGAACACATCCTTGTTTTGCAAAACCTAATTTCTTTATGTGCTTGTTTATTTTCGGAATGTTCCATTTTGCAGATTATATCCGTGACGCCCTAATGTGATGTTAAGCATATTTATCATACCGTACGTATTAGCCAACAGAAGATGAAACTATCTAAACACTCAATAGCTTCGAATACCCCTTTCTGCATTTTATTTCACATTAACGCAACCTAAATATATTTTATTTCACATATAACGCACCCAGCGTTGCAATTATTCGTTGTAAAGTATATTTAGGTTACTTATTCGAACATCCACACATTTTATCAAAGTACACATAGGTAAAAAATAATTTTATAAAAGCGAAGATTAAAAGTCATAATCTGATATAAAATAAATCACTTTAGATTTTATAAACAATCAAGAGAAATTTACCATAAGTTAATTCCTTATTCCAAATAATTAATGAGAAAGAACATTATGTGCATTGTTTTGTATAATTAATAAAGATTAATATTTAAAACTGGTAATTATTAAAACTATTATCAGTTGTTCTTGATGTGTATAAATTATTTGGAATCATGTAAAACATAAAATTTCAAAGCTTACGTTATGAATTCGCCGCAAGTTTATCTCTCATTGCACTTAGCGTTAAAAACCTATCATTATTTCAATTTTAAAAGCATTTTGTCGATTATTTAAGTAACATTATATCAATAGTCCGATAGATTACTTTCTATTACGAATAAACCTGCTAAGTAAGAATAGAACTTGCACTACGAGGGTTCTCTCTTATAAACGTTAAAGGATACATAGTATTTCTATTAACCTCTTATTTTTGGCAGGTGAATATACCACCAAGTATGCTTTCTGCAGGCGTAAATTACTATGAATTCTCAAAAATTAGCAAATATAGAAACACAGCTCTTTTTTTTGGAAAACTTACAGAAAACTTTTGCGATTATTATAGTATCAAACTATAGTGACATAAATTCCTGTGGATATTTTTAGGGACAAAAAAATAATTGTGAACCCTCATAAAATGCTTTTCATTTGGTATCCCACACCATACGTAAAGTTTAAAAAAACTATTTAGATATAAGCGGGTTATTATGTTTGATGTACAATAAATAAGCTCTGCACACCGTGGAGGGAGACGCGATTGGGAGGTCCGTCCATTTCCCACCAGCCGTTCATCGCGACAGCGCATCTGATAGGCTGAAATAGACAACTGGCACTTATTGAACCTTAATAAAGACATCACAATATGGTTTACCATTGTGCCATACAAATTTCTACCTATAAAGGTGTCTGTGAAAATGTTTGCGGATATTATCAGCAACATCTCTAGAACTATATTACATAAAATCCTTATGCGCATAAATATAAAAAATACAGTACATTATTCGACTCCTTCAAAATTGCCATATAAATATTTTGAGTGCTAATGCAATTTTTACGGGTTAGTGTCTATTTTCGCTGCCAAATTTCATGTTTCCGCATCAAACTTTTTATGAGGAAAACGATTATGACAGATAAACGGACACGTTAGTGATTTTATAAGGGTTTCGTTTTTTTTTCTTTTAAAAGTAGGATCAATAAAAATACGCTAGTACAAAAGATTTCAGATTTGAAAATAAAAGCAACAAGGAAAATTTATTCAAATTTTTCTGTAACGTAATAACATCTTTATTTTTGATAATGAAAAAGGTACAAAAAGCTTTCAACCGTATTAATATATTATTTATTGTCCTAAATCTACACGCGTATTCAATATGAGTTTCGAGGAAACCTTCTTCCATCTCCCGACGATACTATTAACTTTGGTCCCTTTTGTTTTACATTTTTTGCTTTGTTCCCTTTTGTACTGTAACCTGTAGAATATAATAGCGTGATATTTATTTCGTATTGTAGTAGAATGTATTGTAAAAAAAAGAGTCATATACTAATTCCCGCAAATTTTCAATGGTGACACATAGTCTTATTCCTGATCCCAACAGCTGCAATTATGCGAGCATTAACTTGTTAAGTCATCGAGTAGGGAATTAAGGATTGATTTATTTATAAGTCTAACTACTATCATCACTTCCTTTATTATCTTGTTATCCCAAATATCTTTATTAGTTCCAAATAAACATCAATGTTTCTTCACGAACTGAACATCTTCCATGATACGAATATTAAAGGAATGCCTCTTCATGAGAATATTTCTTTGTAACAAATTGAAGTAATATCATATCGTATTTATGAATGAAACAATTTCAAAACATTTCACTAGTACATGATGATTTCCTAACACTATGTGCTAATTTCTATAGGTGTTGAAAAAAATACATTATTTTGCATGATAACATTTAGAAGTTACCTTTTCGTGTGTAAACACATTAAACGACTTCGATAATTTTAATTTTTGTATCACTAACATTGGCATCAATTGGTGTTTTTCTTAATAATTTGGAAAAAAAGGTAAATTTGTTTTCAAAATTGTTATAAAATCAGTTGTAAATGGTTAAAAAAGCAGATGTTTTAGTTTAAATTAATTCTCACTGTTAATTAGCAAAGCTCATACATATTTGTATTAAAATATATCAGTTTAGAGCTAACGATATAAAGATAATTATAAACAACAAATAGACAACGATTTTATCCAATTTTATTCACGACGTCATTATCCACTGATAAAGAGATAGAACTAAATGACCGATGAATAATTTACTTTTCAACTTCTGAAGTAAAGAATCAGATACAGAACATCTCAAAGAAAATAGATATTTTAACTTTTTATTCTAAGCGAAGTTTGAACACAAAGTTTAATATTGACTTTAATATTAAAGTCCAGAGCTTCAAAGAGTAAATTTAAGAGAGTGGCTCTAACTAACAGCGTTCTACTCTGCGTAAACATTCTCATATGTTTTAATAATTAAATAAATTAACAATTATTTCCAACCGTGACATTAAAAACGTATCGTCGAACAGTAGCGCCCGTTTTGAACTCTAGGGAAACCTCTCGTAAAATTTAATGAAGTCAAAGCGTACCTTTTTAGGAAGGATTTTGAAACAATCCCTTAAAAAGACTATTTGTATATAACGCTACTGGTATATTATGAGCTATGGTCGATTTGACTAATGTTTAACTGATTTAGTTTCCAAGTATTTTTTATCTTTCAAGGCCTTATTTGGAGTGGAATGTACGTAGTACATTGTACATTATGATTACTTTTCCTTTTAGTGCTTGGTATGCAGGGTTTGAAACTAACAATTCGTTACTACAAAGAAGTGATTACATTATTTTTTAGGATGTTGGGATGATAAAGCATTGGCAATTTTAATGACATAACTAATAAATTGTCCACTCTTTTTTAGCTATTTCTAATGTTTCCACCATTTAGAGTGAAAAACGAGCTATGCAACACGAAATACGTATATGCACAGCAATGGGTGAAGGTTTACCAAACCATGGTACAGTCAAACTTTATTTCCAAAGATTGCAATAAGAACATTCCAATCACTTAAAAAATAATAGGAATTAACTGTACATGGACAGTAGAAATTTAGAGATTATCTTTGGATGAAACATGATTTTTGTTGAATAAAAAAAATTGTAGTTTTATCAGCTAAGACCCATCTTTTTCTGTTTTTAAACAGTTTTCTTTACTAATGAAAAGCAGTTTTTTATTTCGTTTTAGTGAAATGTATAAAATGTCTTTTTATTTCATAATGCGAGTCATACCAAAGGAATGCTTTAATTTATAGGATGTCAGTTGCAAAAAGAATGTGTTTAGCATGTGACAAAGAAAGAAATGAGGAAAAAGGAAACTATTAAGAAAATCAGAGAATATATATATATATTCCATATTCATTATGCACAGAGTCCTCTTGGATAAAATCAGAAATATAAAATAAGTTTATTTTGACATATATCAGACTAAATTTGCTCCATCTGACAGAATTACTTTTACGCTCTTATACTGCAACAGAAAAAAAACATAATGCTTGGAAGTAGAAAATGGAATAATAAGCTTGGATGAAATAACTCTATTAAATTGACGGCGAGTTTATTGGACACCAACCAGTAAGATAACTTACCCATACAAAGAATTTTGTGATTAAGGAAAATTCAGCATTTAGAGTTTTCCTTAGAAGGTATAGAAAAACGGAGAATAAATATCATAATTACTGTCAGTTCTATTATCACACAAAATCTACAAAAAGATTAATACGAGTCCTTCATTCCAGTCTTTAGCACGGTTTTACACAAAATATCTAACTTAACTACGTCAGAAAAAAAATGGGCAAATCTTTTTCCAGGCTTAAAAAATCATTCATTATTGTGCTCAAACGTAGGTTCTCATGTTCATAGGTAAGATCACTGTTATAAAACCTTACAGTTTATACATAGGCGATATTTAAAACAATCCTTGTATTTTAATATTCAACTTATGGCAATAGAAAACAACGAAAGCCTAATCGATAGCTAAAAATATTTTAAATGTCAATGCAGTCCAATGCTGTAGGAAAAATCATTTGACGTTGTTATAGATTAAATCATTCATATCTGTAGAAAAGTTATTAAGTAATCATGTAAAGTAAATTTTCTTGCAATGTTCTGTCACATAACATATAGCTCTTTTAGTAAGTTCATTTATTTATTTTGAATGTTTTGCCATTTTAGAAATGACACCAGAATGAAATAGAAAGTAATCATTATCACTCCAAAACAAAATGTTAAGGGAGGTAAAATAAAACATAGCTCCTTTAATGAACATAGCTCCTTTAATCAACAATTTGACTCATCGAAGTAAAATGCTCATTGTGTCTAAATCAGTAAAAGAAATCGAATTACGTTAATAATTCAATGTCAAATGAATCATTAGAACTGTATCGATCAAGATACAAACCAATTCATTTTATTCTGAATCAAATAGATATTGTATTATGTTGAGTTGAAAAATTCCTTGTAAGTACAAAGTTACAATAATATTAAAACATAAACCTTAGGTATAAACATGTATTTCCCAAATATTGCTATTAACTTAGTTTTAATACTAGTTCCTAATAAAACCAGATTGAAATTAGTTTGAGAACATGAATAGTATTACTGCATAACTCATTAAGAGAAAGAATGTGAAGCTATGTATTCTACACGATGTATTGGGCGTATTTCACCTTCTCTGCTTGATTCTCCTATTATCTAACAGAAAGGGATGTACTGAATGGGAAAAAATCATTCATACCAAAGTTCAGAGGATCACTTAATCAAGGTGAATGCTGAACGAGCGAATGAATCATTAAGTCAACGCAACTCAAGTTGCATCCATCCATTACTTAGTACGTCGAAATGATCAATTAAAGAGTCAAATGAGTCCTCCCTTATCTATTTTACCCAAGGCTGATCAAAATAAATAAACATGTTCTTATTTTATTTTTGATTCATAGCTAATAAATGAATGCAATATTAACAAAAAATTATATCTGAATTTAAACGCAAATTAATTCTTGAACACCAATAAATTGTAATAAAAACAATACATTTCTGTGTGTATTTCCATTGTAGAATACAGCACGTGAACAGCAGGGTCGATTTAAAAAACAAATTGTTTTTTGATAGTTATAAAAATTACTTGATATTATTTTTTTAATTTTTTAACTCCGATAATTCGGGGTTTCAAAATGGCGATTCATGTGACGAAAATAATAATTTTGTTTTCAAGAAAATAATTCAAACAATGTAAATAAATTATCTAATATCTTAATTGAAAGGCAACTGAAATTGGCAACACATGGGTTGCGTTAGTTACACATTGGTTCATTTCTGTAGAAGTCATTTGAGCACCGTACACGGCACTGCTGATTAGTAACCAGTTCAGTGCTACTACATATGCAGGCCTGGAATCGAATAATTACGTCAGATTCATCACTTGTTTTGTAAGAAATATTGGTCTGTGTAATTATATAACGACGTTTCTCTCTACTTGTCGTGCAAAATGGATTCTACGTAAAGCGCTTAAACATTTCTACAAGACAATTTGGAGTATTTATTGAAATCAGTATTGAAATTCGAACTATGAACACAGGGGCATTTTATTAATTTCATCATTTTTAAAAACAATTGTTTGAATTAATATCCTAAAACAATATAAAGTGTGATCCAATTATTATATATACTTATTAATTATAGCACTGTTTCATATAAAATTTATTTTCACTTTATTTCTTTTGTTTCCTAAATATATTATTACGGATTACTTTAGATGCATTTTCTTTAATTTTTATTTGAAAATATGCCAGGTTTTACTGTTATTTTACAGACCTGTGGATGAATGAAAAATTAGGAATTATTGCAATTATGCATTGCAAAATTAAATACTTTTCTGGTTTATTTTGCCAGTTTTAAATAGCGACATACGACAACCCGAAAACTATTTGTCAGCAATATTAAAATGAAAACAATTCGTCAAAAAAGTAAAAATAAAAGTTTCACATTTCGTTTTATTTTGCATCAATAAATGTTATTAAAAACACTCAATTTTATAATATTTTTTATTATTTTAATAACATAGCAGAATATTATTATATGTTGTGAAATAATAAATTCACGAAGGGACCCACTGTTAGAAAAAAAATACAAACAGTAAACATACTTATTATGTGACTTTTTGGACGCCATTCTGTTTTCACTGGTGATATTGAGAAAATGAACATTACAGAAAGTTCCAACCGCTATCTTGAAAGCAAGTTCAGCATGCCACATTTGTATGCAAAAAGTATATTTTACATTGCCGCATCGGTATTCCTAAAAACATTAATTTGTTTGCGCAGTTTTAAGTATTTATATTAAATAAATTGGTTGTGCCCGCGACTTTGTACGTTCAAAACACGGAAAAGCATACCACTAATGTTTTTTAGAAGTATATTACAACACTTTAAATAAGTGCGGGTGAAAAACTTCATTGCATGATTTAAAATATATGTAGCGCTACCTTTGGATATACATCTATACACTGTACATTTGTGTATTTACTACGCGTCGAGTAGTTTATAATTTGTTCGTTGTTATACTAATGCAATGTAAATGAACTTACGAGGATATTAAATACACACGTATGAACCGATTGAAATATAATAAAATTAAATATTAATTCAAATGAAGCCTTATAGTTTTCTAAAATTGTCGAATGGAATCAGCAGTTTTTATGTGATGCCTGCATAAACAAACAGACAAATACTTAAAATTCTCTTAATGCATCTTATAAATTATGCTTTATCCATATTTAATTTTTTTCCAATTTTTTTCAATCTTAATTACCGCGTAACAAAGATTTACATTTTTGAATTATGAGTTATGTTACCTTAATTTTGAAACTTTTGCACTGCTTCTAGAACACCTAAATAGTAGACCTTAATATTTTACCCAGATTTCTCTGGCAGCGAATAGGTATATTCGCGCCGCGCCGTAACAAATTCCGCATCGAAAAGAAAATATTAATTTTCTTTGATGTGTATTGTGATTTGTTTACCAGCTTGGATAGGAATTATGGAATCACCAAAAATAGAAAACAGTTTTTATCCGTCGTGTGTTATTGGTTTTCGATATCTTCAAAAAAAAAGAAACAGGATCCTTATAAACTTATTAGCGTTTCTTCTTATTTCTGAAACAGATATTTTTCTCAGAAACTCTTTTATGTGGAAACCTAAAATTCGGTACAGTAATAAAGCGTTATTAAGTTGTATATAAAATATTAAGAGAGGACCCATTAAATCTCTTTTAGACCCATTAAAATTCGATTTACTTCTTAGCTTTCGGTTAGTCAAAGCAATAATAAAAAAAATCATAATTTAAAAAAATAATATCAACCTCGGTAAATAGTATAACACAAATAAATATATAAACTTTCATATATACCAAGTGGGTACCGAACCCTGATATTACTAGTTCAAATCAAACTTCACACTTTTACAACTAATATCCTCAGCATATCGAGTTTCCGAGTATTGTGTTTTCATTTTTAGTTCTTAAGAATTACTTCTTGAAGAATCCACCGTGTGGATTGGTATATATCGAAGGTTCTTATAGAAGCCACCTTTTTCATAGCGACATAAGTATTAACATTATTGTAGCGTACTTACATATAGGCAAATATACTCATCATAATCGATAACCATTCTTATTCCACTACTATATATATGCCCACCCAAAGAACGTATGCTGGGAGTTAACGCTCATAATCGATGGCTAGGCGTTTTGGTGATCGCATTGTTAATGATCATGCTAGTTTAGATACGCGATTACACACAACAATTCAGCTCGACAAGGTCGTGAGCTTTATGTTTAACGCTACACACTACGTCACTCATAAATGTAGAGATGTTTAATCAATGGTATTATATTGTGTAGACATGTCATTAGTGCTCTAAAAGGAGTCTTCAAAGACGAGTAATTATCTCATCTTCACTACGATTGTCTCATATATGTATATATATATATAAATATATATGTATATATATATATATATATATATATATGCTACTCCTCCCCATTTTCCTCTCTTGTTCTCTCTCTTTCGTCATAGTTTCCGACTGTCGCTGCTTGGGGTCACATTTTTTATTCATTGCAGATAGACATAACGTATCTATTGAATATAAAATCATTGTGCACAATGTAATGTTTACAAATTATGGAAGGGAATGAAACATTATTGACAGCTAGTGAATTCGGAAATTACACGGATGGAATTTTAACTTCAGTGATAAGGGTAGGAAAGTCCCAATTGTTTAGTCTTGAGCTTCTTTATGCTAAAGTAACCATAATTATTATGCTATGTATTTTGTGAGAATGATATTATGAGTCTCAGCTACAAAAAAATATTAATAAAAATAATTGTCAGATGCAAATTGGTCTCGCATGATTGTAGTGTTTCGAGCAAAATATTTATATCTTTATTTAGATTTACAGTAAATAATTAAGTAAGCCCTCAAATTAAATTTGTAAAAAGAATTCAGAGGACTATAATCTCCAAAGAATAAATACGATCTCCAAAGAAAAAATAGTGTTCACATGATTCGTTTTTTCATTTTGTTTCGTTCGTTTATATTCTCATCAAGGTAAAGCTTTTAGCTAATTTAAATAAATTATTTTAACCTAAGACAAGAAATAATACAATGAAAATTCATTATAATAGAAAATTTTTATCTTGCTACTAATCAACAATTTTAGACGTTATTTTCATTATTTTGTTATTTGGTATATATAGGAGAAACTGGGAAAAGATATTTTTCATTACATTTTGTAAAAAAATTTCGAAAAATATAATCTTCTAGCAACATTTTCTATTTACTGAAAAGATTATAATGACATTTTTTTATTTCTCCATAAACTGCTTTTGGAAATAAACTACATTTATGTCTCCGAACGTTATTATATACTATGTTGGTATAATTGCGTTTTGAATTGAGGAAAAAAGCATTCAGTTAAAAAAATATTGTATAAATTTATGGAAAATTATTTGTTAAAATGTGACTTTTGCCAAAAATGCAAATTTTTAAAATGTTAGCTATACAGTCTGACAGTGATAGAGCGAGTTATCTTATAAGGGTTTAATTTTTTTTGTTTTCGGCCTAGAATCTTGAGATGTGATTGCTTCATTACCAAATTTTATTTTAATTGTTTTCTTTGAGAAGCGAAGTCACTAAATATTCTCTGCGAATATTTAAGATTTTCCAAACATTCATCACGATTTGTACGTCTATGAAAGATACATTAAGCAATAAATTTACGTTGTGAAAAATTAATATTTGTGAATAAAAATAATTCAATAAGGATGTTACGAATCCTTATAAGTTTATAAGAAAGTAAATATGTACCAAACCATCCTAGTGCAACTTCTGCTCGTACTTGATAAAATTTTTCGCTTTTGAGGCGCGAAAAACAAAGAAGGCCTTAAAATGAAACAAAAATTAAGTATTGAAGTACATTATGTTTTTATTGTACTATGTTAAAACCTATAATAAAATTAAAAATAATCCATATTATATAATTTCGCATTGCGCACTTCGTTAGCGCGTTTTGGGAATCAAAAAATTTATTTATGATGTTAATGATACTTATGATATGTTCGCTCAATTTAGTATAATATGTACACATATACATAAATATGTATATATATATATATATATATATATTTTTTTATATATATATATATATATATATATATATATATATATATATATATATATATATATATATATATATATATATATATGTTATAACACAAATGAAATATCAAAATTTTGTACCTGCGTAGTCAGTTCGTTGATTTCAAAATTGTATACGGCGAAAACGGTTTCGTTTAATGTAGTTAGTATTATATGTATAAATTATATATGAATCCATCTTTTAAGCCATTTAATTTGAGAACGGTACCCGAAAAAATTTATTCTGGTTTCGATTTTAAATTATGAGGTTTAAAATTCCTCGATTTAAGTTTTTTAAAATTATATTTAACTAATATCGCACGCGATGTCGAGGCTGTAAACATCGCAATAAAATTAACGATGATACTTTTATTGCTATGTCAAGACAAATTCAATGATTGACAGTTGAAGCTTTACACCTGAGTGAACAGTGGATATACCCAGTTAGTGGTGAAAAATATTACACTGCTCTGAGCTTTGCCGGAATCGATTAAAAGTATTTTTTTTTGACAATTTTTTCTGGTTTTATTTTCGAAATAATAGATTTTTCCTAGCAGACTGATGAAAACTTTACCCGAAGCCTTCAAGGATAAAAAGCACAGTCAGATATTAATTTTCAGTTGACATGGAGTTAGCAAAACAGCACAGTGGTTGAATATTTCCTACAACTACAGTAATTAATTTAGATGTTGTTAAACCTTACATTAATATTAGTTACTTACGATTACATAGGTATTATAATTAGGTAAATGGCGGTATTTTTATGCTAAATAAAAACACTTTTCCTAAAAAAGTATTTATTATTAACGCGCTGATTTTAGCTTGACCGGTAACTTATTAATTTTTCAAGCAAATGACATAACCAATTGCCAATTTCCACGTACATATAATTTTTTTGCTGTTTTATAATGTTAAGTTTCTATAAATCAATAATGAATAAGTAACAGATTTCAGAAACTCAAGTTACACTCACGTTAGTGTATAAAAAAACATATATTTATAAAACTAAACTATGACTCTAATTATGTGTGCACAAAATGGGTTGAATATTTATGTGCACATTTTCAAGGGTTACTTTGTTATAAATATATTGCAAAGTGTATTGTACTAACATTATTAATTGAGTTATTAATGTTTGTATTAACTTAGAGTTATATTATTTTTTACATACTGAACAAAACATTAATTCAATTATAGCCGATTTTAATTTATAAGTAATATACTTTTATAATTCCTTTTTAAATGTTAATAATTTCGGTTCAAAAATATCCGAGGACGGACGTTGAGAAAAAATATTGTTATGCAATCGGTACATTCGGATTATGCGGTTATAAAATAGGTACTCTTTTTATAAACTTGTAGTACGAACAATCTCTGTAATGATATATGGGATCTGAGTTGAGTGGAGAGAGGAGATAGGGACAATCAACATGGGAATGAATGATTTTTATAAATATAATAAATGGGTCCTTATTCTCCGTGTAGCTAGTTATGACAAATTAAATCTATGTGGTCGGATTTCAAAGATCTATATTATCGTCCAAGATGAAGCCTACGGCAAAGAATATTCAAAAACGTCTTTTGTAGTTTTTTAATTCTATCACTGTGCTATTTCTAGCATAGACATAGATATAGATAGGTATATTTTTTGACTGGAGCAAAGAACTGATATCCGAAACGGAAGTAGATAACACAAACATACCGATTGCACAATGATATTCAGATAGTATGTGAATATACAATAAACTGTATAAAGTAACGACTCCTTGAAGCTCAGTAAACAAAGTGGCAGCTCCACCCAAAGTCCTTAGTTCGATTTTTAGCAAGGATGTGAAAGAATAAAAAATCATAACTTATTTTTCGTCAAGGTTTTGTTAATATATTAGAATACAAAATAAAGCTGACTAAATCCAAAAATACAAATTTACTAATTCAATAAAAACAAATGATTAATAAATATAATTTTAAGGACGTGAAAAATAGGAAGAATATATAATGAATGAAAATAGCGCTCCATTTTGAATAGCAACTTGCTGTTTTCTAAACTCTAACCAAAAGTGAAAGGAATTACCACACTTCGAACGATAAACTGTGAAACTGTAGCTATGCAATAATAAAATTTTTAATTTATTTTAACAGTTATGACTAGCTGTGACCTGCTGTTTTATTCATGTGGAAAACGGGAAATTGTTGGTGCAAATGCAGAAAAGTATTTAAAAAAATGGATGATCATTTGTTACGTTAACATAACATTATCATCTACTTACGATGTAAATTTACTTATATATTTATTTATGCTGACTATTATATAATATTATCCGTAACAAGGTGATATTTTTAATAATCCGCGAATAGACGTGATTTATTTGATAAATCACGTCTGTTCGCGGATAAAATTATTATCCCACGTTCATCTCCTTAATGCAATTTATCGTACTCGAAATTATACAAAAATGTGAGATTCAAATCAACAAACACAAATTAACGAACTTGTTTTCGCATTTGTAATATTATATTATGTATCTATGAAATAAATTTGATTAAACATATTTAATTTAAAAAACTAAATAAAGTAAAAATCACAATAAATTTTCGTATCTACATAAATTATATTCATAAACATAAAATCTCTAAATAGTATTTGCATTTCTGCCACACAAAATATTTTATTATATATAACAGCAGAATGAAATAAAAAACCTTATAGGAACAATTACTAGTCCATCTGTCTTTCTGTCAAGACGCTTTTTCACAGTAACGGCCATAGGTATCAAGTTGAAATTGACATGAAATACTAAGGTACCATCATATACCTGCAAAATTTGGTTGAAAAATACGTTCAAAAATTTCCGTCTTTCAAATATCACGCATAAAGTACTAATAACCGATTCACTCACCAAAATGCTAAGGGTATTATTACCTCTTGATCTTTAATCTTCAAATTTGGTACGAAATAACATTTAATAGTACAGGTAAAGGAAAAAAGAAATCCGAAAATTAACAATTTATAATCCTATCTGGCATCATTATTTTGAAAAACCAATTTTCGATTCTTTAAAATTTGCAAAATATTACATTTTACAATATAACTGTACGGAACATTAAAACACGAGTCCTACTCGCACTTGGGCGTCCTTTTTTTAGAGTTTAATGATTCAGCCAATGCGAGATGCATTATAATGTTGTTTGAGTCTTATGGAGTTACTAGATCACTTTTTATGTTTCACAGTCCACGCGTACCACTTTATGGAAATATAGAAAATAGCTAATGCTAATACCGGTAAGGAACACTTGTCGTCTAGAGTTTTGTGGTCACCTGACCACTTATTAGGGTTCTGTAGTCAAATAACAAAAACAGAACACTTACAATTTCATTCTGTCTGTCTATCTGTCCGTCTGTTTCCATGTGTGTCAAAGCCATTTTATTCGGAGGATATTGGTACTACAGAGATGAAATTTGGAGTTTTATATCGTCAACCTATAACATATGGGGTGGCACTCCGTATATATAACTGAGTGACTAGAGACTTCAAAGGATCTTTTTTGTTTACGTCAACAGTTGGTGAGGTATGCTCTTCTAATTCTTAAAAAGTCTCTCTAACCTTTTAAATACGCGTGTAAAATTCTGAGATAAGTTAAGGTAGTAGAACTTAAAACAAACTTTAAATGAAAAGTGGTTTGAATAAGATATGTTTTGTTATTTTTGAGAAATGGGATATTTTCCATGCGGATGCAGCAATAATTTTGTTTTTTACTTGTTATATTTTACAGTCCGTACGTACGACCTTAGGAAAATACGTACGACTTTACGTAATACTTGTTGTAGTTTATTGTCATTGACCCCTTTTTATTTGGTGATTCAAGCGTGTGACATTAGTTAAAATAACTAGTGAAAAATAAGAAGTGTTTCGTACCAATAATTACTGGTACGAAACACTTGTTGTTTAAGTCTTGTATAGTCATTTGACCAATTTTATATTTTGCTGTCCATGCGTATGCTGTTCTGAGTTGTTGGTCACTTGACGACTTTTTACAGTTTAGTCTAGATAGTATTCACAAAATAAGTTATTAGAGTTATTTGTACATAATGTACATGGTAAGTATTTAAAATTGTCACCAAGAGAAATAAAAGTATGCAGACATTAATTTTGTTATTGAAACTTACGGTTTATTGAATATTAATTAACACCACGAGTAATAGTAATTTGTTTATTCTATAAGTGTAATAGTTGACTGAGTGCCGAAAAAAAAGATATTATACTTTTTGGATGTTCGTATTGTTTCTTATGATTAACTGTTTTTTTTAGGATTCCGTAGCCAAATGAAAAAAGGATACTTACAATTTCTTCCTGTCCGTCTATCCGCCTGGAATCCATAGGTCACAGTTATTTTATTCGGAGACTATTGGCACTATATCGAGGAAACGTGGATGATGTCTTCTATAAACCGTTAAAAAATTAAATAATTGTGAAAAAAATGATATTATGGGTGGCACTTCGTATATATATAACCAAGGGGTGCAAAAAATCTAGTGCACATGGGCGTATGAGTTATCATTAGAAGGGTCTTAAAAATGATATGGAGGTTCCGAAATCACTTTTTTATTTAAATCAATAATTGGCGAGATACGCTTCAAAATTCTTAAAAGGTGTGTCTCTACCTCCAACTTTTCAAAATGAGTGTAAAATTCCAAAAAGAATTAAACTAGAAGAATATAAAATAATCTTTAAACAAAAATGGATTTGAATAAGATATGTTTTGTAGTTTTGAGATATGGGATATTTTAAGTACGACTGCAGCCACAACTTTGTTTTCTAGTGTCTTTGATAAACATACATTTATTATTGTTTAATGCTACAGAATCCTTGGTGCGTGAGTCCGAGTTGCACTTGGCCGTTTTTAAACAGAATTTTTATTAAAGGAATTTACAATTAATTCTATACTTAGGTTTCTGAGATGTATGACATGTAGTTCAAGTTATTTGCGCACTATATACATGATAGAGGCTATATATGATGTACAGAGGGCCATTTATTTCATTAATTGAATGTGTAGGGTTGAAGAGCTATTTTCATTATATTTTAGGAGTATATTTAGCGTGATGAATTGCATTATAATTTTTATCTAATATATATTGTGCAATGCTAAAAGTTTCATCGAATCAATTCCGATTAAAAGGAACAAATTAGAAAAAAAGTTAGATTCAATCGAAAATTTTCCTTTTCGAGACCAATTGCCTCCAAAATAAACACTACTGACAAAGTAGTGCCTTCCCAAGTGTTGTGGTATTATTTTGGACGCCAGCGACGTGTTGCATTAAAAGACAATGCCGTGTTGCATTAAAGGAAAATCCTTCCCCGTTTCCTCTGTATTTTTCTTAATTTAATTTATTCCAATTATCCAAGGACATATACCCTTAGAGAGCGAGACAAAGATTCCATGAAAAATGCTGTTAGAGAGATGTAATGTCGATACATCACTTTTTATTTGCAATAAAAAAGCGAGCTAAGCTTGGCCTGTAGGAAGTACACAAATGAGAACACAATCTATTTTATATGTTTTGCACATATATTCCAGCAAATATGTTGACAAAAATGCAGTTTTATGTAAATATCTACAAATTTAAAACTAAATACCCAAAATAAACCGCCGAATAGTGTAAGATATTTACGTGAAATTCTGACAAATAATATCTGATATCCACGGGAATAAATATACTGTCAACAGCCTTTGTTGTAGATAAAAAGCTAGAAGCGAAAATAAATATCGGGCAAAATATCTAGCTAGTCGAGGGGAACTCGGGCGAGTGTTATTCTAGATGAATTGAGCTCCACTAAAGAAACGTTGTAATAAGGAAATGATTTAATGAGGGAATGCCGGATCCAATCACTTATGAAAAACCATTGACCGAGGAAAGATAAATAAATGTGGAGCAAGAGAATAAATACAAAATCAAGTGCATAACCGCTTGTATGATTCCCATTCCTCTGGATGTCGCTTCTGGTTGTGGGTCTTTGTTTCTTTTGTAATCATCTGCTGATATTGCGGGTCTATGATTCTTTGTAATCATCTACTTGTTGCGGAAAACCAATATCAGAGCGCTTCTTTCCGACTGAAGTTGTGTGCAAAGTACAGTGAATGGGTAAACAAATTATACAGACATATCAGAAGAATTTACAGTAATGATATTAGTTAAGGTTTTTACCTCAAACAATAACAACGTAATACTTTGTTTAATTGCTATGCGTAATCCACAGTGAATAATGCTGAATGACGGCTTCAGAATTTTGGCTCTTGGTTAGTTTTGATGATATAAAAATTATTTTGTTAATTTTAACAAGACTCATTGTTTTGTAGCCAATTTTCTACAAATATAAGCACAGTCTATAGAACAAAAATAGGTCAACAAGTGCCTGAACGATTGTGTTTGTGGAAAATACATTCAGAGTATACAGTTATAAAATTTAGGTAGCCATTTTTATAAATCATTCTGTGTATATTCATGCCTTATGTCCTCCGTTTATACATTCATGGAAGGAGAAGTGATGCAGTCATTTCAGCTTCAATAATTTCCATGCCTGTTTTTGTACATTCTCTCCTAATTTTCTGATTCTTTACGTTGTCATCTTTTAAATATTCTTTAGTTTGATTCTTTCTTGGTTTCGCGAGTCATCTATAGTCCTTTGCTTCACACATGCAAAGTGGAAATAAAACAATTTACAGCATAAAAATTCTTGAAATGCCTCTTCAAACGAATTTTGTCCTATAAGATTGTGTCACTTCACAGATCTTTTAAAATAAAATTGAATAACTCTTCAACGTTTCTTTTATTTTTGAGAGTGTCCTGTGTAACATAACGCATGGCACTTTGTACTCCACTCTAATTTTTACAGTTCTTGGTATGAAAAACTTTGAAGAAAAATTTTAGTACCAACGTTTGTTTAGAAATTTTAAATAAAATTATTCAATTACGGAACCCTGCCATGTGCGTATCCCAATCCACACTTAAACGGTTTTTGTTAATATTCTCTTATACTTGGCAACTTCTGTTAGAACTCAGTTCATTCTGCCAACGGCACATCTTTGCCATTTTCCATTGTTTTCTGTCTCCCTTCATCGACAATAAAACGTGTTTATTACTCCTATCATCCTACATTTTATATCGATTATAAATGTCATATTATCTATGTAAACTCTGTCACTAAGTATTAAAAATATGTATCACTCTGTGTTTATAATACAGTATAATCTGTGTACGTCAGGTACGAGTTTAGAGTACCTTCCATTTCTAAACCATACGCGTGTTCAATTCCTTTACGGGACTTGCAGGTTGAACCGCGATGAAAATAGGTATAACGTACCTTTGCCTGACTTTGGTGACGTCAAACCAATAGGTTGAATCGCTGATCGTACTCTAATTAATACAAAGGATTACGGTCATCCTACAACAGCTTTCTTTTAATTAACCATGTAGGCCATATTTTACTTACTTAGTAAAATACACACGTGGACACATGTAGGCCATATTTTACTTACTTAGTAGGGTGTACGAGATAATCAACTTTGAAGACATTTTCTTATTTTTTTATTAAAAACAAACCATTTCTCTCTTACATGTGTCCACAAAGCTGTGGATATGTTTAAATATCAAAGTACAATAGTTAACAGTACAACAACAAACAATAAGTAACAAAATAGAACAAAACGCACCTATTTAAATTAAACGTATTAATAACTAATTATCCAACTATTCCATAAACGCATGCCTAAAATGGTAAATAGAGCATAACAAATATCATTATTTGGTGATGAATTTTGTAATTAGTAGGGTGGATGAAACTTTGAAGTTATTTAATATTTTTTGTTTTTTAAAAAACATATCTAACTTACGGATTACCCTAACGCGTCAGACATATCCAAACTCGAAGAGCAATATAGTGTACACTATAATGTAAATAATTACAAATTTAATGAAAATAAATCCTTACTTTAAAATAAACTTAAAAATAACTAATAATCAAGCTAATCTTTATAAAAAATATTACAAGTCGGCGTATCTTACAATAATGTATTAATCAGTCTAAGTGCGCGAAAAGCAGGCGAGCACTATAAGGTATCAGTGCGCGCTCTAGGCAGATCTAATAAACTACGACTCCGTCCTCTATGTAACAACTTGTAGCATAAAGTGTTATCAAAGCCAAGACCGGAAACGTATCAACGTAATGATTTAATTGTTTAAAAAATGCATGAACAAAAGCAATTTCCGTAAGAGTTGAAAGGAATTACTTTCAACCATATCTATCATACAATCTAAAGGAAGCAAAAGAGGGTAGTAACAGTGCATTATTTTATTTAGATTCCTATGCACCTTTTCTAATATTTTTCCCAACATCAGTATGAAAATTACTTCATCCCATGACTAAGTCACTGCATTCAATTAAAAGATGCCAAAGAATAGAAAATTGACCAATTCAAAAGTAATATATATAGTTGAAAGTAATATATAATTATTCTATCAATAATGTCTCATAATACGAGTTTCATTATTTGTTCAAACCATCTCCATCAACAAATAGCAGGTTTCGTTAAAAATAATAAGCACATCCGTGCCTAAGAAGTGTACAAGTAAGATGTTTACCTGTATTTGTACACATGTACAATTTAATTCATTTGCGTTATGTACGTCATAATACTTCAAAATTCGGTGAGATGTATTGAGCTCTGATGAACGTGGTGGCCATGCAATTGTGTCATCACGTCCTATCCATCGATTCGGGTAAGTTGCATCTAAATATTCAGTTACTTGTCGCGAAAAGCGAGCCTGTGTACCATCGTGCTGTCGCGATATCCTGCCACGTACATCTTGTGGTATTTCATTGAACAGATTTTCAAATCGTCTCTTAAAAATTGCAGACAACAAACTCCATTAAGCTTCGTTGGTAATTCGAATGAACCGATAATTTTGCCATCCTGAATTCCAGCCCACAAATTAACTCCGAATTAATGTTGAAATTCATTTTTTCTTACTATGCGGGGATTCTCGACGGCCCATTGGTGTAAATTGCGCATATTAAATACTGGGATTATTCTTTTAAAACACGATTCAAGGCTAAGATTGAATTAAAAAAAGAGATCTTACCTGCATCGACGCAGCACCTCCCGACAGAAATATATTTGTCGCTGATAGTCAGCAGATAGCAGTGCTTTCACTCGTTGTACATGGTACGGCTATAAACTATTTCTTCTTAAAATGCAGTGTACCATACTTCTTGCGATACCAATACGTCGGGAAATTTGCTGAACACTAATAGAAGGAGCTTTTCCACTTCGGCCAGCGCTTGATGCCCATCATTATTTCTAGATCTTCCTTCAGGAATTACATTTCCAGGAATTCGACCCTGTAAATATACATTATTTACTCGAAGAAAGACTATGTGATCGGGATAACGTTCGCGATTAGGGTAATACTCGCAACACGTACGTGCGGCTTGCCAAGCATTCCCATCACATAGCCCGTAAATGAATTTTTCAAAATTATTTTAGAATGTTTGAACCTAGTTACTTCACTCGGGCGAATTTTATGTTATGCTACATGGTGGTAGCATTTTGTAACACTTTATCAAAATTACAATTATGTACTTGGCTTAGTCATTTTATTGTATCTGTATTCGTGATGGTGTGATATAAAATTGACAAGAGCAGTTTTGCGTTGTTAATCAGTTTCTTCAATGTTAAATAGATTTCTGTTTTCACGCACATATTACATTCCGTTGAGTAACACTGTAGCGTAAATTATGATTGTAGAATTCGGTTAATCGTTTTACTGTATCCGTCTTTGTCATATTCTGACAAACATGTAATCGAATAAATTTATAACAATAATTTTTTTCATTTCATTTGCTTTATTAAACTGCACAATCAACTGAAGTTTCCCACAATAATATCTAACGTTTTGCAAGTGTTTTATTGACTATGAGGAATAGTTTTCATATCAATAATTATAAATTTTTGCACACCAAAGTTGGATTCAGAAATAAATATATACGTTCATATTTTTGAACCAAATCAGTAAATTAATAAAAATCAGAGCTACGATATAATGTCATTATAGTTTCGTCGACCTGGATTCATTTATATTGCAACAAGTAAGTCCTAAACATGTTATGTATATTGATTAAATCATAAATGGACAAAAGTTTGTGAAAAACCTGACTGCAAAGTCTATTCAGGGACGTAAGCGTTTTAATTAAACACTGCGATCGAGGTATTACACCTCGCGTCGTTTCGCGCGGCGCTTCCTAATTAATTGATGTATTAGCATGTGCTGCTGTTCTGCGCGCATGAATAACTGGAAGCTAAATTTGGAGAGCAAATCGATTGGATCGAATCGACTCGATTGGAATATAATTTAGTTGAAGGGTTTACTGCTTTTAATTAAGCTGTTCTAAATCATAACGTAAGCGCGTACTCGCAAGGTTTCATAAATACGCTTCCAAGCACCAAAGCTACAATATGTAAGATTAGATAAATTAAATATAATTGTGTAATCGTAATATTAGGGCTAAAATGAACAGGATTCAAATTTATACATATGAATTTAGTTGTCAAAGAAAAGAAAAGGTCACACGGATATCATTCATTTGTTAGAAAAAAAAAACAAATTTAATTTGGATATCTCATAAAAGTAAAGTGGGTAATTGATGGGATAAAAAAGACACATAATTAAAAGTAGCCAAAAATATGAATGAAAAAAATTTAGAATGTCAATACTTATTTCAAAGTTGATAAAACTTATCAAGTACGAGTAGAACTCGCACTGCGAGAGTTATTCACACATTTAGGTACTTACTAAAATGTAAGAATATTTAGAATCCTTTTAAACTATTCACAAATATTAATTTCTGACAACGTAAATATATATTTCACATGCGTTAAACCTTGGTACTTATTTCAAAAATATGATTTAAGATAGTCGCTATAGTTTCCCTATGCCCTTCGCATAGGCTTTTAAAAATGCAACTTTTTTATAATTATAAGTTGAATAGTTTCCGAAATATAGAGGAGAATATATTTTTTGTATATTTCATTATATTTTTGATCATATACATAAAAAAATTGAGAAGAAATTATTTTTGAAACCGTCAATATATTTTTTGTATATTTCATTATATCTTTGATTATATAATAACAAAAATTGAGAAAAAAATATTTTTGAAACCTTCTTTTCTTTTGTCCTTCGCACAGGCTTTCAAAAATGCAATTTTTTTATAAATATCAGTTGAAAAGTTTCCGAAATATGGGGGAGAATATATTTTTTTATATATTTCATTATATCTTTGATCATGTACTAAAAAAATTGAGAAGAAATTATTTTTGAAACCCTCATTATGATCCCTTTTAAATGATACTTCAAAGTTTGAAAAAATTGGAATAATTAATTCGCCTAACTGAATTTTCCATATTAATATTTTTGTGGTAATACTGGGATATGTATATATTAACATGCCTTATGATAAAGTCTGTTTGGCAAGCGGTTTTTAATAAAATCGACCGTGATACACTGACAGATAGACAAGTAAGTGATAAAGAGTCCGTTTTTCTTATGAGACACGGAATACTAAAAATATAATAAATTTTCGGCGATTTGCCTCATAATCAACGATTATACTCATCTTAGCAATCAAACTAATTTTTATATTGTATAATGGCTGTACCTTTATTATTAATTGAGAACGTATCTTTTTGTCACATTGATTGTATAGACATGCCAGCACATAGTTGTTTTTACATCATTAGTTCTGACGGCAAACTACGTAACTTTACTTTATTGTCTGCTTCTTTTGCGTAACTTGGGATGATCTGCAAGTAAACATTTGGTTGGTCTAGATCTTCAAGTAATTAATATTTTATAAACACGTCCAGACAGATGAATTGCTTTTCCCCCGTTGATTCATTCTTCCTAATAAAATATACAGTTATTATTGGATTTATTCCCAAAAACTTCCAGTGATGAAATTTTGTTATTTGTAAATTGTGTAGTGGTAATCGCTATCATCATACTCAGCGTAATCATCGATTGATCGGTCGAATAATTCCAACAGTGTTTGTCGTTCTCATCCTCTACTGATCTTAAATATAAAATGTCAGTAACAAAATAATATTAAATATTTATCAATATAATTCTTATATATATATATATATATATATATATATATAACCATAAAATAGAGACAGAAGTTAAAAAAAGTTATTGAAGAAACTATTTATTGAAAACTATCAGCATTGAACAATCATTTACTCGCCAGCTGATTCAGTAACAACTGTGACGTTTTCGCAATGTTACACTTTCACACTGGATACCACGTTCTTGTGCTAAGAAATGCAAAGTGCGCGAAGATAAAAAGAATTGTTTCAAATAAAGTCAGGTCATGTCAAAGAATTTCTTTTGATCTAAAATTTAAAACTTGCAGATATTACAAACTTAGTAAATTAAAGATAACTGCCATTCCAATTTCACACTAAATATCGGAATCAGAAAATCAAGTATTAGAAACAGCACGACAGAAAATCTTGAAATTTGGTACAATAATAAAGTATGTTAACCCGCGTACATTTAAAAAAATATTCAAATAAAAATTTTAGAGGAAAAAATTTTGTACTCGAA
The DNA here is from genome assembly GCA_039881145.1 of Druceiella hillmani. Classification (NCBI taxonomy): domain Eukaryota; kingdom Metazoa; phylum Arthropoda; class Insecta; order Lepidoptera; family Hepialidae; genus Druceiella; species Druceiella hillmani. The sequence continues at coordinate 29,623,508 of JAYKKI010000019.1, forward strand.
AAAAACTTAAATATGAAGTGGAATACCATTTGGAAGAAGTAAATAAAGGGCTATAAAACTGATCATCATTTTAGGCCTTTCTTCAAAAGTTTATTGGGAAATGTGCACCAAAAATATGTCCCCGTATTTCTGAGCCACCTATAAAAAAACGAGTGTGCTTTAGACCACACGACTGAAGTAAAACTTAAAATTCACAAAATATGAACTTTAAAATGAATTTACAATTTTATTCACTTTAAACGTAGAATATTTAATTGATTGAACAAAATAATAATATACAATAAATATATATTCCCCTTCCCCTCAAAGTTTTCAAAAGTCTTTGCGAGGATTGTGGAAAAATTATGGAGATGATTCTAGATGACATAATTTTTGAGGTACGCACCATATTTTTACGCTTTGGAAAGATATAATAACCAATATATTTACGACGTGAAAAATTTATATTGTATATATAAGTGCCCAAATATGTACGAAACCTTCATAGTGCAAGTTCCACTTTTATTTGATAGGTACTTCAATTTATTTATAAAAATAATTTCATGAGTTTAAGGAGACTTAGTTTTAACATTTTTTTCCAATGAAAACCAAACGAGCCAGTTAGTAAAAAATGCTCTCACGTAAGCGACGTGGAAAAGAAAATGAATTCTTATTTTGACATTTGTCCAGTAATTAACTTGAAATTAAATTAGGAAATTGGAAGCCAGTTTAGTGACATTGTTAAAATTAAGGGCCCACAAATTATATTATAACAAATTTCGGATATCCGTTTCTTACAAGATAGTAGATTGAATTGAAACACTCCCTGGGGACCGATCTAAAGGTAAGTCGGAAGGTCGTAAATTCGGAAGTTGAAAGAGAGATCGAACATTTTATTTTAAGGCGCGTCCCCTACCCCTTCGTGCATTATATCATATGTTTATCTCTTCCAAAACTGAGTTTTTTATTTTACCTAAGTGATCTTGAACCATTTTTTGCTTTGATCAGAGCTTAACCGTCCTTCTCAGTGAACATTGTGGAATCAAAGATAGCGAACAATGTCCTGTTTCTTGAAACTAATAATGTCAATAATTATACTGAGTACATGCGATTGAGACACATTTAATTAAGTAAGTAATTATTGAAGTGAAAAATTTTTGAGATTAAGAAAACCTATGTATTTTGTCTGTACATTCATAACATTTTATGCATGTGGAGACAAAGTACATAGTATAGGCAAGGTATATATTTATAAATTTTACATAAATATAATTCTATGTTATGAATATTATAAATGAAAAGTGAGCTTTGAAGCTCACTTTATCGCCTTAACCAATATTAATAAATGTTTGCATAAATATAGCTTATGTTATTGAAATTAGTATAGAATTTTTTTATACCAGAATCCTGAAATGAAGAAATATTATTAAACGACAAAAAATTTGTTTGTTATTTAATAAATCTGCAACAAAGCCATTAATTCCTATTAATTTTGGCATGTATATAATTTGTATGGTAGGGTAATTTGTAGATCATAACTTGCAACTTTTCTTCATGATTCATTAATGCTATCAGAAAAGTTGGGCAAATTACATAAAGGAGAATGCCCATTTTGTATGGAGCATTTGGTCTAGTTATGAACGTGAGTAACTGATATATCATGTTTAAGGGAATGTATATACAAAACAAAATATACGAGTTTTAGCTCAGTGGAAAAGCTTGGGTCTTCAGTTTTGGCAAGAAATGGCTAACATGTGATGGGCGATAGGAATACTTTCATAGTTCAAAGGATAACTTTCATAGTTCAAAATATATCTATAAAATATCCATTATATTTATGATTCGTACAAGTCACTTTCTATGCAAGTTTTTAAATAACACTTTCATGCAATATTTTAAATAATATCGATACTTGCTTTCGATACGGTGTAATGAGTAAAACTTTCACGTTATTGAATTGAGAAAACTTTTCTTTTTTTTGAGGCAATGAATATATTTGTGTCCATCATATTAAATGTTAACATGAGTTCTTTTCATTCCCGGAATATTCTATGCGCAAATAAAAATTGAGTAATAATTTCATATGAAGGTAAGGAATAATTTTTTATACTTTCATCGTTGTTCATGACTAGGCCGAATATGGGCATTTTCCTTTGCTGAAATATAGTTTATGATTGACATATAGGTATTTTTCGGCCGAACAATAGCGCACCCGTAGATGAACTCGGCTTTTCAATTTAGTAATAAATATTTATTATTGTTATATGATCACAGATAGCGTATTTTGTATGGTAATCTTGCGAATGTATATCGCGAATACGTACGTACGGATGTATGAATACTGTAGCGAATGTCTATATCATCAAGTATTATCAGAAATGTAACATTTGAAGTAACTTTTAGAAATATAAACTGGTATTGTGATATTTAGTGAATTTATTTACTTCCCTGTTTATTTATTGAAGGGATATTACTTTCACTTGATTAGCGTTGTGAAAGTCATAATAAAAAAGTCCTTTTCATCACAAGGCGACACATAAGTTCATATCAGCGGCATCCCTTTTATTATCACGTCACGTAACTGATTTATTAAATGAAACTTTTTTAGCAACATTTCCCTCATTTTGTCACATTAAAATTGTGTAACACTTGAGAAAATAAATGTCGCACTCACCGGCGACAGAATTCGACGACAAATCGATGTCAAAGAGTTTATTCAGATATTAATATGTGGATAAATCGGCAGGTCGCTATAGATTTTAGCGCCTTTATGCATGATTAAAATATTTTCTTTTTGGATAGGGTATGATGCAAAAATTATAAGTGAGTGTGGTATTATAATTATAATGACTTTGAGTGAACATTTAATAAGTACTTTAATATAACTTAGTGAAAATGTAATTTTAACTAAACTGTCAAGAAAAAAGGGAGAATCGTACGTCTAAATAACTAATGATTATGATACACATTTAACTAACGTGAACCGAATGAATTTTACTTTATCCGTGCGTTAATATGAGTTAGGCTCTCATCTTCTTTTGGTCAATTTTTTTACCATAAGTCATATTTAAATAGTCCAAAGTGCAATCGAAGTATATTGTCAAAAGTTATCTTGCCACTGCGTAATAAAATATATCCATCGACCTGTTAAACAAAATATGTTAATTTACTTTTTGAAACAATGTTTTTCAAAGGGAATTTGTGACACGTTATAGAATAAATTAGATATTCACAAAGTGTTCCAAAACCCCCGGGGCTTGTAGTGGCAGCCGTCCGTAGTTAAATAATGCCGAAGTGCGATTAAGCGTATTCAGGTTCTTAGATGTGCGACCGAATGGACACTTCGTGTCGTCAGTTGCCGTTTAGGTAACGTCATTTGCATTATATTGCTTTTGGACGTATAATTTCCTTATTATCACATGGTTGCTTCATTGTAGCATTGGAACATTAAATTTAGAGCCTAAATTAAAGCAACACGTTGTAATTGAGATAGGGTAAGTAATAGGGACATTTATATTTTTAACTCGGTGTGGAAAAATAGGAAATTGCTCTTGCAACAATAAAGGCCGCCGTAAGTACAAATGTTACATTTAGGACTGATAAATAAAGAGACAAAAAATATTTTACTTAGTATTGCACTAAATATAGAAATATGATTGTCTCATCGGCGCATAGAAAGCTTACTGAACACGCAGTCGATAGTAATTTATAGGAGTACCACGTCGGCAGTTCAGAGGGGAGATGAAGTTAACGGGGAGCGGAAAAGTTAAAGGTCTGCTTCGCTCTCGGTCGTTCCATTTATACATGCGTTATTTGTATTTCGAATTATTTGTATTCCGTAAACCGAAATGATTACAATTATCACTTTCGCTGCTCGGCGTGAAATTTGCTTTGGCTTCTTCATTAGGGGAGTGGCATTCATGGCACTAAAAATAATTCACAACGGCCTCAATAAATCATTAAATCATTTACACGTCATCACGATATTTGTGTTTCATTTTCGAAATCATAATATTCCTTTGAAATATCGTTATTGGAAATAAATACTTAATAGATAATAGTATAATACTTAAGAAATATTAGACTTTAAGGTATAAAGTCCAAGATATCTTACGAAAAAAATAATTAATATACATTTATACAGACTTAAAATTATTAGTAAATTGTTCGTCTAATAGTAGTAATATCGAAATACTTATTGATGAGCAATGACTTCAAGTAATTTAGAAATTAGCTATTATATATCATATTAATTTTATACGCTGGACATTTTTAATACATTCCTTTTTAGAATTTGATGCCAAAATACCTTATTTGATCTGCAAAAATTTCAACATTTTATAGCAATAATCCCTTAAGTAAAGGAAACAAAACGGCGATTCTTCAGTTTCATTACATCAAGATGAAAATAAAAACATGTCAAGCACGAGTACAACTCGCACTACGGTAGTTCCGTATACATTCCGACACTCACAAATATTTAAGGTACATAGTATTTCTACCAAACTATTAACAAATTAAAATTTTTCCCAACATAAGTAAATTGCCTATTATATAAAAACTAGCGTGACCCGTCTTCGCATTATATCAATTTGCGTGGTAGATTATAAATATTTACACATGAGAAAATGAACTCACAGCTGTCATATTAGTTACAACAGAGTGTTTAGAGTCAATTTAATAAATCAAAATTGATTGCAGGTATTCAATTCATTTATAATTTTGCACACTGCTTATCACGTTTTTATTCCATTATGAAGCTCAGATGACAGATCAAACAAATATTTTACTAAAATTGACATATAGAGGCGCAAGTATCAAAAGCATTGAGCTAAAGTGCCACTTTATTTATACGTGAGTGGATTTGAAATTAAACAAAAATTTTACCGACCGTCAATCATATTGACGTTGAGCCGTTAGATGTCAGCATTGCTGTTTTGTGTATATAATTTTAATAATTAATTAATTTGCAAAAACGATAGCAATAATACATTTTTTAGTTGTGGATGCCGGTAGAGCAAGCAATTATCTATAAAATGATACATAATTTATGTGGATTAGTTGTGAGGTTTTTTCTAAAAAGGGAGAGTAACATCTTAACCTTAGCGTATTAATATATATGATGATGATGATGATATGATGATATAAAGGCTTAAAAATGGACATATTAAAAAACATAAGACCTAGGATAGCCTCCATAGTATTCCTGCAACGTTTGTATAGGTTCGTAAAACCCTAATTCTTCGTAATTTTATGTTGAGTAGTTTCGTAAATAAGAGAAAATATGTTTTTTGCATATATTTCAGCATATCTCTAAAAATATACTACCTAAAATAGTGAAAAAAATATTTTTGAGATCATTACTATTAGCCATTTCAAACTATACTTCACGCCGTAAATGTAATTAAAAAGATTTTTTTAAGGATTTAACTCCCCTACTCCCCTGAAATTTTGATATAACCATTTTTAATTAATACGAGTTATATGCTTTGCTGCTATGCTAAATTTCCACTTGCCACATCAAGCTGTTTTCGAGAAAAACTTATTTGACCGAGGGACAGAGAAATGTATGAGCAATCTCAAAAGGGTTCCGTTTTTTTTGGAGTACGCAATCCTGAAAACGAAACGTTTCTAATATTACTCATCCTTCCATTTAATTATCAAGTTGCTTTTCTAAGAAACGAGGTGGAAAATTTAAATTTGGCGTAGTTGTGAAGGTTGCAGAAGTTTATCCGTGGACTTCGCAATTGCGCCTATTAGTTAACAATAAACAATATTTACATGGCAACATTTTAGAGGTCAAACTAAAATTTCAATATTTTTTTTTTCATTTCATGTATGGTATGATATGCAAATTGAACGAGCGAGATACAAAGAAAGAGTTTTGTATAATAAGGGTTTAGAGAAATATCCTCTTTCTCCATCTCCAAATTTTAAATATGAAAATGAAAAAGAATAGGGCTACTGAAGGTTTACTTAAAGTTCGTCGGAAAAGTATAGTGATTAATTTAAATTTCATAATTTTTTCAAAATTCATCATATTTTCTCGCTTGCCGAAAATATTCTTTTTTCAGGTGACTTTTCTTTCAGATAAATATTTCAAGGCTTGTGAATATAAATTATTCGATGTATCTACGAACCTACTATTTTACGGTACTGCACCGTGTCATGGTGTAGACCTTCTAAACTGGCTACTCCTTACGAGAGTACCTGAATTTATACCTCTAATAAAACGGTAAATTTAATGACATTTTCTAAAAAATAAGTTTAGGGAATACTACATAAACGATAGAAAAATTAATTTTTTGAATTTTTTTTTTTTGTATACGCATCACCCAACAAATTTTAGGCGGATTTTGTATAATTTTGACGCTTCTGACCATACAGAACCAAAAGTTTTCAATAGCTTACAGCTTTATTAACCGTCTTGGACTGCAACTTTTCCATAGCTCTCGACTCTGGCCACAACCCTGACCAGAAGATTTCAACAGCTCTCGGTTTTATAAATTGCTCCGGACCTAAAGTTTCCAATATCTCTTCACTCTGTTAACCATCCCATTCCATCAACGTTTAATGAAAACAGGATTACTCTTCAGCAATTATCCATTAATTGTTTTTATAAATAGACTTAAGAAAGAAAGATGAACTAAAAAAAATTACAAAAGCTTGATTGTATTTAAGGGTCTAACTAAAAAACTAAATATATATAAAAATGAAACTAAAAATGAAAATTTTACAGGATTCCCTTCCCTTCCCTTCTGCTCACTTTTCCGCCTCCCTTCTGCTCCCCCTTCCCCTTACCTTTCCTTTCCCTTACCTTCCGCTTCCTCTTCACATCACTTTTCCCTTCCCCTCTCTCTCTCTCTCTCTCTCTGCCCCAAGCCGTTGTTTCCTATGTTTTTCCATTCAAAAGTTATTAAGTCTTAATAACAGTGTTCATAGTAATATTGAAAATTTTAAATGGCTGCCCTTTCCAAAATAATTAACCGACAAAGTCATCTTCGAAATTATTCAATATAATCACCCAAGTAATAAGTATACCAAATTTCAGCGAAATCGTTAGAGCCGTTTCCGAGAAACCATTTATATATATATATATATATATATATATATATCGAAGTAAAAATGCAAACTTTACCGGGTATTAAGTTCGTCCGGACCGGAAGACTCTAAAGGCTTTCGACTCCATTCACCGCTCCGGACCAGAAGTTTTCAATATTTCGTGGCTCTTTTCACCATCCCATCCCCCCTATAATGTTTACTGTAAACACGATTAGTCTGTAAAAATTTTGTATTTTCTTGTTTTTTTTGCTATCTTTCAACTTATATAAACATTTTTATATTACATTAACTACCCAAAATTTTATAATACGTGAAACTAAATTATAAAACACTTATATTTATTAACAATTGTCTCAATATAAACATATAACATTATGTTACATAATGTATTATGTAATAAACATATAACATTATGTAAATCAATCATCCATTCACAATTCACAATAATAATCATGAGTAATAGAAGAATAATAATCTATACATGTAATGAAACAGATGGAATTATGTACAAATATTTTAAAAAGTATGATTGATTAGGTATAGCATTATAATAGAAACTAGAAGACGTGTTCATAGAATTCTTGTCTGCTTGTCTGCCTGTATTTTAATTTGTTTTTCACAGACTGAATATTACGGATAAAAAAATATACTCTATTGGTGAATATTGGTATATTGGTACTGCCAATGTATTTAATACCATTTATTAACGTTTTAGTAATACTAAAAATAATAATATTTTCGTCAGTGAAACCGTAACTTTACGCGAGTGACACACAGCTAACATAATAATAATAACCAAAAATATATAAAAGCCGAAAATACAAATAAAATAAACCTACAAGATTTGATTTGTGAGGATGAAAAAAGGATTGAAAATTCTATACAGATTAAAAAAAAGGAATATAATGTGACATTGTTTCAAAAGACAAATGTTCGTATAGTGTCTGCATAATTAATTGACTACTTGTATTCAAATGACGAGCCAGCGAATGTGTCGAAAGAATAAAGCATTATACCGCAATCATCACAAAGTCCGTGTAACGGTGCGCGGGCACCGGCATTGGTGTGAGCCATAGTTAGGTAGAAAAGCGGGGAGATACGGGTCGCTCTCAGTAGCACACGAATCTGTTATAACTGACCCAATATATCGTCGCAATCGTAACGACTATAACACGTAAGATGAAACACAATTTCCCCGAGTTCAACACGCCTTTTATGATGATTTCAGTATTTAAATGAGTTCAATGCATTACGATAGTATTTTTCGGCGTTTGAAGCGATATTTCAGTGCGCGTATAAATCATTTTTGCAGCAGTTCGATCACATCAGAATATGTGACAGACTACAACAGCATACTCGATTTGATACCGCACAAGAGTTGTGTAGAGGCGTTCTCATTTAATTGTTAAAATAATAATTATTTTTCAAATTTATTAAATATTTAATTTTACAAAATATAATAGTTAAAATAAAGAAAAACCTATAATAGATAAAAATAAAAATAGTTAAAATGTTGACTTCATATAAAATATTTTATTCGTGTATGTAGTCGGCTTTCTCTTTTATTGACATATATTAACCATATATTTCTCTGTTATTATGACGATTGAAGGTTTGATATGATTCTCTTTCCTGTGAACGGTTTTAAACTAGGCGTTTTTAGACAGGACTACAGTCAACGTAAACCTTTTAAGAACGTGCAAAGGACAGCATGGGACTGGGATGTCGCCATCACCGTGCGTCCAATTTTTAAGAATGTTGAATATTTTTATAGTAATAATGTGATATATACGAACGAGATTTCATCTATTTACACATGTATCTATAGTATCTATTATATGTAAGACGTAAACAGAAATACAAAGTCAAGCGCCAATATTGGTATTAATAAATTTTTAAATTAAAAAATATTCACAAGTTTGCAATTTGAATATTAACGAAAATATTTGAAAACACATTCAAATTCGTATAAATTTGCGCATATAAAGTCACATTTAATATATAAACCTGGAGTAAACAATTAAGACGTATGCAAGAAGTATGCATAATACTTCTACTTAATGAGTTAATGTAACAATACCGTTTTTAAATAACATTTTAAAAAATATTAGTAATATAATGGGAACTGAGACGCTGAGGTTATTATGTGTATTGTCTCGTCACTACGTCTCTGATGCGTTCCCGCAGAAATTACAGTCTGTGTAATTATGTATAGCATGTGTATTTTAGCTGTGAAGTCACCGGTAGTAAGCTTGCTGGTGATGTCGTATGCCTGGCCTTGCAGGCGCCGTCTAGTTTAAAAACGAGTTATTACAGTTTCAAATATTTTTGCTTTCACTTTTGCCGTACTATTCTCTTCTCTCGTACTTATGTCAACGCAATTACAGAATCGAGTCACCACTGAAATTATCACTTTAAACCTACAGTTGCAACTTTCATAAAAGGTCATATCCGAATCGCCATTAACGATGGAAATATTAGACGTTATGGGAGTTCTAAAATTTTACAATGGAAATTTAACTCTGGCCTTCACACAGGCACAAACGTGTTAAGCACCGTAAGTAAAGGACAAAGCATTTATCTTAATGTGTAAATGTACATTTCATTGCAACTAAATTTGTGGAAAAAAGGTAAACATATGTAGCGAAATAAAACACAATTTATCTCAAGACGATAATAATTTCATACTACATAATTTCTACGTGACTAACTTTATATGCACAAAAGGTAGACGAGACGGCATACTGTGAAATGCAACTCAACTTGTCTACGGTATGTTTTTAATCACCATCTCGGCACTATGCGTCATTAAACTCGCTTGTGTTAGATCCTCGCCTCAATCCTTATCTTAATTTGTCTGGCGCAATTTACAATGTAATGTTGTAACCTTACAACTTATCTGAGAGTTGACGCGACCCTCGTGTTGTTATTTAAAATCATGGTTCTTTTTATCCCTGATTATTAACGAAATACCCCCTTATATGTAAATATACTTCACAGATTTACATATACATTATTTCTTATAAATATTGTATAACATTTTCGTTCGAATCCCTTATATAATATTATGTTTACTTTTAAATATTTTTATATTATAAGTAGCATCTTTTTTCTTTAATATTGAGACTAGTTTTTTTCTATAGTATTCGGGTGCGAGTCAGGTTCAAGTTCTGAGTATTTCTTTTGTCTACATACATTAATAAAAATACCAACATGGGCGTAGTGTCATGACATTAAGAGTCATTAAATATGTAAAATTAATATTTTTTTATTTCATGTAACCTTCTATGATTTAAACCGCATCTATTTCTATAGCGACTACAAACTATTTCTCCTCTTTTTATACGATACGCGTACAAATAAACCTACACGTGTATTTTATGCAGAGTCGTCGAATATATTTAAAAAAAAAAATAATATAAATTTTAGTAAAAGATAATATAAAAATTTAATTTTTTCTTTATCCATTGCATAGTAAACTTTCATATCTTTAATTTTTAGAAGAGATTTTAGTTTTCAAACAAGAACAAAATGAGATTTCACATATTCTATTTGTGCCAACTACTGTTATGAGTGCTTATAAACAGGAACTATTAGCTTAATTTCTCTCATGACGTAATTTATTAAAAAATCTGTTACCCGCGGCTCGGATCACGTAATAATTTTACATCGTGTGAGTGGTTTTAGAGTTGTGTTGAGAAAACATAAACTTTAAAACTTATCGCTCTTATTTAATTCGACGTAACGTTATTCGGTACCTCTTAACCAGAGTCCGCCATTTAACCCCCAGGGATTTGGTTCTTATTCGAGTAATATGTAAAGTTCCCTTCTTCGGAATTTTTTCTTATAATAACTGTTATCCAATAAAGACAGGCAAGACTAACGGTTTAACATGCATTTCGCAGCATTGAATGACTAATAAGATATTAAAAACTAAAAATTCAGCGTGATGGATATTTTCGGTAAACTTGACGTCCATATATCCAACTATATGGGGCTTTCGTGTGTATCGTTTTAAGCACACAAATATTGTGAGGTGTACACCACTCTGCTTCATTACACACCGTTGATATCGCCTAGGTGTACACGACCCCGTCAGTGTGAATCTACTGTTAGCAATATAATTTTAGTATGTCGTTGAAGTTTAAATGTTTTATCGAATGTTTTTTTTTTTACTTACATGTAGTACGTTTTTATTTAGTAGTGTAACAAAGAGCATTGGGAATATATTTTAAAAAGTGTTATCTTTTTCTTAGTAGTGTAAATTTCTCCAATGAAAGTATGACTTGCCTTACATACTAAGAAGAGATGAAATAATCAGCTATCTTAGAACGTTTGCTATTTTAATTTTTTTTATTATGCATGTGCTCTGTATCTTTCAGGAATCAAGTTACTTCGCTGTCAAACTTTTAATAAAATTGTTTTAATATTTTATCACGACGACTTAATAAAGTTATATACAGATAAACACATTTTCACATTCATAATATCGGTGTTAAATAACGTGGATTGGCACATTTTTTGAGCCGTTATGTTTGTGGCTTTATGAAAATATATTTGTAATTAATCAGGATTTGTGCAAAGATTTTTAAGTTTACTTTACGTCATCATGTTAGATTATTTTATTACAACATCTTCAGGTGGGATAAATCCCACCTGAAGATGTTGTAATACCACAAAACCTAGGTCGTGGTAAAGAAATTAAAGAAAGTAGAAATAATACTACATCACGTAGTTTCATTTAATTGTAAGTAATGAATTTCTACAAAATTAACGCCAAATATATTCAATATTTACGTCATAATGTTAGATTATTTTATTAAGTTTTATACATTTCCTAATTTAATTATTGCATGCTTTTTTCTTGCTAAGCTTTGCTTACATGCACGTGTACCGTGGTGATAAATGCATAAAAAATACCTTTTGTAACACGGTTTATATATTAATTTATAGAATTACAAAGTTTATAGTGTGTAAAAACCGAAAAGAACAAGTTGTTAAGTTTCCAAAACTATTTAGTTGTAATTTTATGTAAGATAGTTAAAGATACATTTTTGATAATATCCACAAAAATATGTCTCCCCTCTTCAATTCCAGAAATAGCTGCAATCAAAATTATGAGAAGAAACAATGTTTCTAGAAGTTCACCTAAATCTTGTTGGAAAACTGTAGCAACGATTTGAAGTTTCTTGAATTTTAATTAACTCTATTCTTACGCTATTAAAAGACACTGGATTACCCAGTGTCAGTTTGGTGAAGTTTGTTATCAATATTTATAAATAATTTATTACAAACATTTATTATTTAAACATTTATTACAAACCTTAAGAGTCAATACAGACATATACCGAAGTGTATACGAAATTCTTGTTGTGCGAGTTATATTCGTATTTAATAATTATTTTTGTCATCTCAATAATTTGGTTAAGTTTTAGTTACAAAATGGCAAAGCAACAATGGAAATGTAATATTTTTATGCTTCTCACTTCATTGTCAAGTCTTGTCTACACACTCGGCAAGATAAATATGAAACACTATAATTAAAAAAAAACAATTAGCCATCTCTTTGTATATGAAATGCAATTTTTGCCTGTCTGTCTATCCGCTTATAACTTGAGTAACGCCAGATAGATATCAATACTGTATTCACTATTATAGAGAAAAGTATTAGATTTATCAAGGAAAATTTTATGTGTAATATTAGCGTAGATGGTCCTATTACAGAGTAACGTTAATATTTATAAAGACTGATATACAAGTTAGATGGGTACAAGGTGTCACGGATAACGTAAAAACCAGGGACAACTGGGGAGTGGAAATGTAATTTTATCAGGAAGATGTTCAAATTTAATTGTCAATCCTAGAAGTTGTGAACATCACTATTTCTACGCGAGCAGAGCTGCGGGAAAAAGGCAGTATTATGCATGAATAACTATCTTTTTCCTCGCCTAGAATACTTCGTCTAGATATATTTTCTATTAAAATGGCGAGATGAATTTTCCTTTACTCATTCCAACCATCGCAGCACTTCCGTGTAAACATTATAAACCGGAGACGTCCGAGTCGGGCTCACCCATAGCAGTTCCATACTTGGTCAGAAGTGGGTTATGTTATTTATTGTAAATAATAACTAATACCGATTTTTTTTCTGCAATAAATGTTACCTAGAGCATGAGGGGGAAGGGGGGCTATATGTTACTGTGAATATCTCAAAAACTTTTTGGGAGACTACATTTTCAAACGTTACCCCCTCGGCCCTCAATATATAGCTAGTTATTAAAAAATATGCAATTCAATATATTTTATCACTATTCCAAATTTCGAGTTTCTACGTCAAGCTGTTTCTAAAAAAAACCGATGTATAGACGGGGATTTAGACAAGAGAGGGTTCTTGCAAGAGTTCCGTTTTTCATTTTGAGGTATGGAACACTAAATTTTAAAAATTTAATGATGGTTTTTAAGTGAAATAAAGTTTAAACCACATTTTGTTTCTACTATGAAGTTCTTTTCACTAATCTCCTTAGGCCGATGCAAAAAAAATCAACCCAATTTACGTTTCACGAGTCTCCTGTCCTATCAGGAGTACCTATCTTATTTCGTTTAGAAGGCTGTGTCAAGCCGACAAACGAATGGATGTATGACGTTGCCACAGTAACAGAGCTAAAATCAAATACTTTGGGAACCCTATACAGGTATTAAATTGGTTCAATAGTATGTGAATTACTTCATTGGAAAATAAAGTGATTTTAAATATATTATATAAAAATATCACGAGTTGGAACATGAAAAAATATACTCGATTTTATTGAAAACGTGGAAAATTCATGAAATACATTTTCCACGTTGGACAGATTTTGATGAAAATAATTGTGAAATTTGACACTGTCGCTAAGAAAATGTACCTTGTGTTTCGAATTTCATTGGTATCATACGTCAATTTAAAATTGAAATCAAATCAAATTAATTCTCCAGTTTTATCCATTAGATATCAGATTAATTACACACAAGACGGTGTAAACAATTCGACATCTGGTTGTAATTTAGTGCCCTTCTTTACTTGAGAAGGAAACCATAAGCGTAATAAATATGGAGTATGGCAATTATTGTAATATATATATATATATATATACATAAATATATAAATCTGATTATATGTCAACTTCTCTGAGAAAAGAAGAAAACGTTTGTGGCAGAAAAACATAATTAAAGTCGAAACGACATTACTGAAATCAAATCAAATTAATTCTACAGTTTTATCCATTAGATATCAGATTAATTACACACAAGACGGTGTAAACAATTTGACATCTGGTTGTAATTTAGTGCCCTTCTTTACTTGAGAAGGAAACCATAAGCGTAGTAAATATGGAGCATGGCAATTATTGTAATATATATATATATATATATATATATATATATATATATATATATACATACATAAATATATAAATCTGATTATATATCAACTTCTCTGAGAAAAGAAGAAAACGTTTGTGGCAGAAAAACATAATTCAAGTCGAAACGACATTACTTCCAGACCACCTCCCATAACTTCTCCGCCATCTTATTTTTATGCACAAAAGTTGGGCAAGACGGCATGGTATACCTTTGAATATAGCCCAACTCATCAACGGTAGGTTTTAATCATAGTCTCAACATCTGTTCATTCTGTGAAAAGATCCTTGCCTCAATTATTAACGTAATTTACCTGGCACATTTACAACGTAATGTTGTTGTAATTCTGTAAACCGTGGAGCAACCTTTCAGTTATTATTTCAATCAGATTCCTTTTCATCTCATATCATTAACGGAATACATCTGTGTATGTAAATGTACTTCGTAGACACGTTATAGGTTTAATATAAATGCTGCATAAAATTGTTGTTTGAATTCTTTTCACAAATAAAAATAATATCTAAAAGTAAATGTAATATCATTTACTTGTGGATATCATTTTTATTAGAATCATCACCTTTCTTTTATTTAAATCAGTCCAGCGTGAATCAGATACAAGTAGTTAATATTTCTTTTCTACCCACATGAATAAAATTACGATATACCTAGATGTAGCATCGTTTAAAAAAATTTATTTTTTGTTTTAAATAATTTTTCGTCATTTCAACGGATTTTAATTCTGAAACTAGAACAAAATGAGTTTTCAAATATCTTCACCCTAGCTACGGGCGGATACAAAAGCACGTAAAAAAGAAAAATTCGTTGCACTTCTGTCATGAATAAATTTGTCGCATATTATGTACGAATTCGTATAAATAGTAATTACACATATTTCGTAGGTGGCGTATTGCAATTATTAAAATCGAGTAGTAAAAAGCCACAATTAAATGTTATTATTATAATATTAAGAACTGGAAATTTTCAGTGAGCGCAAATGTCCCTCAACGATGTACGTCTCAAGTACGTGGCACTTCGCGCACGTGTAGCTTGCGATTTGAATCTCTTTTCCCGCTTTCACCGCACGCCGCTAATAGCGCCTGCATTTCCGCGATCTTGTGAGTGTGAACCTACTTTATATCACCTGTACTGTTTGCTGAAGGGTGGCACTTCATAGATTTATTATTCATTTAGATATAAGGATGTGTTTTATTTGACACTTTAATAATTCTCCCTCATAGTTGTTAACAAATATGTATTAATGAGTTAAAAAATAATTTTCTATTTAAGAGCATTCTCTGTATTAAATTTTTAGAAGTGTTTATATTCTTATATAAGTTACATTTTTCTCCAGATGTCAAGTTACCTGTTTGCTAAATTTCATTTAAATGGTTTTTGCACTTCAGTCGTAAAAACGTTACAAACAGAGAAATTGTCTCTCGTATTTACATTATTAGTATGGAACGGTGATTTTTGGATTCTTTTGTGGCATGGCTTGAATTTCTCATGAACTTTTATTAATTGATAAATGTTTAATAAATTTATTTTATAAATGCACGATTTTATGTTATTAAACAAAATAAAACTTAAAGTGTAAGTGTGAAATATGCGTAAAATCTACAATATTTTACTTTCCCGTTTAAGGTTTGGTGCTACAAAAATATGATTAATTTAAACTTTTTCCAGTTAAGAGTTTCATATATAAATATAAGTATATAATTTTGAGTTGTTTATATTACTACTTAGACTTGTATTCAAATCCAGCAATATAAATACGAAACACCAAATTTTTTTAATAAACATGTAATAATTTGTATATACGCAAAGCACAACTTCTGTCTGCCTTCCTGTCGGTCTGTTCGCTTTTAATTATTGTTAAAAGCGAACAGACTGACAGAAAGGCACGCTTTTAACGATTTTCATTGTCATACAAAGTATTTATCCAGAGAGGTTTTTGAAAACATTAATATATACACTCAGGTTTCAGAGCTATGTTCGTATTTGAGAGGCTTGTTTTCGAACGTGTATACGTAGGCACGAAGCGTATGTTTGGCGGGACAACGGCTGTAACTCAAAGGAAGGTTGAAGTTATGTTATCAGAAATATGTTCAAATTCAGTCGTCAACGTTGTAAACATTACAACCTTTATGCGAGCGGAATCACTGGAAAAGTAGTATTCACTAGCTATACCATTATTTCACCTAATAATACATTCTATTTTTCTATATTCTTATAACATCTAAACCAAGTAACATTTGGGAAAAGCCCGGATGTTTGAAGATTAGAAATGATGCTCTTACATAGATGAAAATGAAATACTGAATTCCTAAAAGCTTTTGTTTAATCGATCGGATACATAAACAGGAAATATTTTGTTTTTTTCACTTTTAGTTAAAAGTGGCCTTATTTTTCATAAACGCAAGTTTAAACAAATATACTGTCTAATTAATTTTTTAATACTAAAAATTAGATTTCACTCTATTTGCAAATATTTCAAGAAGTGTATCAGAATACTAGCGCAAATATCGTCGTGCGAAATCTTTATTAAACCCGAAGAGAGTTCACTAAGAGAAAAACATAAAAATGTCAGTCAATTAACGGTTTATTTTGATTTCGTTTGATTATATTTCGCACTCGTTTCGAAAAGAAATATTACGTACTTATTATGTTATCTTAACGCTTTAATTCTTATTATTTCTTTAACAATTCTCGATATGATAAAAATGTGTAACATATACGTATTTACGAAGACAGCTTTTCCTTGTTTCATGGCCTGCTGCTAAATTGTATTTTATTTTTGGGTTTCCGAAAGCTCCGAAATATTTATCTTTTTGAATAATAAACATAAAGAGATTTATTTAAGCTTCCGTCTATTTCTGTAACATTAGGCTCATTTATGAAACGATAATCATAATTTGTTTCAGTGTAAAATAAGTGTGAGTAGCATCTCATGATTTTCAAGTGAAATACTATTATTTTTAACATTGTACTATTTTATTTACACCATATTAACATTATCGACGCAAATACATTCATAAGGTAACTCATATTTTCTCTTTTGTCTTATGCTCTTGATTTTGTATATATATTTCAATATTTAGAAACTACCTTTTTTGCCACCGCTCAGAAGATTTTACCTGAGTTTATTTCAATTAAAATGGATAGAGTAAGGCTACAATGCTGAGTTTTTTTATAACTTCAGTAGTTTCAAAATACTATGAAGATGTATTTTTGATACTTTTTACCCCTAACCCTTACGAGCTATAGTAATAGAAACTTAAAAAGTTTTTCGAACTTTAAATCCCCCATCCTCGATTTCTATACGAATAATTTTGAATGTCAGCTTTTGAGAAATGTGAATTTATTACTATATTAGGTAATTAGAATAAAAGTTCAGTATTTTTGAGAAATATGCATTTATTCCTATATTGGTTTATTACTACACCAAATTTCAAATTGCTACGTAAAGTGGTTTTTACGAAAAACTACTGTAACCGACAAATAGATTGTTACGTAAATTATCTCATATTAGTTCGTTCTATCATTATAAGCTATGAATTCCAAAAAAAAAATTACAGGGTTCAACAGAAACATTCAAACTTCAGGATTCTACATATACGTAAATAATATTAGTATATAGTTACGGAAGACGTTTCTTTATATGTAGATATTTTGATTACTGAGTAAAGAACATAGAATTTTGCTTCAAGGGAATAAATTCAACCGTTTTGGCGTAATTTACTAACAAGTTTCCAAATATAATTTTTGTGATATTTATTGTTCTACCAGAGCAAAACAGCTTATATATAACTTTAGTTGATGGTTTGTTGATTAGTTACAGAGTTTAATTTTTGGTTCCATTGCTAGGTATTATATCAAAGAAACCTACAATTAAACCGACTTTCGTTTTGATAATATTATCAAGTATACTTACATTTAAATAAATTGTGCGGATAAAAATTAATTATTCAGAAGTTTATTAACTTATGCTCGATTGCATCGTAGTGACATCGCCACGTAATCAAGTTATTTTTGATGAGTTTGAAATGTCGTATAATAAAAACTGGACACAATATAGTCAGTTTTATTATTAAGAAAGAATGTGCAAAGTTTTATGTAAAGAACAAATAAGACAATTTTTTTAATATGTGAAGACCAACTGTGTAAGCCGGTTTTCCCTCGATATTCATTTGACAGAATTCGATTTCTTACATCCAGTTCATCTTGAGTACGCGCAGCGAGCGCACGCTTTATCGAATTTTAATTATTTTAACTGTATTTTTTAACATTAAAATTAGAGTAAAAATTTAACATTGTCAAAGTAATACTCTACAACAAAAGAAATTCAAGCGTACGAACACAAGCTGTTCCAGTATAAATTCAGGCATTAAGGACATTAATAATAAACATCGCTTTATTAAATTTATTAAACAATAAAATTAAAATTTTGTAAGTCAAAAATTGACAATCTATCAAGTATACTTTTCTTTTTAAAGAATGCTTTTTTGGAATTTGCAAAGAACTATAATAGATGTACAATTTAAATCTTAATGGTTATATCAACAAGTTTCGAAAACCCACTTTTCTTGTTAACATAATTTGCTCTTTTTTACGTTTATAGTTTTGGTGGGACGCCTTTCTAAATCGACCGTATAATATTTTGAAGCACAACCCCCCGCGCCCGCATTACACTAGGAGTTAAAAAAATATTTTGTTTTTCTGGAGTTAGAAAAACAAAATATTTTTTTAATTCAGTAGGTTGTGATTAAAAAAATTCCATGCATTTTTTACGGTGTTTTTTTTGCGAAATATAAGCCCCCAAAACGTGTCTATCCTTCTAACCTTTTTAAGGTAGAAAATCTGAAAAAACAACTATAGAGAGGCATTTGCTAAATAAGACAAAAAACTGTTTAATAAATTGGAGAGATATAGGCAATAAAGTAATATTTTTTACGTCTTCGAAATATGCACTTAGTAATAAATTTACATAGTGAAATATATTAATATATGTAATAATTTATTAAAAGTATTTTTAAATATTGTATCAGTGCTACCAGTTCTACTTGAATTTGCCAAGTTTATATTAGTTTATTCCCACGTTTAGTTTATTAACATACTCTTTTGTTTTACTGAATATGTTAATTCTAATTCAACTCCATATTATTTTGATCAAAAAAAACTTTAAATACGTGATTTTTAGGCTTCAAATAGGGGTTTCATTAGTGAGATTTTCATGTAAGTCGCACTCTCCCGTATTAGGGTAAGTTTTTGAAACCAAAACGAAGACAACGTTTTTGTACAGGAGTTTAATCTTGGGGAATCTTTAACGATATTATGAGAAATAGAAAGGCTGTTATGAGATGTAAAAATCGCATGATAAAAGCGTGTTGAGTACCCATACAGGGACCACCTTGAGAAAATTTTAAGCAATAAAAAAATATTTATCACAAAACTATATGATAACGTGAACTATATGATCTAGAAAGAATTGTATATTTCCTGCAGTTAGGTTTTGGAATCATTTATCCAGATTTATAACTTTCTGACAGAAAAGTTTGAAAAATTATCAGAATTTTTTAATATCTCTCAAAAAAAGTAGAGATAGACGCACATTCGCTATGATTATACATCTCTATCCTTTTTGATATGCTAAAATCCTTTGTTTTTTGGTAACAAATTTATTTTCATAGCCAGAGCAGATAACTTTACCTTTATAAGTTAACATAGTGCTAACTGATATTTTTATACAATCATATCTTGGCATGAAAAAGCATTTATTCACATAATTTGAAGTATGTATGGGCTAACAGATATCACATTATATCTTAGAGGAGAAATATTAAAAAGCGGCAGTTTATTTTAAAACAATGTAAAAGTAATCTTTTATGGAAATGCTAAGAGCAAGGACGTAATATTATATTAAGAGGAAACACATTTTTTGCTAAATTTCATAAACATAATTTATTATATTCGAACTATTTCTTGAGTTAAAAATCTATTTAAAATCTCTTCAAATCAATATTAGTCATACAATTAATAAATTCATGCCAACAAGAAAAGGAAAATGATATCCTAACCAATCCGAATAATTTCTGAATAATATTTTCACGACGCGCAAGCTAAAGCCTAAGGCAATTAGAGAGGCAATCTGGGGTCTTACCTTCGTAAGCTTAATCTCATTTTTCTCAACGTATGCATAGCTTTGGGATTTTGGGTTTCCGTACGCTAATGTAAATTAAAATTTATAATCAAATCCGTATCCATAATATTTCCATATTTATTTAAATGCAAACCTATGTCCATCGTATCGTTAGCATATTGATTGAAACTGCTACAGGTAATATTTTAAATAGAGGCATCCGTAAGGTAACATAGCTCTAGTGCTCTACACATTCATCGCACTTGCTTTACACTCGATCGTGAAATGAGTTGAAAAGAAATAGAAAACCCTTATTTCTCAGTTTATGTTCAAATTAATCAAACCTTCAAAAAATTTCAAAAGATATCGAGTATTTTGTTTACCATTTCGAAACGACACCAAAAATAAAAGTATAGATAAATGCTACACTTGGTCTTTGATTTAGTGTAATGATTTGAATCTTTTTGAAAGAAAGAAAAATAAAGTACTTATGATGACAATTTACTGTAAAGGATATGTCTGTAGTAACTGATAGCCAGCTGCAATTGTCTCGTGAAGATATGGTTATTTTCACTATCACTTGTATTGTTCGCAGCTCGAACACTCTGGTTGAACACATTGTGGCGGAGACAAGATAGATCAGAGTGACGGCATAGGCGCATCTATGCGAATTGGTTAGGATTTTCTTTCCCTTATTTTCCTCGGATCTGACAATATTTTGATAAGATCTAGAAGAATCGTTGTATTCTTATAAATCGATTGCAATTTTTTTTTCTTACTTGTTTCATATAAACAAATCAGCTTCTATCCGCGGTTTCGTTCGCTCGGTTATAGATACATAATTGCAGTGAAAAATAAAAACATGATCCACTATCTAAATGATTAAGAGAAATAAAACACCTTGAATATATTTGGCGTTAATTTTGTACAAATTCATTATCACTTAATTTTTATTCACAACTAAATAAAACGAGGTGATGTAATATTATTTCTATTTCATTTAAATTCTTAAGCCCAACCACGAGATTTCGTTATATGACATCTTCAGGTGGGCAATTTGTAAAGATTTTAACAAATTTCCACCTTGAAATGTTCTCATACGACGAAACCTAGGTCGTGGTTAAGCCTAACCTAGGTCGTGGTTATAATATTACATCGGGTCGTTTCGTTTAGGTGTGAATAAAAATCAAGTAGAAATGAAAAACCAAGCATGTATTTCCACTTTGACTTTGTAATATAAATTACAGTAAAAAGAAATACGTTTCCCTCAAAAGATTAAATTAAAGAGAGTTATTATCTAGATTGTTTATATAGCGCACAAAACGTCTTAAAAAATCATGTAAATATGTTGCTCCATTGTAACGTTGTTTCGTTATTCTGTTTGTATACTTTTTGTACTCTTTCTCTAATCATCAGCGAAATATATATCATCACTACAATATTAACATTTTTTAGCTATTATCGTCGAAGATAAGGAACCGTTATTTCAACATTTTATAATTTTAGCTTCGTCTTTAATTTGTTTGTTGTCGCCTGCAATGTAGTGTTGATATCGCAATTAAAAAGAAACTTACTTTAATAAAATTATTTTTCATTTTATTACAATTAATTTCGTTTCAATTGTTTTCATCTTCATAATTTTGTTTACATTTTTGTATAATGTTCTATGAAAGCATTTGCATAAAACAGTAAGCTATTTGTGAGGTTTTGATATGTAGGCAGTTACGCGGATGGCAGAAAATGGAGTTTTATAACTGTTATTGTGTTAGGTAAAGAAGCAAAACAATAGAAAATTTTATCGAATCATAAAAATCCTGTAACTGGGAAAAACAGACGGGAGGATATGCCGGATAAAATTCCCTCATTTTCATATGGAACCCTAAACACCTAAAACAAGCAATACATTTAACATTACGAGGCACTTTTTCTTATAAAATCGCACAAAATATTTTGACACGCGGTCTGTTGCCAAAAACGTACATATTTATTTTCTCATAAATATTGCTCTCTTAATATTTTGGACCTAATGTGATTCTGATATAAATGATTAAAGATATGATGAAGCAGATCTTGGATGCTGTAAAAAAAGACGTGATTAATGCGCTCTGGATTATATTTTCCCGTATACTCAATGAATATGGCAGCGCTTTGGATTGGATTCAAATCAAAGCTCTTTTTATTAACTTAGTTAAATTATTAGGAGAAAAATGTATGAATTATAAGGGTTTAAGTACTATTAAAATCTATATGTATTCTTTTATTAATATTAAACACAGAGCCTTCTTCATTTTTCCATTGTTCTCCTGCACTCACAAATCGCTTACGCGAATTTAATTATGGAGCTGAGAATCCGCCTGTCACGGAGAAAACAAAGCAACTTCCACGATGGGTAGTGAAAATTGAATTATTTTATTAACGCTCTATTCGAAATTCAAACAATCCTTCTTTCGGTTATTATCTTATTCACGTATACACAAATAAAACAATCGAGAGTGAAACATACGATTATCTTTCCAACTCCTGACAAACTTCGTCTCCCCTCTTAACTTCCAATGTGTACTTTTATGAATTTTTATCAACGACGTCTCCTGCAAGCCATATAATGCTTTTAGCTTTTATGTTTTCTTGTTTATATTTTTTTAATGTAAATTTAAAAAATATAAACAAAAGAACTAAAAATCACCAAGTGCTTCCAAACACGAAATTTGTGCGAAAGAGTATCATGAAAGTAACCTTCCAGCCGTCGCACTCTAGCTCTGAACACAAGCAATCGCGCGCGGTCTGTGATGCCGCAATTTTACGTGTCTTTTTGGAAAACTAATGGATATATCAAGTTATTGTGTAGTATATAATTAAAAGTAGTCTTATCTGTGTAAATAATAATAACAACAAGTTAGTGTTATTTTTTTAATTTGTATTTGATGGAACAAAAGTTTATAAAAACTCAAATAATTAATTTTATTTTAATGATTTTTTCTGGTACACAATTGTTCTCGCGCGGAATCTGAGACCGCAAACTCAAATAAAAAAACGCGTGTGCATGCAATGAATGTCATAGGATTACTGAGGTGTAGTACTTCCTCGAGGATATAACGGAAGCGTTATCGTCTTTTGTTTATAATTTCAGTAAACTGACTAAAATAAGTTCGTTGCGGACTCAGAGACAGCATGCGACCGCTGGAAGGTTAACGGTTCAAAATTATGTTTTATTAAAATATTTAATCGCAAATATTGTTCTTTCGCAACGAAATGGACCACCAAAAATTGGGAAACTTTAAAATTTATGAATTTAGTTCTCACATAATTGGATTACTATATTTCAATTCGGATTTTTTCCTTTACTCGTGTTATGAGATTGCTTCTTACTAAATTTTATGGTTCTAGATTAGCAAGAAGTGCGGCGTAAATTGCCGTATTTTTAGGTTTTGTCCTGATTACGTTGACTTAGAAGCTTGATTTTTTACTTCAAGGGACAGTATATCCAAATATTTGATATTGATTTTAACTTAATATTTTCATGCGTTCCTGAGAAAAAGGAACTTTACAGACAGACAGATAGGCAAATAACAAAGTGATTCTATAAGGGTTTCTCTTATTCTTTTTAGCCCCTATAATTTATAATGAGAATCTATAATTAATGCTCTAACTTGAAGGGATTCAAATGAAGAGAAGTTTCGAATGACTAATGGTTTTTATTATATTAAGGCAATATTTATTCTTGCTAAAATAAAACGGCACCTATGTTATTAAGTTCGGGTCATTGTCGTTGAACGATAAATTATTGAAACTCTTCATTATCACTGTAGTTTCCAATGACATTTACGATACGTACTCACATTTTGTGTCCATTTGGAGCTAATAATTTCAAGTTATGTAGACATGTCGTTAGTTCTCCATAAGATGAGATAATTTATCCCAAATATACTTAACTGTCATTAATATTAATCCCAAATACCCCTGGGGCCGCTACGTCCTTACATTTATTACATGTTATTTACTTAGTCTTGGGTTTAACGTATATTATATTTATTTTGCTATAAAGACGATCTAAAATGTATGTGTATTTAGTCATTACAACGTTTCAATATTTATCTGGATAGTTACTTATAGTTATTTAGAATAGGGTTATTCCGTAACAAATTAACAATTTTATTATTTCCTCTTCTATCAAACTGCAAACCCTAATAGGTTGACGCACCTGGCTTTGCTTAACAATACTTTAAAGTAATATAATTAATGGGAGTATTTGTATGATATTTAAATATAATTTGATCATAAAATATTGATAACAGCTTGTGAGATTCCGTGGCTGAAAAATTTAAAAAAACTGATTATTTTTAATATCTGTCCATCCATCTGTTACACTCAGGAAACGTTTAATATATATCGAAATTATGAAATTTAGGCTGGTAGTGGCCAGCTGTATGAACGTGTGGGAGCTGCGAGGGGTACAAGGGAAAGGAGAGCAAGTCGACCCGTGCGGGATCTAAACTGAATTAATTTATTGTGTCTAATACAAGAGCATAAAGCGAATGCATTAAATTATTTCATTTCTTTAGGATTCCACATGGGAGGAGTCGCAAGGAGTCGATGCCATTAGTATTAAATAATATTAAACTTTGAATTCCGCGCCGGCTAACCCAGTTATAAAAGCTATTTAATTGCCTAAGTTATCGTTAGAACTGTAATATAAAGCGTAGCTGCACTCTTAATGGCTGTAGGCAAGTAGTATAAAATACTATAAATAGCGCTCAACACTGACTGATGCGTGGAGGAAATAAATTGTTTGCACTGTAGCAAAAGCATTTCCATAACTTTTCTGTTCATATTTTCCAAGCAGTTCGATTTATGTGTAAGTCATATAAAGATCATAAAACGAATGTTTAATTCCATATTTCCAGAGGTGACGAAATTAAATGCATCTTTTGAGGTTTAACATCTCTGTATCTAATATCTTAAGAAATTCCGTTATATTGTAGGTACACATATAGGGAATTAGTCTGTAGGTCATAATGATCAACGTGGAATATTGTATTATGTTAGTTTCTTCGTAGAATATTTTTAAATTATTTCTAAATGTATCTGTCTAATTCTCTTAATAGCATTACCATAAAAAATATTATTTTTGGCATATTTTTTAGTCGCAAATTTTTCTCCGGTTTTGCACTAGCGAAAAGAACTATGACGGCATTACATTTTAGGCGATTTTTTAAACAATAATTATTTACGATTAATTTATTAACGGTATTGACAGCGGTCAAGTTTATTATTTTGTCTGTTAATAATATAGAACGTTCAACTGTTTATTATGTCATAAACCATAATTTTATGTACTACTTTAATGTAATTATGCAGGGCGTAAAATTGAATACGATAAAGCCGCAGAGGTAATTCTCTTCGATGTCTTAAAGAAAATAATGAACAATGAAATTTGAAGCGATCCCGGAATAAATCAATATCAAAATTTATTTTCTTACAAATCTGTTACTACATTTTCCATATTTTCTATTCTCATATTATATAAATTATTCCCAAAAGTATTTTAAACGAAATTGTATGGTGCTAACTCAAGGTTAATTAAAATGTATTAAACGTGTTTTTATTAAAACACTTTAGGTGAATATCGTTGTTCGCAACATAGACAATAAAGTAATAGTTCTTTAAGTTCGTTCTGATCTGTTTCACAAATCAGTTGACGATTATGTAAATAACGCTCTGGCGGACCACTGACTTTGTAAATTATTTTAATGGTAAATTTTTAAAATGCAGAATTTTCAAAAACGGTTTTAACTATTCCTTTCAAGATTTCGAGGAGAATTACCCGTTTTTGGCTTTGTCTCATTTAACTTTACACTCTTTGTAATGGCAAACTTGGACTTGTTTTACATAAATTGTTATCGCTCAATATCCACACTTAGGTATATTTAAACACTGAAGCTTACATAGTGTTTGAAATAACCTGTAGAGGTATGCATAAATAATTTCCTTTAAAAAAATTGCAAGACCTGAAAATGAAGCTATAGTTTTTTTTGCAAACCTCACGGTTACATCTAGCAGCCTTGTTTTTCTATAAATTAAAATTTACAAATTTTGGAAGGTTTTTGGGGGAAGAAATTTCAGTGAATAAATTTGTGTCCATTTTCTTCGTTATCTCTGTTACTGTCAAATAAAATTCAGTAAAAATAATTCTAGTGACTTGTAACTCGCCCTATCAATCAATATTTAACAAAATTTTTTTTTCAAATATTTTTGAAGTTCTTTCTATTATGAAATATCAGTCTATAATCTTTATTAATACTCAATTTTAAATTTTAATATCAAACATTTCTGAGAAAAACGGCTGTAACATGGGTATGTGAAAAATTTTTCATGCCTTTAAATCCGTCTATGGTTACGATCCGATAGTGCTGCATCGAGTGTCTCAGGCAGGCGGGTGGTCAGCTATAAGGGGCAAAGCGACGATAGTATTTGCTACCAGAGTAATAGATACCTTATAACTACGATAATAATTTAGTAATATTATAGGGATGGAATTAAGACAGTGTCATCAGTATTCCAAATTTATAGTCCCAACAGTGAACTACTTACTCGAAAACACTACAATTGCACAAAATAAATTTGGAATATTTCTCAAATAAGGAAAGCAATGATACAAATCATGATAAAATGTATTAAAATAAAATTTGTCGCTTTTTGAGCTAAAAATATTCTTCTAATGACTTATAAAACGAAATCAATTCAATTATACTGTTATAATTGAATTGATTTAATTTTCAATGAGGAATGTAACCAATTTTAAATATAAGGAAACTAGTTATTTATTTTCCATAAACGTGCAAAAATATCATTGTAAGATTTCATCTCCACTTCGAACACTTCAGCTCGTTTAATTTTAAAGACAATATATGGAAAGGGTAAATAATATGTTATGTAGTCCATGATTCCTTGCTTCATTTTACCAATATAAAGTTTACTTATGTATAAATTGGTGTAATATTAATTCAAAGAGAAAAAGTTAGTTATAAATAATAAATTAATTTACCATTCCTTACATTAAATTAGTTCAGTCAAATAATTTTCACCAATTATAGAATAAGAAACCATGAAAAGAGCACGTCATTATTGTATCTGTTTCAAAATAATGTTTGGTATCCTTTTTTAAATGTACGTGTTACTATTTCAAGAATTTTGTAAGTAAAATCAGCATAAGAGGTAAATAGTAATTAAAATATTTGCAAAAATTCGTTAATTTGCTATTGTTAAAATTCTATTTGTTATATGAAGTTCTTATAGCGTTTAGTTGTGTATGTAGCATGCACTTTAGACCTACAGATGGCAGTGATAAAGTATACGTAATTCAACACGCTAATAGAGAAGTACTAAAACTATGAATATGAATGTAGGTGTTAAAAAGTTTCTTCGCATTTGAACGAATACATTTATTATTTTTTGAAGTAAAAATATAAGAGTTAAATGAGTAATTTTAATTCAAGTATGTTATGACCAGATTTTTTCCAATTTAGAATTTTTTTTAAAATCCATGACCTTAAAATCGTAAATGGATCGCATTTGAATGTAAAGTTTCGGTGTCGAAAATGTGATTTAAAAATGGAATGTTTACCTTTGAGGTCATTATGAAAGATTGGTCCAGTAAATTATTGACGAAAAATACATTTCAAAATGCATACATTGTTTTTGTTATTTTGCTATCCTATGACGATGATTTTCCAGATCAAAATCCTTTCGCTTTTCCCCATCAATTAAAATGCCAGTAACCATCAGGTTCATTACTGTTTATCACTACTACTAACAGTAATATTATTAATAATATAGAGTTACTCTTCTTTTCTTTTTCCTAACCATTTTTTCCGCCGATTTATACCGCCTGATTGTGGTTGCATCAGACTGTGGTGTGGTTATGATGAGTGAGAGTAAACTTGTTGAAGTGGGTCACCATTATGTGTTGTAACGTTACTTAGCTTAGTTAATTGCCCCGTAACCGTTGTTGAAACACAAATACATTGAAGCATTTATGTTACTTTATTTGTATGTAAGTAAATAAATAAATTTAAAAGGATTCTCGGTTTAACGAAACGAGGAATCCTTGTAAATACGGAATGATAAAAAACCAATAATCACATTTAAAATACAGAAGTGTCGTCACGCTTCAATAAATTTGATAACTAAATTCAAACAAGAAGTAAATGTTTCAATGAGTAGAAACTACGGTCAAACAGGACACGATATGGCACTCTGAAAACTTTACAGTTAACAAAGAAAAGTCGAAGCAGAAACTTGCCAGCGGACGAGCTGGGAAAATTGAATGAGTGAAACGGAGGATTCAAGGGTGGGGGGACGCTAAATGTGGATGAGAGGGTAGGGGATAAAAGAAAATTCTCTAAAGTGCTACATAATGGAAGTAAGGACGAATCGTTAATATCGTGGGTATTACTTTATTTCTACATCTTTCCTTATAAAATTTTCATAAATTTTCAAAGGTTTGAAAGTTTGTTTAAGTAAAATTGATTTTAAATAGTTAAAAAAATAAGTATGATTGGTAAGAGTTTAAAAACGCGATTTTTCCAATGTTCAATACCTACATTGTAAAATTGCCCTTTTAAACTCTTATTATTTATATTAAGTATCATGCAGAGAAAATATTTATTATTTAGAAAATATATGTAACTTTTCAAATTTTAATAAAACAGTTTCATCTCGTATTAGTGGTAGACCACGGAGCTTGGTAAAAAATCCATTTAAATAAAAAAAATAGTACAACCTAGACCGCTTTTCAGAGTATGCGCAACGTTAGTAAAAGTTACGGGTTTCCAAAGTGGTAAGCATCTTTAAAATTGCTGTTCAAGTTGATACTGTTGATAGAGGGGTGCTAGACAGATAAAATACCTGGCTAATACTGATTGAGTTACTTTGGATTGCATCGATTATCCAAGGAACTTAGTTACATATTATAAATATTATCTACTTATTGGCTTCGTTGGTGGATTAAAGCAGTAATAATGAATAGCGGTTAATCAAACACAGCATATAATTTTTGTGTAAACCTGGAGAATTATTATGAAGTTAAATTAAAATTTATAGTTGAATATATTAAACGGTATTATCATATTTCTTTGCAGAGTATATAAGGAAGTAAAATAAAAAATGAAACCAATACTAAAGTATTAGCCATAGGAGAGAAGTGAATTACTAAAGCATACACCTATTCGTATTTCCATTAGTTCAATGCGGCGGTTACTGGCCCTGTTTTATAAATATTTATTCAAATATTGCAGAACAAATATTCGAAGAAAATATTCCTGCATAGTCAGGTCGTATAGATTTGTAAAAGAAAATTTTTAGAAAATTTGATAAGGCAAATATTTATGAAAACCGTATTGAAATATTGATTTAAGACATAAATTATTTACGGGGATACAGACGCTACATACTAGCAGCTGAGGTACCGCTCATACGCTGTGTTATTTACGTTACATTTGTCAAAATTTTGTCGGTTTATTTATATATTTATGTTTTATTTATTACTAGTTCTACATGTAGATCATCCATTACAAGAATAACAACATATTGGGTATACATTGGATTTCATTTATTTACAAATCTATAAAGGACCCGCAATGTAGTCGTAAAAATAATTTAAGAGCGTCCTGGTAGTTACATTGCAGCTATTTTTTTTTTAATTTACAATAGTCTATAAAAATAAAAGGTATATGAAGATTAGATGATTACATCGATTTTTTATAATATTTTATTAATTATTTTTAAGTGCATTGTATTAAAATATTATGCAAATTTAGTACCATCAATGGATTTATACCTTGTATGTTCCTTCTCATTGTCAGTGCCGTTTTAACACTGTACTTACTTTTGTCAAGATTTAGATCGCTAAAGAAGTTTCACTTCTGTAACGGGTACGGAGTTGCTCATGATTTTTTTTTCAAATGTTCTTTAGAGACTGATTATGTCGAATATATTGTCCAATAAAATTACGTCTGTTTAAGTATATCTTGAATTTTGACAAAAATTGTACAAAATATGTTGAATAAACCTTCTAAGTACAAATAGAACTTGCTCTTATACACACATGTAAATATTGTTTCCTATTAAACCATTTAGAAATACTGAAGTGCATATATTTTTTTTTCGTAGAAATATACTGCCTAGTTAATCTTCCATAGGCGTAAAATATCTTCATCTTTTAAAGGTATTTTTTAATTATTTTTTACCACTTTATATTTAGTTCTTTTTAGTTTTTGTGTTTTTAATACGTAATATGAGAAATATTTGAACCAAATTACATTGTCCCAAGTAATAGCGTTCTTGAAATATATCAACTAATTAAATGGTGTTATAAATTGCTCAAAAACAAATCGTTGTTTTTAATTTAAAAAGTACGAAAAAATTATGTTTTACATACATAACTCTTCTCAATCATACCCATAAACCTGTTCTTTAGTATATAATGTGTATATGTTTACACACAAACATATACATACACACACACACACACACATATATATATATATATATATATATATGTATGTATATATATATATATATATATACTATTAGAGTTCAATTATATTATAGTTATATATATATATATATTATATAATGTATTGTATAATTTATTTTTTTTTCGTTTCGAATTTGTTTGTATCATTTTATTCACCTCTGGATCATGTCATATAAATATGTGTATATGGCTGTGCACGAATTTGTTTACATGTATATGAGTTTAGATTTGTGGATAGTAGTGTGCTTTTGGGAGGGTGTGTATGGGCTGTATATATTCCAATAAGGATATACTATTTTAGCAATCTTTTTTCTCAAGCTTATTGCTTAGTTTATGAAGTGAAGGATCTTTCCATCTCGTTAAAACTGAGTCACGCTTAACAAAACGAATACCGAAAGCACCAACCGAGACATACCTGTGCGCTAATACCATCACAGTCGAGAACGACAGAAATTTCATTCAAACTCTGAACGATCAATGAATCGACAAGTTACCACCAGTTTTAGCGCTATTTTTGAAGTGATGTGTACGCTATAATTCCTAGATTATAAGTACGTATAATAATATAATTTATTCAATAGTTTGAAGAGTAAATTTTATTAAGTACAGTGCTATATATTTAGGCAAGTATGGTATCATTCAGAAAAATAAAAAAAACATACTTCAAGATAACTAGTGGTTATTGTGAATTATTTACTAATGTGAACCAATGAAGAAGTCTTACTACATCCAAGAGCAAATATATAAGATCTTAATAACTTTTTTTAATTAATTAGATTTGACAAATGACGGTGAATGTTTACATGTTTCTACAAAACGTAGGTATGGGGTTTTAATTCACCTCATATATTGTGAAATACCAAACTACCCAAAAATATGACACGCGTCATTCGTGACAATTTATGTGAAAAAATCAAGCAAAATAGGGTATTATCGGTTTGCTCCTTCAAAGGAAGTCTGTGTTATAATTTGCAAGAAGTTTTTTAGAGGATAATGTTATTAAATGTATCTAAAATAAAAATATCATTTAAAGCTCTTTCCTTAACGGGACTTGTTTTATTGAAATTTTGAGGAAGATCACCTTTATTGGGAGACGCCGCGTATTTCATGTGAATGTACAAATGCGTGGAATACATTTTATATATAATATATAATAGAAATATCTGCATAAAATTTCCAATAGACTTACGTAATTTTTAAACTTCCATGCCTTGTTAAATTATGAAAGAAGAAAATCCTTATAAATTCAATAACGTGTCCGTCCGTTTGTCCATCTGTCATAGTAGTTTTTCTCAGAAACTGTTGGTACGGAATCTTGATACTGGGCAAAGTGATACAGCGTATTGACGGAATTGTTTACATATATTTCAATTATTTCATGTATTATGTGGGGTATCAAATAAACAAGAAATTGTGGGAACGTGAAATATTTTTTAATATTTAAGAGGGTATAAATTGGGTATTCTATTATTCTTTACTTTAATTATCTCTTTTAATTAGTTATTCTTTCTTTTAATTCATATATTTCGAGGGATATCATTTTAAGAGTAAATTATAATATATTAAAATAATTTTTTTAGAAATATATATATATATATATATATATATATACATATTTATATATATACAGACACATTTATAACTATAATAGCACATACTCATGGCTTTACGAGTTAACGTCGTAGCCCATGGCTACGTAGTAGAGACATGGGTCTATGACTACGTTATTGTAATCTGAAGGGTTTTGTACAAGAAATGGCTTGAAGTATTGTCAGAATAACGACTATTTTTATTTCTTTTCCTTTTCTGTTATCTATATGAGAAATTTCTAGTACTACATATTTCATGACTGTGAGCTGAACGCCATATTTTATGTTTCGTTATATTATATATATATATATATATATCGTTATATTATATACATATTTCATGACTGAGCTGAACGCCATATTTTATGTTTCGTTATATTATATATATAATTTATGGTTATAATAAAATCATAAGAGAGGAGAGTATAAGAACTCAGAATTATTTTTGAATTATTCCAATATTTAAAATTAAGACGATTTTATTGACGATAATTGTTATCATCATATTGGATTGAAAGTAAAGTTGTACCTATGTATATTTTTTATACTGAAAAAAAAATTAAAGGTGATTTGGAATAATAAACAAGGCATTCCGACCCAGTAGTTATTTGCTCATAAAATTGATGACAGATGTAAATATTTATATGCTATTCTTAACTCATAAACAACACTTAGCAAGATTTATGTAATATTGATGTATAAAAATGATTGACTTATTTTGTCTTTTAACAAATCAAATATAAAATATTTATTGCGACAGACTAAACAGTGGTGAAGTGCCTAATCATACTCAAGTATCGATGAAACCTTTAATTATTTTGAATGTTCCTTCCAATTGCAGACCAGCGATGAAATCTTATTAATATTTCCGTAGAGGGCAAATATATTCAACGTAAACGGCGCTACTAATATTCATCAAATAAGTCCACAGCAATGAAATTTATAATTTACTTATGGCTAGAATAATATATCTACTGCCTTTTCTCCAAGATTTGGCTCGAGTATATTTGATTACTTTTGCGGTAGACAATTTGAAGTTCTTTAATACAAACAGTTCGGCGACAAGTGACAATTTGTACAATAGAAGAACTACTAGAATTTTACCAATAGCTTTCAAACAGATTATAACCAAACTAATTTACCTAATGCGTTCGTGTGTAATGTCCTCTGTATCGATAGCGCGCCGAACTATTATCTATTATTCCTCGGGTAGAAAAACGCACCGCTACATTATCGATTATTTTGTATCGTAAACCAATCATTAACCCGTACGTGTGATGCACGTGATTACATACATACGTATCCGGAAGGTGGGCCCTAAAAGCTGTCTCGAATCAACGCTTTCCATTTATATATAGTGTAATCAAGACAATTGCTATTTTTGGTTGAAAGTGAAACTTCTCTCATTACCAAGGCGATAACAAGTCTTACTCTTATTTATTTTTTAATGTTTCAAAATAAGGTATATTTATTAAAATATCTATAGATATATGGGTAACAAACTCTTGGTCGTTTCCTTGGAAATATTACGTTACTTTTTTGCCCGGATGCCTAACAATACTACGTACCACTGATACAATATACGTGCCAAGTAAACAGCATACACGAAATTACTTAATGTCTTCATGTGAAACATACCTTACTATTTTCTCGCAACATGAATACTAGCCATACCAAATATCTGCTTAAAATTTGGTAATCAATAAAGCTTTTCAGATACTTGAGAGGAAACTTTTTAAAACAAAATTACGTGAAGCCTTAAGAGAGATCCATTTTACCATGTTCAAGAGACGTTGAGCCGACGTAAGCAAAAAAAAAACGGAAGCATCGAAAGTGGCAAAAAGCGTAAAGAGGGGCCCATTGAGTTTGACTGACCGAGAAATTAAGCTTATTGTACTTAGAAATAATGCTGGTCCGAAAATTTTCAAATTAGTAGAAAACTATGATCGATATTGATAAGGCAATTAAATGAAATGAAAATTTTGAGGAAAAAATTTTTATAAAACTTGAAAAGAAATTAAGCAATGTGTATCATATCAAATTTAAAGGGAACTGCTTTCAATAAGTATAATTATTTTTCTGGATTTCATCTTTTGCGGTCCCGTAATGATAGAGAAGATTCTAATTTACTTAATATATATTGGTTGTTTACATATTTTTGATCACTTCTATATTAACGTAATAAAATCAAGTTTCCCAAATATTTGTTATAATAATTTTTAGTTCCTTACATACAAAAATGGTATTCTTATAAGAACACTCATTTGTAATTCCGTCTGACTGTTACATTCATTTTCTTAGTTTCCTGGACGAAGAAATTTACAATTTAACATATTTATAGAATTTCGTATGAATATATTTATATCTGATAATTATAAATAGCGATCTTAACGAGTAATTCTAGGCTAATGTTTTCCATTGTTTTTGAAACTGTTATTATTCATAATCCTTGTAGAGTGAGTTCCACTCGTGTTTAATGCTAGAAAGTTTACTAGAAGATATAATTTTTTTCATAAAGGGTGGTTCAATAACTGAGATAACATACTGTGGCCTCGTCTACGACAGCATTAGGATTTATGCCTGAATTTCAAATGGTAAAAAAGTTATTTTGGATTGAAGAATTCTTGAATTTACTGTCCTGTATATAAGTTTATAGAGTTAAGAGAACACGTTTGTTTTATTTTTTTTTCAAACAAATATTTAGAGCCTTTTTATAAAATTTAGTAGTAATGTAATGGCGAAATTTTATATTTGCTGCTAAATAAGTTTGGTTTCTAAGCCCCTAACATACGGCTTTGTTTTTTGCTCTCTGCTTCATTGTTACTCTTGATCTGCATAACGTAATAAACATAAACTAGTGGTCGAAATTCGACAGTAATTAATTTAAATTTTGAGTTTGAACGTTATCAAGGTTTTATCCTAAAATATTATACCTCTACAATTACGGATTTCGCCAAGGCTACACAGTTAGTTTGCCTATCTTTTTCAAATAAATTATATAACATTTAAATAAGAAACAAATCCAAAAAGACCAAAATAAAGAATAACTTTTTTTATACATTTTTTATCTAAACAAAAACCAGAATTCAGCCCCAGACCAAAGTATCTTCGTTGCAAAATCTCAGAAAATCTTTACTAATATTTACTTTAAACTCATTCCATAACGCTAATGCATTGGCTGACATATTTAATAAACAAATGTAACCAAATCAATTCCGCATTTGTTTTGGTGAATATAATTCTTTTGCTTCATTTAAACATTCGCGCCATTCATTATCATTTGACGCAATTCCGCGAGCATGATACGCTTCAACAAAAGAAATGTATGTAATTCCATTGTATGTTCTAATATCCTCAAATTATTTTGGACCACAGACATGTAATAAAAGCAATCGTAAGTGAAAAAATTTGATGTCTTTTGGTGATACATATATGCGTGCAATGATTTTGTCACCTCCACGGCTTCTCTTCTTCCATTTTTTTCGGGAATCTTCCCACATATAATGCAAAGGAATTTATTATACTTATATTCTCGTGCTGATGGATCTAACCGATTTAATTAAAAAAATGCTAATAATTTTGTGTGACTTACTTTTTCAATTGCTTGACGTTCTTGCCCTTCTCAAAAGTAAACATTCTGTCTACGCGGTAAATGAATATCAAGTCTGACCATAACATGTGACTGAAAACGCATTGGTAACTCATAAATGCGCAACTTCAGTTGATCCGATATAACGACCAAATGAAAAATTTGTTACTTCATCAATTTGTGTATTTTGACTTTGTTCATTTCTCCCTGAATCTAATTCAATAGATGTACTGTCATAGTCGTGAGACATATATTTATTATTGTAATTAACGCTTTTGACTGCAATTAAATATGGCAAGTAAATATGGATTGTATGGTACAACGTACCGATTGTCAACGCAACTATCACGAACTTTTGCATGCGTACCATTATCACGCCTTCTATATAATGGATATACATTTAATGATTCACATGTAAATTCATTAATTAGTTTCGGATAATCTTTTATAAATTTTCCATCTGTCATACATAGAGAATTAGAATTAAGTACTCGGCATGGACCATGTATCATGTGTTTTACAACATATTCATGTAATGTAGGATGTGTTTGAATGTTGGAAATCTCTGCAGATACAATTTTATCAATATCGGTAGCATTAACAATTTTATCTTGCTCATTTGAAGTGACTAAAATGTGAGCATGAGGCAATCCTCTTTTTTAAAACTCTATTATATAAATAAGTGCTTCAACTTTATCACAAATATATTTTTGTATAAGACCCTCAATGAATGCTTTCAATTTGGACTCGAATACACACAAAATAGTATCAAGACTAAAATTAGCAGTTTCTGCTACACCAATATTGTTAACTATTTCCGGCCAACTTAGATTGCAAGTCGTTGTAAGAAGTAAAGAAGGCTTTCCGAAATGTTGTACAATTGACATTATATCTAAATAATTCTGATACATATTTCTTGAAGATTCATTGAACGAAGATGGTAAAATTACTCAACGGCCAACATTACTGGCATTGATGTTCGATTCTAAGTAGTCTGTTAAATTGTCGTAAACTTCAGACCTAAGAATTGTTTGATTTTTTTGAATAAAATGTAATCTTGAGTCATCTATTATCACAAAAATATCAACTATCCACTGCAAAAATAATTTATGTGAATGGTGCGACATGCTGAAATCTTCTCTAATTAAAAGTAGATGGTCTGTATTCTGAAGTATGGTTAATTTATTTCTGTGCCCTCTTGAATTATATACAGTTTGTACATTATGAGAAATATTGATATGCCACCCAGTATTACCATTTGGAAAAAGTAATGGATATGCTAAAGGGTCTAATAATGAATCCAAAATTGATATATTTTTAATGATACCATTAACTTTTAAAATGCAATCATATTTCGTTCAAAAGGTGGCTCACCATCAACTGTATTAAATATTACTGCTACATCAATTTGAACTGCGTCATTGAAACGGCGTAGATCTAAATCATTATTTTTACTTTAATGAGCATACAAATTTCTTTATTTTGATTTTAATTTCTCTGGTAATGATTTTTCATTGTGATGAATGACCGAACAGAAGGATTACTGCGTTCCAATTCAAGAGAAATTTAGCGCATTATATTGTTATTGCATGTTTGATTAAAACGATCTTGTAATCCATAATTGATAGCACTGTCAACATCATAAAAATATAATTGCGCATAACATGGTGAGCGACCATATGCAGCAGTTATTGAACCTGATCAGATATTTGCAAATGTTTTCCAATTAATTTTTTACTTATTTTTGACTGAAGGTTCATTTGAAATAAGTCCATCATACAATGATTTAAAATATTCATTTTGACTTGAGGGCGGTAATTTTGATTTACCTTATGACAACATGAAGTGAATGCAGTCCTGTTACCTAAAGTGACTTCAGATTCAAAATGTTTTGCATTCAAAAACCTGCATTGTAAATCCATTAATCCACAATTGTAACTACGAAAAAGTCTTGGAATTATATTTAGTGCACATTTAAATGTATCTCACAAAATAACTGCTTCATTTTGTATATTATTAACATTCTTTAAATTTGCATTTGGTCTATTATTATGTGCATGCGAATATAGATTCCTTCTTCTTCTCTCATACCGATCCGTCAATGTTCTATGTCGAGGCACAATGAAAATAGAAAAAAAATTTCTGAAACCGATTCTGAAATTACTGAAACCGAGATAAGAAAATTTTAGTTTAATTAATAAAATGAATTCACATGTAACTACCACAATAATATTATATACAAAAAGATGTACCCATATGATATTGTTAGTCAATTGAGATTATTTCTACACAATTTTCTTTTTTTTATATTGTATATATATATATATATATATATATATATATATATGTAAAAAAAAAATAATAATTATGTTTATTTTAGAAATTCAGTTTATTTTAGACTATAGACAAACAGTATTAAAGAAAAATAATACTAATCTCTTTTCAGTTTGTCCGGAGACTTCAACCATAAAGAAAAGAGTAAATATGTGTGTGTTTCAAACGCATGGTAGTGTGTGTAATGTTCTTTTTTATTAATTTAATGTATTTCTAATGCATTATTATCTAAAAATATTAGCTTTCTGCACTCCTTCTCCATATAAACTTTAACCGTGCCAAATTTCACACGCCTCCGTCCGTGTAATTTTCGTAAAATGGGGTACAAAAAAATTTAGCTTCACGTATTAATATTTTGATTATTATAAACCTTTAAATTTAGGTTATTATTCATCTCTTTAAAAATTTGAATAATGTCATATTAAATGATAATGAATGTAATTCCAAAAATAAAAGGTTAAAATTTGTACTAATATATATGGGAAAATAACAAGGTTGACGCACAATAACTTAGAAACTGTCTGGCAGATAAGCTATAATGGAAACCCAGTGGAAAAATAAAATTGTGGACAACTCATATGTCAATATATATATATATATATATATATGTGGTGTGTCGAACGCATGGTAATGTGTGTAATATTTTTTTAATTAATCTAATGTATTTCTAATGTATGATTAAATAACTGTACCAAACTGGGCCAAATTTCATATTCCTACATCCCCGTAATTTTCGTAAAAAGGGGTACAAAATACTTGCTTCATGTAAATGATTAAATTATTAAAATGATTAAAAATAATTAAATTATTATTAATAATATTATATTAAATGATAATGACTGTAATTCCAGATAAAATATCAAATTTTTTACTACTATAAATGATAAAATAACAAAGTTGAAACACAACAACTTAGAAACTGTCTGGCAGATAAACTACAATAGAAAGCTAGCGGAAAAATAAAATTGTAGACGACTCATCTGGCAATATGTGTGTGCGTGTCAAACGCATGATAGTGTATGTAATGTTATTTTATTACCTTAATGTATTTCTAATGCATTATTATCTAAAAATATTAGCTTTCTGCACTCCTTCTCCATATAAACTTTAACTGTGCCAAATTTCATAATCCGCGTAATTTTCGTAAAAAAGGGTGCAAAGTTTTTGCTTCACGTATTAATAAATAGATACCGAATGTATCTTTCTTTGAATTATAAATAACTTCGAAATAGTAGTAACATTCAATACGAACATTATTTCCTCTTTCTAGAATTATCTAACATAGAATTATGAAAAAAGTTAAAATGATATTATGACTGTGGACTAGAGAACGTAATTAATCTATTTAATATTCACATTGCGCCATCTGTTAACGAGTTTTAGCGGTCAGTATTTATTTTTTAATAAAAATACCAGGAATTATATCTATCAGATAGAAATTTACCTAATATGTTAATTTGAACTATGTTCATATTGATTTTCACCTTGAACCGTAATTATAATATTAATGAGATTAATTGGCGAACCGCATGGCGTCGAGGCGCTTGCATGTATAATAAGCGGATGTCGCTAGTTTTACCGCATTACGGTGCACACCGGTGACGCTGTCTGAAAGTAAGCTTTACAGAGTTCCTTATTTGGTTTCTTAACATTCAACAAAATTATTCTTGCAGTCCACTTATGGAGTTTGCATGATGTCCACTGAGCCATAGCTTTCCGTTTATTACTATTAATTTAATGGAGAAGTTCCGTTCATATTGTACTACCGGTCAGAATCAGTTGTTTGCGTTAATGATTAAACATTGATTTGTTCATGGTTTTATGTTTTTTGGCTATATTTTAATCCAATTCACTTTATGAAGCATCTCTTTGCAAAGTATAACGTACTAACGTCCGTCATAAGCTTAAAAGTGCAGAAAGTATGAAGCTGTGATTGGAGTGTATATACATGTGGTATATACAGATAAATATATATATATATATATATATATATGTATGTATATATATATACATATATATATATATATATATATATATATATATATATATTGAGGTTATTACAATATGCTGTAATATTTTAATTAAATCTACAAGAGAACGTCATCACAAGGATATCCTCAAAGTTCCCTAAATAGATATAAAAAATATTCCACCTATTGCACAAACGTGCGTCGTTACACGTCTTCTGCGTCATTTCTTATTTCCCACTCGTGCAATGTTTCACAATATACTACAATTATACGATGTTTCAAATATCAGTCAGTGTGCTCGTCGTAGTGCTACAGTGCTGGTAAATAAATTGCAAATTCTTTATAAAATGCCGGTTTAAAAGTGGTAATTTATATTTTCGTCTCTATCATAAAGGTTATCCTGATAAAACACAATTCAAATCGATTTAGTAGTTTTCAAGTAATTCTAAAACGTACCGACACAGATAAAATATTCCATATAAAATATTTAAAAAGAACAGATGATAACCCAAATTTTCATGTGAACTTGAAAAACGATTTTAATAAAAAAATCTATTTATATTAATCCAGTAGTTTCTGGGTTATACTTGAACAAACAGGCGGCCAGAGAGATAGAAAAAATGTGAGCCTCGCTGACGTAGGCGCAGGTACGAAAGGAAACTTCTCTAATGGTTGATTTTAATTAATAAATGTCGCACTGCAATTTATTCAACAATCTAATACGCCACTTTCCTTATAGTTTTTGCACTGTATACAAAACCAAATATAATGCATAAAGGCGCAAAATTAGTGGCGATCTGCTGATTCATCGACAGATCAGGATTTTAATAAAATTTTTGAAATTCTCGACCGCAATATTGCTAACGCTCAGCCGATTTCGCCTCAAGTCGGATGCATTCGGCGTTTGTTTCTG
Organism: Druceiella hillmani; assembly: GCA_039881145.1. Classification (NCBI taxonomy): domain Eukaryota; kingdom Metazoa; phylum Arthropoda; class Insecta; order Lepidoptera; family Hepialidae; genus Druceiella; species Druceiella hillmani. The sequence goes on from JAYKKI010000019.1 coordinate 29,665,009, forward strand.
ACGGGATAACTGGGAAGACTGAGTGACGGAATAATCGTTAAAAAAATTTAATTTCAAGAAATTGTTGATAAATGGCTTTATAGAAATCTGCATGGCATATTCTGATGTTCCATTTTGCACCCGTGTAAGATGCACATAAATGTGTTATATTTTAATTACTTACCGTCAATAACAATTAATTAAGTCCTTCACGGATATAGTTTGATGGAATTTTATAAATCCGACAGCTTTGCTTATGAATAAACTACAGCTGCAGCTCTTTTTAAATTTACTTACGTTTATTAGAAGCTGCAAACAATTTGAACATATAAATTTTTAACTTCTTATAAAGAGTAATCTATAGTAGATAAGATGATATACTGGATCCATATAAATAAGTAGCCGACAAAATCTCGTAAAATATTACATTTCCAAGATATAAGCTATTAAACTTGTGCCCAAAAGTAAATTAAAAACTAAAATTTTAATAGCTTATAACATTTTAGGGATATTTTGTCACATAACATTTCTTATTTTTATCGATACCAGTACAGGTTTAAAGTATGACCATCATTTTGCGAAAAAAACTTTCAAGTACCAATAGAACTCGCACTGAAAAGGTTTCGTACTTATTTAGATATAATAATATAATAGGGTTACTTTATTTGAAGTTAAGGTTACATTATTTGAAGTATTTGAAAATAAAAATTATGCACACCATGAATATATTACTGCTATACCTTTCTCAGGCTTAAAAACATTGTGCGCATTTGAAAAGTTGTAACAGGTATTATAATCGCTACATGTGTGTGTTTATTAATTTTTTTTTCATTATTTTCACAAATAACAAGGAAATTCTCTATTTTTGCGTATATTTTATAATACGTTTTTAAATATGCGACTTAAAATTATAAAAAAAAATTTTATGTTCTTCCTAACACGCATTTCAAGTTCTTTACAAATAATACATCACATCATACACGAAATTTAAAAAAAATGCTTTATTTACTACCTTTTTAATTCATTAATGAATATTTTCAAAACGCCAGTTATTACAAAATGAGTAGGTTAATAAGATATATTACTGTACAAAATTTCAAGTATCCTCTTTGTATGCTTTGTATTTTTTTCCGTTTGAGGTATAAAATCCAAAACATTCTAAAGCAAATAGGCTAGGTTTCACAGCAAAATCTTCAAGCCCCTCTAATACTAAAATCATAGGTAGCCAGTTTTAATAAAGATAATGAAAAAGAAAAGTGCGGTGACGATATTCATTCAATGTAGAAGTTATTTATTGTAATGGAGCTTTTTATAACCTGTTTTAACGTACATAAATATTACTCGAAACATACGATTTATTTCACAATAAGGTTCTAATGGGTAACGGAAACAACAAAAACTCTATATTTACTATTATTAATTTATATTTACTTTACTACCCTTACATTTATTTACTCGTGGCACATAAATGGTGGAAACCTATTTTTGTTTGTTAACGGTAGCTGAAAAAAAAGTGAAAAGACTGGACATTTGCTTCGTCTCTTACAACTATCAAGTGAAGGCGATACCTATCACGGAAAATTGATTTTTTCATATACGAATTGACGAGACTTTGGTTTGTGTCGACTTAGAAGAGTATTAAAGGAATTTAGACAGATATTTATAATTTTATTCAATGTTGCTTTAAAATTGATTTTAATAGAGAAAATATATTTTTTTGTTTTAATTGTAATTGAAAACTGCGTCCACACAGTCATAGTGGTTGACATCTAACAATTCAACATCATACGGCGTAATATTTAACTTATAATTTATTTGAGTAAATTGAAAATTTATTTTCTTTTGTTACAACGAATAGATACAGATCAGTCAACACATTACTTCAACTCGTATTTGCTTTTTTAACTTTCCATACTTCAAAAGGATAAAAATAAACCGAACCCTTATAAAATCCCTTACTCATTCATCTGGTGATTTGTTTTTTTTTTAATCATATAAGTATAGAAAGATTAAGAATGGAAAGATTAGATTTGCCATGGTGATAGAGTGTATTAATGAACCTATATTCATCGTAATAAATCATAAAAATAAAAAATAAAAATATGTGTACAGAGATCGAAGAGGGAATAAATGTGGTTATCAAAATTTGTGTTATTTAATTCATATATAATGTGTGGTGTGAATTAAAACTGCAAGCCACAAGGATTCGAAAATGTTTTAGAATTGTAATAAACAGTGTTAACCTATATATAAAAGCCACCGAAACTGCTAAAATAAAAGTTATGAAAAACCTGCCGTATTTAAAAGGTTAACCAAAATCTAGAAATGGTTGTTATAATTTTGAAAAAGTTTACTATATTTTTACGTTGGCTAGCTTTCTTTGAATATAATTTAATAGAAATTTTATAGAACATGAAATGGTTTAAATATATACTTAGGCACATATGTGTGAAATTCTCAACCTTACTCGCACTTGACCGAGTTCATTTTTCTCACATTATAAGTTTTTGAGAGGATTCTGAATTCGATAAAATAATATCTCGCATATACCTATTATTTATGTTAAGTTTCCTCATACTTCAAATCGATTTCCCTAATCATTTTATGCAACCAAACTTTAAAACAATTGGCAATTCGTGAAAGTAATAAAAATAAAAACGTGAGAAATAAATTAATTCTTATGATATTAACAACTTGTCTCTATTTCCATTACGTGGCAATAGAGATATAAATGTAGTAATCCACCTTTATCACTTTCCCCCTACCCCTACCTCATATCAAACCCCCACTCCTGAACTTTTCCCTTTTCCTTATTCGATTTCTCCATTACGTCTGCTGGCAAGTTTTGTGCCGATTTTTTCTTTATCCAGTGTTAAGTTTTCTGAGTACTTTATCTTGCCATGTTTGGTGGTACTTTCTATATTTTGAAACGTTAACTTTCTTGTTTGAAATTATTTGCACAATTTATTGAATCGTGAGGGCGCTTCTGTATATTTATGGATGATATTTTTTTTAGTTTTCCAGGCTTGTAAGAATTATTCCTTTCATTAAACCTTGAAGGGAAAAACGTATCTCCTTTATAATCAGTCAGCCGCTTGTCTGTCTTATCAGAAACCGCTTGATGTAGAAGTCAGCCACTTGTCTGTCTTCTCAGAAACCGCTCGATGCAGAACGTTAAAATTGGACATTGGAATAAGATATAATTAACCTGGCCATCTCAGCAGTTGTAACTCTAACTCAAAAATATTAACATGAAAATTTCACTTTTTTTCTTTTGTTCCTTATGGAATGTAGTGTATCATTTGAAAGATCTAATGATAGTGTTTTCAATTTTTTTTCAATTTTAAGTTGTATTTATTTTGAAAAATATGCAAAAAAAAATTTGTCACCTCTCCCTTGCTACCAAAACTAATTCAACTTAAAATTCTGAAAAAAACAATTAAACAAAAAAAAGAAAATTAAACATTTGGTATAATTAACATGTAGCAAAATCATTGCATGGAGTAGTATATCATTGCAGAGCCACCATTTAATATTTAGAATTCTTGAGTTCCTCTTTCGAAATATTAAGGTTTACAGTAAATGCAAATTGCCTTAGTCCTCCTCTGATTGTTCAGTCGTTGATTTAAAAAAAATTAAGAACCGTAGGTGGAAGAAATTCTTATCAATAGAACGTTTATTTAAAATTGTTGAGTTAATCCATTTCAATAATTTAAAACACTATATGGAAAAATGGTCTCTATTTTATACTCTTCCTATATACGATTGTCTGGTGCTGGCTCATCGTTTTCGTTTGGGTGTCGTCTAGCTGCGGCGGTGTGTTGTTTTGATAGCAAGTGACTGCTGATATCATAACTCGCGGGCGGCTTTGTAGACTCGACTGGGCGGGTCGGCTCTTAGTAAATGGATATGAAAGGTGCCTTAAATAAATAAAAAAAAGGAAAAAACAAATGTGGCACTAGTGCTAAGTAATGGACATTATGGAAACGTAATCTATGAGGTGCAAAGAGGGTGAAGATCTAGAGCTTGATTTAAGGTTCAATGGCCTCGTCAAGATAGTATCGTTAATTAGTTAGTGTATCACATTTAGACACTTTAGGGTTGCGTAGTAAAACAACGAACCCTTATACCTTTGTTACGTCTACCTGTCTGTTACAAATTTACAGTTATAAATCTAATTGAATTAAATTTTGCATCCTATGGAGATTTTGATTAATGCATATTACTTGTGCCTATTTGACGAAACAAAAATAGCTTAAGACATAAAGTTGAAATTAATATCGTATATAAAGGCTTACATTGTTGTTCAAAATATCATTGCTTCATTAAGTTATTATAAGTATTTATATTATAAGTTTTTTTTATTCAGACAATAGTCTTACTTACTGATCTTAAAAACACCGACTTCATTGATTATTTAGAATTTAGAACGGCAGTAAGAATTTTCGTTCAATGATTTTTTATGATATTCATTGTGGTCTCAATCAACAACAAAACTGCAGTCGAATTCGCATTTCATGATGAAACCATGTTCCGCGCTACCGCCTCCTAGTTTAACGAATTCGACTGTCTTCATATTAATCTTAGCGAGACGAAATACTGAATATTTGAAATATGTAATGTGTTTGCAGAAATTACGGGTGACTCTTGATACATCCTCGATACTGCAATGTGCGATTTCTATTTATTCCTATGAATAGGAGATAAACTAAATAAATACGAGTTTTGGAAACCGAAAAGTACAGAAAAGACCGTAGAACAGATGTACCAGGAATAAGTAGATTGTTTCCCTCAGTGGTTCTATCCAAAAAATATGCACAAAATGGTCCGGAAACTATTTGAAAATTAGTAAATAAATTACCCTCCGTCTAGTCGGTTTTTATTTTTTATATTTCAAAAACTTTTAGTATTACTTTACTTAGTTTAATAAAGATGCGATATATCCCTAATTGTTTAAACTTTTATGCGTGTCAAGAGGAGTATTCGAATTTGGCAATGTAACATATTGTAAACGATTATATAATTATTATAAGCTTCGCTTATCAATGAACATACCTGTTTGTGTTTGATTTACGTGAGAATCAAAGAGGAGAAAGACGAAAGAAATTTGAAAATTAAACTTAAAAATGAAGTGTCCGCTTCAATTGATAACATCAACCTGCTCTCTTTCTTTTGTTTTAATAAAGTCTTTGTTTGGGATTGAATATTTAATGCAGTATGGTAATCTTTTTGATGTTAAAATAACAATAAAATTTTATTAAGATAAAAATTTCATTGCCATATTTAATTCTAAAAATTTCAAATTTAAGCTTGTATTATTTTGAAAATTTAAGGTCAGAATAAAATATTTTGAATTTTTAACATGTTTTTATTCCTTTATTATTACACATTTGTTTCAAAGGAATAGTACGCAAGATTATCTACAATGTTGTTTTTACCCATAAATATGCCACTACAATATTATAATGGATTTTCACTTACAATATTTTAGTAGATTTGTTGAAAAGCTGCTTTAAAAAATTATATATATATATATATATATATATATATATATATATATATATATATGAATATTTATAATAGCAAAATGCTATTCTCAACTTAACGGCAAGTGGAGGTGAGTAAACATATAAAATATTAAATAGTCATAAAAAGCAAAACAAACACAAATGCAACTTAAAACTTTGGAATAAATATGACCTTTTATTTAGGAGTTGAATTTACACAGCAAGCGCATAAACTTTTTGGTACCTTTAAGGGTGAAGTAGCAATACTTTTAACTAGTATATGAAGTTCAATGTTTTCCATTTAAAAATATATTTTTCAATTGAAAAATGTTGGAACATACCATTCTGTAATCGTCGGATTCATTTTGCTAACGCGAAGTCGGGCCTACGAATGCGACCTAACCTTATTCTGTCTGACGACGTAGCAAACAAATAGTGAATAGTTCAAGTGTCACTCACTTCACATTGACTTTAATTAAGGCCACGAGTAACGGGGAAGGTGCCTTGGGGGTGGATTTGAGTTTATACCCGTTGCAATATTTTCGAACTCCGTTCACATCGCATGCAGTGTCCTTTTTAGAGCAAAATTTGATTATGTAAAAATGGAACTACTTAATGTTTTTAGAGTCGACACTATATTTATATGATGTTCGTTCTATTAAATGGTTCAAAATGAGTGATGTTATATTGAAAAAAAAACGAGTAGATTACATATTGGAAGACGCACAATGTAGTTATACATGTTTCTTGATACATAATCAATGCATATTAATGAAAAAAATTCAATTGTTAAAAAATAAATTTTCAAATATTTTTCAAAAGCATGCGTTAGAAAATTAGAAGGAAGGGATAAATTGCTGTTCATTTTGAAGCTTAACGTTTTTCAAACAATATTGCTTTTTTTTTTGAGTTTTAATAGGAAGTGAATAAATCTTTAAAAACAACTCAAATTAATTGGTAGTTAATATGGTTGTACTGATTTTTTTTCTTTTAAATAAAGAGCTTTCAATATTTAAATTTTTCATCAATTTTTCATTCGAAGAAATAGTTTTCTTTATAAAATATAACGTGCAGACCTAACTTTTGTAGGAGGTTCAATTTCTGCAATGACATCGAATCTAAACTGTCATCATAAGAAAATGGACCTCAAAACATTCATGGTCAAAAATTGAGTCAAGAATCGTTTAACTTTTTCAAGTAAGCTGGAAAGTTACTCTTTACTTTTTTATAAGCATAAACATAATTAAAATTGAAATGCCTGATGAAATTTGTTTGCAACACCGTACGAAATAAAGGAAAAAGTGCGTGGATTGGGGCAAAATAATCAAAGTTCATTCCCGAGACGACGCCTTCAAATAAATCGAATTTATTTCTTTTATTTCCTTATTCCACCGCCTTTCTTGCGCATGCAGCCAGCCTAGCCTTCAAATGAAGATTCGATGAAACAACTTTTTGAAAGAAATTTATATTTTCGATTGAGATAATATAATTTTACCTCTCTTAAGGAGAAAAATCACAAAAAGTGAAAAGGGACTAATAATTTGGTAGTTACTTCCAAGAAGATAACTAAACGTAGTAAATTCTAAAAATGATTTGAAAATATACGAATATGTAACATATTTTAGTAAAACGTGTGGAATATTATTCATGCAAGGTAAAACTTTGAAAAAATGCAGAAATTTCTGGTTACTGCCTTAAATATTGAACAATTCACTGTATCTATTATACAGTTACGCACAAAAGTTATTAGAAATCATTAGTTTCTTCCATTGGAAACCTTATTTTGCCTGATAGCACAATTAAATTTAAAATTATATAGGATTGAAAATACTTAGTACCTTTTAATTGAAATGCAAGTATAAGTTTATTTCCAAGAAAATCAGTTGAATTATTAAACCTTTTTATCATTTAAATCACTTTTTAAATTAGAAAGGATACAAAATGTTAATGAAAGTAACATTACAATGATAATACAATAAATAATGTCACTGTAATATGTGTATAGGAACCCTGCTGCCAAACAGAAAACGTAGTGGCTAGTTACGTAGTAACTAATAAGAAGATATTAGCGAAGTCGCTCCTTATCTTCAGTAAATCTGAATTAATTTTTAACGACACAATTCATAAATATATAAACTTAACGCTACGATAAAGAGACATATATTTATAACTGCGATAAATGTAAATATGAAAGTAAAAACAAATGATATGCGTTCTGGAATACTGAATCTATCTTATTTTCCTAAACGTTTCTATGATCTCATTCTGCATAGAGCCGATATAGCGACAACATGACCCGTGCACACGCTCTTCGTTCAAGTTATGTTATGAGAATTACACGTAATTTGTGCGATGTAATCTAAATAATAATATATTGCATAATTAAAATATAACTTGAATATAACTCGACTAGAATGGATTTGAAATACATACTTTATTCAAACATTTATTTTTCTCGCCTGTATGTAACATATTTTAGTAAAACGTGTGGAATATGATTCATGCAAGGTAAACCGATTTACCCTTAATTGAAAATAAATTACTTTTTTAATTACTTATTTAAAATACTTCATTTATTTTTTTATTAATATCCAATTTTCTTCTGTATTATTTACTATTCGAAATTCGAACTGTCTCAAGACACGTTTATTTATAGGCTACTGGTTATTAAATATTAATTCTCTTTCTTTATATGATAATGTATTCTTTATAAGCTACAACTTATGGAAATGTACGACTGTTGATATGGACATATTTATTACATATCGTCGCCCGTAAAAATTTCCTTAAAAATTTACAGATCTATCTATTACAATTTTGTAGCCCTTACAATTTAACCATTATCGGAAAATTTTTACATTAGGACATTTTACACTTATGCATTGTACTATATGATTTGTATTTACAAATAATTCATTGTAGATTTAAAAAGTACTACTTTATACGATTTTATCACGATCTTTTGATATGTTAGTGAACATTTTAATGAATATTTGGCTAAATTTATACTGAATTCAAAGTAGTTATTACTGACGGATATATTCCCCTTCCTGTACCTCTATTTCAGAAATTTTTTGGGGTTAAAATATGAAATGTTTTCTAAAAAATATTTATTGAAAACACTAAAGTGAACATATTGTTGTAAGACGGAGAGTTTTAGTAAAGGTGACTTTTAATTTCCTACGATTGTTTTAGTCATACCTTTAGTTCTATTTTATGAAAATAATTTACGATATCCTGCTTTGCAGCGCTTTCCAGCAAATCTGTATTCATTTTTGTACCTTTTTTGGAACAGCCTAAAGTTAATTTAATAATTATGAACAGCGTTCGAAAATAAGAACGTCTTGTTTTCATTCCATTTCTTTGAAAATCTGTTTCAGAATTTCATCCCTTGCAGACAATCTGTCTATGTACACAGATTTAATTGGTTATTCAATACAATATGTCTTACATTAATTTCTTTTAGAAAGTAAAACCTCCTTCTTACTTTTCACTTTGAAATATTTTTTAGATCGAATATATTGCAATGATTTGGTTAAACATTTATGGATATCCCGTTTATATCAATACATTACTATTATTTTTCCCATAATTCTGTTGGTATTAATAAGAGATAGTTTAGTAGAGCGAGTAAACACATGTGTGATGTGAATATTGCGTGCTAGCACACATCTAGAAATACCCAAAAGAGCTTATTGCAAGTAGTATCAGAAATCATCACATTTGAATTCTAAGATTTTTCAAACATTAAACGAGGTTATTAGAAGTACTTAAAGTAAGTATTGCGCAATGGGCACAGGGACAAAAAAGAAAGAAGATAAAAAATAAAGCGATTCAAATGGGAAAAATTAAGTTACGTGGTTAAACAATAATAATATCTTTCTCTAGATATAAAGGCAAGCTAGGTAGATATTACATTTCTACTTAGTATATTTTTTTAAAAATGTCATTAATTCTCGAAAACTATGAGCTTTGGAGTCATTGCCAAAATTTTTCGGTAAATTTCGTTTCGTGGCGTTTCCGTGAAAAAAAGGAGTACGACCACAGGAAAATGGGCCGTTTAAGTAATTCACATTTAAGTAATCTCAAAAGTCCGTTTAAAAAGTTAGTAAATCTTTTCCAATAATTATTTGCTTCAATAATTCTCCTTTCATTTAAACAAAAACCCAGATGTTGTTTACATAAAGTTGTTTCTGTTGTATTCTGTCCTCTTTATGAACATGACGAAATGTTTCAATGGAACTGTGAGAGAGCAAATGTTGAAAAAAATTGTAATTGAATAATACATTATTTCTCCGTCATAATCAATTTTATTTTATAATTTTAGAGATATCTCGACAAAAATTCTCGCTAAATGAAGTAAACAACGCTTGCCATATATGTGTGCACACAAACATATACATATACACGCGTGCACACAATACACACACACACACACACACACATATATATACACGCGTAATAGACGTATCCCTGTATGCGTTACTAAAGATTGAAATTACTACATTTGAAAATTATCAAATAGACTTTTATTCGAGGCAACGAATTAAACAAACATTTAACGAATTAAAATAACATTACATTGCGTCGTGACAAAATCACGGTACATTTTCATGCCATTCCCAACAATCGGAAACGCGTGTTCAAATAAAACTAATAAGGTGGGAATTTAATCCTGCACATTCTACCTTGTTTTCGAGCTTCATGTGTTTGTGTAACATGGGTGCGTGCGTGCTTGCTGGCGTGCGTGCGTTTGTGTGTGTGTATAGGTGCACACACGCGCGGAAGCGTGTGTGCGAGTGCGTTTGGCTTTTTGTGTATGCTTTTTATGTGTACCTGCGTATGTATGTGTATGCGTATGCATAGCTTTGTGTGTTCACCGTACCTATTACGAAAGGACGCGATCATCAATAAGACTCCCCCTATAAACGAATGGTTGTTTTTTTATCAGCAAAATAATTGTCTACTCATCAAATAACTTATTTTTGCTCTTTTTGTCTTTCTTTGCAAAGTTCATGAAAATTATTATAATATTAAAAAAAATTAGTACCTAAGGTTGTATCTAATAACACTTTAATTTACACATTTTCTTATGATACTGTGTCTACTTTGACAATATTATACTCCAATGCAGAAAGTGAAGGACTATTTTCAGAGTAATGCCACAAAAGTTTTATTTCAGCTGATCTATGATACGACTGCAAATCTTCCAAAAATTACACACAGCCTTCCATTAGTTTCGCTTAAACTTTTAATGACTACGATATAATTCGTAGTTATGTAATAAGTCAAAATAATTCATATAGTTCATAATGAACGACACGGTACCGGCTATTGTTATAGGTCTATAATTAGGAACCATTCGAAGCAAGTGAATTACTTCCTTCTCTTAGTAAACGACGATAGTAAGAATCACACTACACAAGCACTATTTCAGCTAATCAGTGACCAGTAACCATGGCTTGGAAAAAGTCTATGAATTGTTACGGAAAAATAATCATTTTATTTTTTTCAAATGTTATAACTCCTGGTTGGGCTGAATTGTTTTCTGTGCCTTAGGAAAGTAATGACGATTGTGTGCAGCAAGTAGCAATTCAAATTGTTTCATTATTTCACTGAATATCCAACGATAATATGGAAAACAAAAACGGTCGAGAATATTTTTTCGTATATGTTTCATCGTCATTATGTCGGCTGCGTATTGTCGGTGGATATTTATCGAAACAATATATTTTCATCCAGTCACTTCATGTCGTATCGCGTCGAACAATATGTCATTTATATGAATCATTTTAATAATTTAGAAAATTTCCTAAGCCGAATGAAAAGTGAACCAATGTTTGCAAACTACGGAAAATTTATAATGATTTGTAGTGACAGTAGTCAAACTCCTGATTGTTATAACGCAGAAATTTTGTTTGCAATTTGCTGGAAATTCTAGGTGGCAAATGTAATTTTTATACGCAAGACTCTATTTGATGATGTGATCGTATCGATATATTTCCCCATGGAAAACGGACTTTGGGAAGCAACGAGGTCAAAAATAGACATTACAATAAAAGAATGTACTGTTGCTAAAAGTTTTTTCAATTTCCATGGTTGTCCACTAATTATGACAGAGTTTTTTATACCAGCACTTAAAATAATTGAATCAGAGAATTGTGAATCACGAAAAGCTATCGAATCAGAAGTTGATTATTTTTATTTCACACTATGTAGAATATTAAATGCTACTCCTGTAATAATATTAAAAGAGGCACCAGGTTTATTTAATGGTACACATTGGACAGGGTCTTTAGAAGATCTCGTGATTAGTCAAGCCAACGTGTTATTTCACATAGATATTACACGCACATTCCGCTCTGTGTACCCTCACTGGATAATGGACGTCGGTTGAATTTCGCCCCCTCATCCTCTCAGGCCCGCGTGGGAGAAATTAATCAAACCGTTCGGCTTTTACCTCCGATTATCATTCGCTACGTTTGTAGTTGCATTGTTTCTAGTATTAGTTATATTGAAATAAACAAGTTTAAAAATGGATTTGGACAAATATTTCGGCAAGAATTTGTTGACTTCCGAACTTTATATCAACACTTTTGCCATATTTTTTGACCAAACATGTGCTCGACGACCAACGAAGGCGGCTTTGTCATTGTATTTGACTTTATGGATTTGGTTTAGTTTCTTTATGCTCATTACATTCCAGGGTGCTCTTGTAAGTATCCTCAAGTGAGACGTGTATCAATCTGCCTTAAGCACTGTATGGTGCTATCAAATCTGAATATGAATTTGGAGATCTAAAAGAATTAAGATTGTACTTCGCTGATGATCCAAAACTTTATGAACAAAAATTAAGTACAATTAAAAAGTTTACTATATTTTTAATTGTAAGCCTATATTTCTGAGTAGTCTTAATATTTTCAACTTGAAATAATTGCCATCTTGTATTGGTCTTAACTAAACAAAAGCGGATATCTATTGAAAAACATGGAATTTAAAGAAACAAAAGAACTCCAGTAAAGAGATAACTTTCCTTAGTTATTTGAGACAAAGTTTCTAATTTGATTCAAGAAAGTCAAGTTAGCATATGATTTACCTGTTAGAATGAAAAAAACATATAAAATGGAAAATTTTTGTCAAGTTTTTGTCAAACAAGTTTCCCAATGAAATGTATTTTCACCATCACATGCAATAATATATAATACACATCTGCAAAGGAATTAGTTTTTAATAATCACTTGGACATAATTAGTTCACTACATCTCTTTTTCTTTCATTTTGATATGAAATATATCTTTCTACAATAATAAATAGATTTTATAATTAACAATAATTTGTCAATGTGAAATGATATTGTAAATATTAACACATTATTTAATGTAATATAATTACTTCTGAATTTTGTGATAAAATATTTAGGAATTTACAAAAAATAAATTTAATTCCCCAAAAGAGGTAATATTGCAATTTTTCAATGTAGTTTTACGATATATCACATTTTTTAAATAAAAATCTGTGACTGTGAGATTAAAAAATTACCAACATATTATTTGTATCGGTTGCCTGATCATAAGTAAATATAATACACTTTAATTTAAGTCATCGGGACAAGTGTACTCTCAGCATGTTAGTATCACCTTTAATATTTGAATATGTTTACATACATTGAATTTATAGTCGGTACTCGTACTTTCAACTAGCAATAAAAACTCAGTTCCGTATCGAGTTCAGGTTTTGAAACCGTTTAATATGTGTGAAAAACTTTATCGCGTGTTGTTTTAAAATAGCTGGAGAGTTTAAATTTGCGCTTACTTCAATGTTTGTATTCTAACCAATTAATTCATTACTTAATAAGTCAGTGATATTGCAAATTAAAATGATTTTGGTTAAAACACATCTGTGAAGCGACGAGCACTACAGAACAGAGATTATCTTGACATACAATATGAAATAATTGCAGTGAATTATGGTCGACCGTGTCCTGGCCGTGTCCACATCATAATCAATTAAGTTTCAAGTAATATTGTCGAGCAATCTGTACTGCTATGTATTATGCTTATCCATATTCATTGTGACAAATTACGGAAGAAACTGCGCCCAAAAAAATTGTGAAAATATTTCGAACAAATAATTAATTTATAATATGGCTGCGGGTGCAAGTTTATTAGTATTCCATTTGCGTATTGTTAACCACAAACAGTTGTTGGCTTTGTTAGAGCTATAATTATGCACATGATTGTCGTGCGAGTCGTGGAGGCGACACAAAAATAATTGTTGCATAACAAGAATTTATTCAGTTATACTGTTAAATAAAGCCTGTAGAAATTATTCATCATTTTTCAATTTTTTTAAATTTGTTGCCATTACGACGCCTCTTTCTGTGACAACGGACGAGTGACCGTTGTGAATTATAATTATGTGGGTTATGTGTAGAAATATTTTAAATGAAAAATAATTTTTTTTGTAGGACATTCAGACAAAATCATTTTTAGGACGAATATTAAGGATAACAAAATTGCCCATGAGATCGGTTTGATAAATATATTATCTATCTCAGAATATTGTAATCAATGTTAGAAATGAAGTCGTAATTAAACATTGTGTAAAAATTTAATAAAATTAATGAATTTTGACGTTTAGTGAAGGAAGTATGTTGTAGCCATGAAAAACATTTTATTTTCAGTAACTATGCGTCATCCCTTATGAATTTGTATCGCGTTATTATTTATGCCTTGTGTTTATCACCAGCAACTTCACGAATACGCTTAACTATTATTACGTCGGTTAACTAAACAAATATGACTTTTCTCTCATTGAGGGCGTAATTGATTAAGGGAGCACGATATATTGTTTCATGCTTATTTCATTCTGGAGGTAAAAGAGATATGTTTCTAATTATATTTCATAGAATACTACTACACGTGATATCGCCACTAAAACGAGGTTTTTTAAGTTTTATAAACATTTTATCACCTAACGCCGTTTACAGAGCACAGTAAATACAATTTTCAACTACAACGTCATAGTTTTTAAAATAGACCATGAAATAATTTTTTTCTATGAATATGAGAGCGAGTAGCTCTACCAAAAAAAGCACACATATATTAGGATCTGTTTCCATGAGGCCATTTTAATTTCCCTAAATTTATTGTAAACCCGGGTGTGATTTGTGAAGAGATTGAAACTTCCTTTTTTGAAATTTGTCGCATGTTTCGCGAATTTATTTGCATTTATTGCACGATATTTAATAATATAATTTATTAAATTAGTACTTCGTTACTTGGAGTTCAGAGATTTTCTTATAGGAAATATATAACTTATTTTGAAAAAGTAATCTTAATCTGTGACATTACTATATCACGTAGTGTTTTTATTTAACGCTTTGAATAAATGCACAAATTTCTGGTTACTGCTTTAATTATTAAGCAATTCATTCAAAAACTGATACAAAAATTATTAGAAATCATTAGTTTCTTCCATTGGAAACCTTACTTTGCCTGAGAGCACAATTACGTTTGCAATTAGATAGGACTGAAAACGCTTAGTACTTTTTAATTGAAATGTAAATATACGTTTACTTGCAAGAAAATTGGTTGAATTATTAAACTTTTTTTATCATTTAAAACACTTTATAAATTAGAAAGGATACAAAATATTAATGAAAGTAACATTATAATGATAATACAATAAATACTGTCATTATAATGTATGTAGAAACCCTGCTCCGAAACAGAAAACGTAGCGGCTAGCTACTGCGTAATTAATATGAAGATATTGACAAAGTCGCTCCTTGCCTTCAGTAAATCTGAATTAATTTTTAACGACACAATTCATAAATAAATAAACTTAAACGCTACGGTAAGAAAACATATATTTATAACTGCGGTAAATGTAAATATGAAAGTAAAAACAAATGATATGCGTTCTGCAATACTGGATCAGTCTTATTCTCCTGAACAGTTCTATGATCACATTCTGCATAGAGCCGATATAGCGACAACATGACCCGTGCACACGCTCTTCGTTCAAGTAATCTTATGAGAATAACACGTAATTTGAGCGATGTAATCTAAATAATAATATATTGCGTAATTAAACTATAACTTGAATAAAACCCGACTAGAATATATTTGAAACACTTACTTTATTCAAACATTTGTTTTTCTCGCCTGCACGGATTTCCTTTTATGCGTGCTGAGAGTCGCATAGTGATCTCTTATTTCTGAACGTCACGAGTACTGACATACGTGGTTCTGTTATATTTTAGTCAATGCCAAGATTTGACATAAATGGAGGAGACCAAATTCAAACTCAGCTGACTACGCTGACGAATTTTTATTTTACGAGACGTGCATACTGTTTCGATTTTACAAAGCATCTTTTGAACTGTTTTTAAGAGAAATGCTGAAACGTATTTTTCATATAAAATAAGAGATTCTGCCATATTTTTATGGTTAAACACACACATTTATTTTATGCATTTTATATTTAGACAGAGAATCGTATTATCGATCGGTCCTGCATTTGACCAATACACGGCTGATTGACGATATCATGTGTGTTTGTTAAACGATAAATTTCACAAAATTCAACAAAATTAAACGAAATTTGTCAGGAACGTTCATTTCTTCATTTCTCTTTTTTAAGTACAATTGTAATAACTTTGGAAAATTGGCCTTCTTTAACAAGAATTTTTAACGTAATTGTTGACAGAAAGATGAGTAAAAAATAAATTTATATTTTTACTCTACATATGGAAGATATGGTGCTTAATTGAAGAAACACTGTGTTATTTTATTATTCTCCAAAATTTGTAAAAATTTCTCATAAAATAATTTTATCTTCAACATTTATAAGTGTCACTAATGGTACATAAACGAATTCTGATTTAACCAATTTCTTCAGAGTTGCAATAATTGCAAAAGCCATATAAAAATAACCGAGATAGAGGGTAATACTTTTTATTTTTTTCCTTTTGCTATTTATACGCTTGTAAATATGTTCTTTAAAAAGCTAATTAATGTAAACGATTAAATAAAACATGTAATATGAATACACGGCATTTGAGAAATATCGATAGCAGAGTTTCAAGTTATATATATATATATATATATATATATATATATATATATATATATATATATACGTAAATAAAAATAAATTTGAAATTTAAGCTGAAGCGATCGGTTGTTTACGTTGCCTAATCAAGTGGCAGACTTTCCGATATGTGTATTTTTTTTAACAATTTTCTTGCGTGAGATAGATATTTATTATAACATTGACTTTAAAATTCTATTTAGACCCTAAACTACACAAAAAAATAAGAAAACTATGACAAAGATGGTAACACATATTTTAAGGCAATCGGGTTTTTGTGCTATAAATTACCTTAGAGGACAATAAAACGTTTAATATGTTCTGAAATTTGAGTAGCTTTTATTCCAACGAATGTTAAAGAAAATGCCTTAGTGAAAACTGAAAACTCCTTTCAAGGCAACAATACTCTAACTTCATCCAATAAATAAACGTTTGTTAAAATATATCCTGAGCGAAAATAAAGATTGATCCCACATTTATTTATTTTATGAAATTCAGGATAAAATTCTAGTTATTAATTTTCTGAAGGTAATTGAAAAAATGTCTACTTCCCAAGCCACAGAGCAAGAGATGGATAAATATTGGATGAAGTGATCAGTTTCATTTTCAAGAATCTAAAACTTTTAATATTATTTTCATATCGCTCGTGTATTTTTAGGGATTCAGTACTTAACCGGATATTGCATTATTTAGTTATTGCATATAATTGTGCACTTTAGATTACCATTGTAGAAAAAATATATAAGAAACAATTACTTCGTTTATAAGTATATTTTATATCTCTAAATCTAAACTAAGTAAGTGAAAAATAAATGGTCTTTATTAATTTTATAACATAGTTAATGGTGAATAAATAAAAATACAAAAGTTTCAATTGTGAATCTACAGATTTATTACAACATTAGAGACGTATAAAAGTTTCATATACATAAATAAAATAGTGAAAATATAAAAAAAAACACAAATTGTAATATTACAAAACCATATTTTTATTTTAATAGTAAGTGCACAAGTTTCTTGTTAAAGATTAACAATATCAAACTTCGTGGCCTGCGTCCTTATTGCAAACTGGAACGAGTTGTTCCTCCAGATATACAATGGCTGTACTTACGAGTATTTGCGACTATGTTGACCAAGTTATAATCCATAAACAATATGCGACAATAATTTGATTTTGTGGTTTTTATGAAGATTTTATCCAGGATGAATCTAGATTAGACGCAGTACGGTATTTTTCTTTAATAGAAGTTATTGTCCTTAATGTTAAATTATTTCCTTAAATATTTCTAAATAAATGGGTGTCAACAATGATACAATCTTGGTAGGTTCAATGTAGAGTATACAGGTAATATGGTTTAATATATTAACTCATCTCGTCTAACAGTTGAAATAATAATATCGATATAATCAGACGTTTAGGGTAAAATCAACATTTAAATGTGATTAAATCATGTTATTTCAAATACTAAGACAATAACAAGTCTGACTTTAAAATTTTCACCAATGAAAATGGCCAAATAAAACCTTCTTAAATGAAATATTTAATATGTTTCTTATTATGTAACGTAGAATGGTTCATATAAAACGCTAATATTTCTTATATTTTAATATTACTATAAGACATGATTCATTAAACAATTAAAAATGAAAATTTTAACGAGTAAAAGAAAAGAAAAGGGTCAATATTTAGAAATTAATGTTTATATTAGGTAATTTATTTGAAAGGTAATGTTGTCTGTTCTTAAATATAATTACCCTGTAAAGTTTAGATGTATACTAACCTTATTACGTAGCACTAATATAATATGAACGAAGATAGTACTTTACGAGAGAAAGAAAAAACATTAAATATACACAAATAGCCATAACTTATTTTAATCCAAAGTAAATAACCATTTATAAATAAACACAATCAATCCAATTTCCTTTCGTTGGCTTCTCTTTTCTTCTACTACTTGGAGATTGATAACAAATTTTGCAATAGACTCCTAAATTTTGTTCGACTTTCGCTTTATTCTAAACCAATTACTTTTTTCTACTGTACCGGAGCAAAAAGAAAGATTTTAAATGCATTATGTTTTATTCCACTCTTATTTAATAATTACATAATGTTAATTGATTGACGGTGCTCTCAATGGTGTAGTTAAGTGTCCTTTGCTTTAGACGAATACAGAACTAGACAGTAATAACGTGTATCATCAAATGATTACAACAAATTATCTTCTTAAATTATCCACGCATATCCTAGGAATATTTTCGGAGACGTCGTTGTCGTGTTCGTATCCTTATAACATTAATTTTATTAAGTAATAACGGTTTAATCAACTTACCTCGAAGATATTACTAAATTTCGATTGCTTGAGAGAAAATGGGACATAAGAGAGAATTTGTGTAATTAGGTTACATTTATTTTCTGCAGATTTTAATATGGTCTACAGCATCTTCACACGTTATTTTTAAAAATTAAAAATGTAATCAAGTACATTCGTACGTATTTTTATTAAAAAACTTGGGCTGCAAAAGGTTATATACACGCTTAGGTACCAAAAAAAAGTAGCTTAGGTATAAAAAAACTATGTTACTAAAAAAAGTTAGTTTATTTTTACCATTTTGACTGTAACAATTTCGTAGATTTACGAGGGAGCAAATTTTTCTGCACGTTTTTAGCAATATATCCAGAGTTATTTTATATAAAATTCAGAAAAAACATATTTTTAAAACCCCCATAACTCACTGTTTCAACTGATATTCTCCATAATACGTGAAATATTAAAATGTATTAATTTAATTAGTAACTTCAATATATGTACAGCATATTTTTCAATAACACTGTTTCAAATGTAAATGTGCCTGTTAATATGCTTCATCAGTGAGCTAAATTCTTAATTTCTACGACAATAGATTTATACGAAAAACGACTGTGACAGACGGGTTACGAAACTGACTTATGATAAGTCCACATTGCAAGTGTGTGTTATGTTTTTTGTTTGAGGTATAGAAATATAAAAACGCAACGGGCACATTTCGACTTCCTAATTTGAATCTATGTAATTTAATCCATGAAGCCATAATGGCTCAATTTCACACGTTTCAAAATTATCGTTAACAAATACACACTATATACACCATTACATATATATACACACTGTACAAAGTATAACACACTGTATAAAGTATAACATACACAGACACACACAGACTGTATAAACTAATACGGAAGAAAGTGTTGCGGTAATCTTGCAAGCTTTTTGGTTCAAAATTAAAAAAAAATCTTTTCACTGTCTAGAATTACATGGAAATATGGTAAACCAGAGCCTAGTGTTCGATATGTGCTACGTTCGATACTACACCATAAATCAACAAAGTTAACGTCACTTAACACAAATTCACTTTGCGTTCAGATTGATGTGTTTGCCCTTGTTTTATGGTAAATCATTTTAATATTGCTTAAATAACTAGTTTATTTATCCCCATACCATTTAATATGATTTTTCTCATTGATGACTTTAAAACAATAAAAAAATGCAATTAATACAAAGAGTGATGGACAAAACATGACTTATACTATATGCATTCGAGTTATTGTCAATCGTAATGTGATTTGTATTCTATATTAAAATATTTATGCATGGGAAAGATATATATATATATATATATATATATATATATATATATAAATTTCTTTATTTTTTTTCTTTCAATAATTTTCTATATGTCTGCAAAAGTATTTAACACCGAAATTACTAAAACTGTTGAAATAAATTACAGACAATAATGCTTAGACCAATTTAGTCTTTATTTCGTGATGATGCATCAAACGGTTCCAAATTTATGATGATAACAAGGTAAATAAAAACTCAAACAAAATCTCTGCCATATGGATAGTGGACAGTGGTGGGCTGTAGACACACGCACAAGATTGTGAAAGGAAACGGATGGAGAGAGAGCATTGCATCTAATCAGAGCAGAAAATAAACGTGTTAAAACTCTGAACTTAAATTTCGGAATTCTATATGGACATAGTCGCGAAGTACCCCTCATCTTCTATAAATTTATTGAATAAATAAACAAAGCTGGAAACCGTCATGTTGAACTGTTGTATATTCTGTGGTATGATGAATGAAAAGATCGACTACTTTTCATAGAAATATCGTAATTTTATAATGTTCTTATGAGAAGAAACAAGGTAAAAAACTTAGCCAAAAGAAAAACTGAGTTTTGTTCTTCTGGGGAATCTAAATGACCGCCAATAATTTTAACAATACAGGTGTTTCCTTCTGAATGAAAGACAAATTAAGTTACTTTAAAATTGCTATACAATATACCACTTAAATGGATAAGGTCTGAAGTAAGAGTTAAGAAAATGAAAAATTTTATCGGAAAATATAATTCGAATAAAAATTTAGAGTTTCCCGTCTAGCTTATATATCATAACTGATTTCTTCCACTCTTATAAAATACTATGTAATTTGAAAATCTTCTATAATATGTATTACTCTAAAGCACTCGTTAACGACAATAAAAATTTAAAAAAAATGACGATGACAAAATAAAAGCAATCGATAATTTCTTCATTAGCAATCGTTAAAATGAAAACATTAATCGGGGATGTGGTTTAAGTTTGGTTAAGCTGTAGAATAATTACGATTCGTTGCAATATATTTCAAAACGTTTCGCTACCAGGATAATAAAATTAAAGTTTTATGTTAAATAGAAAAAAGTGAAGGAAAATTTATGACAAATATATTGTATGAATAAACATTTCATAAAATATACTAATTCTTAAAACAACCGTTACCTGTAAATATTAAACTGTAAGTTATGTTTATACATTAAACTATAAACAATAGTTTACGATTTCCACGCTTACAGTACACCATGCTTTGAGCTTCTTGATTATTCGTGTCGTTTCCAAATTAATTCAAGAAATATTATCAACGATGATATAACCTATCCGCAAATAACAAGTGAAAAACAAGCTTGCATGTTATGCATGGTCAACGCATTATCCGTTTGTTCGTTTCTTAGACGCTTAAGTTCTTCCACTTTGACGAAATAATGTATTTCTCTATCCATTTTTTCTATAAGGCCACTCGCTGATATACATAAATATATGGCGCTCAAAACGCTCTCTAATGGCGAATGAGGCTTTAAATAATAAACTACATATTGTTGTTTAATACTATTTGGAAACACGTTTAATGAATTTGTTCGATTTTTCACAGATTTCAAGTAGGGTATTAACACTAAAGGTATTTGCAAAATATGCTTCAGCGATCCTCTTGACATCATTTCTAAGTACCTGTTTAAATCGATAAATTCTAAACCTTTGTACTGTTCGTAAAATTTTGATTCTTCGGCGAAGTACGTTCTTAATTCCTTTGATCCTCCAAATCCATAACCCGCCTCGATTGCGCCAGAAACACTATTTAACTCAGAACAATACACGTCTTGTTTAAGTGTACTTATGAGTGCTCCCTGGTAAGCGTTGAGCATGAAAAAACTGAACCATATCCACAAAGCCAAGCAACATGATAAAGCCGCATTCGTTTGTCGCTTAGCTCTCACTTGATTGAAGAATATGGTACAGGTATTTACATAGAGATTAGAACTAATCGTATCACTTGGAAAAAATTTGTTTCATCTATATGCTAACCTCGTTTCTTTTAACGTTACCAACACAAAAATCACCATCAATATGACGACCGTGAATGACAGCCTAAGCCGGAAATTGAAAGGATTTATTAACTTTTCCTACGGAGGCCTGAGGGGAATAGCCGGTGAGACCCAACCAACTTCTGTTACCCTGAGAGGATATACAAAACGCAAAGCATATATAACATTGATACGCAGGGGACTAATAGACGAAATATTAGCTCGTCCCATAATAAGATCTTGAAACGGTCCAGGTGTACGAGGTCCTGTCAGCATACTGGTAGGCGTCGTATTTACTATGATTTTCGTGGATGTATTTAATATTTTGCAAAAAATGTTGTAAATATCAACTTCTATACCGCTAACTCTTTGCATACCATTGGTATCTGTTCTGGCATTTATAAATGGTGGTAATATAAATGTTGTTAATACAAGTGGACAATCATTGAAATTTTTAAATTTCTCAGGAAAAAGATTTTGAATAGTTTGGTAATGCGAACATTTTCTCACTGTATCATAAATTTTTGATTTCACATCGTCACAAAGTCGGTCTTCCATCGGAAAGTATGTCGATATAGTGACTGCGTTAACGTTATTCTGATGTACAAATACGACATTGGCCAAATGATGTCTCCAGCAAATAGCAAATAAAATTTTTGAGTTACAATTGTCATCACTTATAGCATTGTTAATACAAATAATTATGAATTTACTGTTGTTGAAAAACACTGAATAATTTCTCATTCGACTCACGACGTATTCGACATTTTTGACTTGATCAATGTATATGACATACTGCGTAACGTGGTATGAAATATTCTTTTCGTAGAATGAACTTGATGAATTTCTGTTATCATTAATCTCAGCCCATAATACGCAGCCGGTGTAAAGGTTACGAAATAATTGCAGCGAATTATCACCGACCATGTCCAGACTCAACATCATTGTCGGATAGTCAGTTGAGTAATATTGGGCAGCTATCCGCGCTGCTATGTACTGTGCACATGTACATTCATTGTGATAAGTTACTGGAAAAAGCGTGCCC
The DNA here is from genome assembly GCA_039881145.1 of Druceiella hillmani. Taxonomy (NCBI): domain Eukaryota; kingdom Metazoa; phylum Arthropoda; class Insecta; order Lepidoptera; family Hepialidae; genus Druceiella; species Druceiella hillmani. The sequence continues at coordinate 29,688,292 of JAYKKI010000019.1, forward strand.
GAAGAAAGTGCTAAAATATTAAGAAAGAATAAAATGTTTAAATAACGGCGTAAATTTCTCGACTTTATCCGAACTATTATTGCGTATCAATGATGACGAGTAAACATTTACCCGGGAATATTTTAACTATTGTCATTGACAAAGTGACATAAACGACTACCGGCATTTGATGAGCTACAATTAGACTTATGAGTAGCCAGTATCGTAATAGCTCATAGACACGATACGATATATTTATATTTGTTGGACGTCTATATTTTTCAGTTATATTCGTTAATAGAATGAGATGTTAAATCTGTCCGTCATTTCGTATATTTTTTTTATTTCTTATGCTCGAAGTTTCCTTTTCTGTTATGACTAACTTGATTGCATCATAAAATAATAATAAAGCTCACCTTATGTGTCCATAATAGTTAATATCATTATTGAATCACAGTGTGAATTTAATCATAGTCTTTCCTATTTGATAAACTACTTTCAATCGTTTGGCGATTGAAGGATTTTTATACTGTACAGTTTGCTGTTTGAAAATGTCAGTAAAACATACGATAAGCCGTATGTCTAAACAATAGAAAGACAAATTAAAGAAATAATGGTTTAAGTTTAAAATTATTTATCACACGAAGATGTATTCTCGTTAGAAGAAACTCAATAAAGGCATCGCAGTGCCTGCAGTCAAACAGGAAGGTGGCTCTAATTTGATTTTGGGCTATTTCTACACTCACGAAACTGAGGATTTCATTTAAAGTGTTTTTGTTATGAAAAAAAAACATTACAACCTGATATGCCAGGCATGCTACCGACAAGGAACGTGGTCACCATAAAACTGAAAATAAATAAAAAGCTTAATCTGAGCAACACCTATAGTTGTGTTTAAAAAAGGAGGATTTTTGATGGAAAATATTAAAATGAAAATTAAATGTATTTTTACTAATAAAATTACCCAAATATTTGTCTCGTTCATGTGCTCTCGAGGACACTGATATTTTCTCAAGGATAATGTAATATTTCTTCACATTCGATGTTCAGAGTTCCTTTCCTTTAATATTCTCAATTGAACTGCCCTTGTCTGATTTGATGATTTCATTAACAGTTGCTATTGAGGTTAGCTACAAATTTAGAGGAATAAATAAGTTGACTAAATTCTTTCAAATAACTAACTTTAACTATCATAAAGTTTAGCTGTTTAAAATAACATATTAGTCAAAAAAATTTATTCGTAAAATATTTATAATTTTTCGATATTCAACTTCTTAATCAAAACAGTAACTGATTTCCTGTAGTTTATGTAAGTATATTGGGTGTGAGAATGTATATTTTAGAACATAATACTTAGTTCCTTTTAATTTAACGCACAACGAAGCAAGTCTTATTTTTTTTAGAAACATCAAGTTTCATTAAATATGAATATTAAATATACGGAATATATTCGTCCTACACTTTGACTGTGAATTCGAAATTATTTTCATTTTTCCATTCATCATCGACATTGTGATGTTTTGAGATTCCGAAGAAAACCGCTGTTAAAACGTAAATAAAAAAATAAATCGTTTCGGGTATGTATGCATCAACTTATGAAAAATTACGGAATAAAATATCTTTAAAAACATTCAGGTTTTAAAATTTTGGCAGAAACATACCTCCCCCCCCCCCCCCACATTACACACCTATCTCCAAAACTACAAAAGTTAAAATTATAGAAAAGTAATAATACATTTAAACCATTTCTACCTACATGTAATTTACTTAAACATTAAACAATTTTCAGCCATATTATTGCAGCTCACTGTCTTTCAGATAACATTTTAAAATAATTAGAGTCAGTCCCAACATTTAGTGCAAGGTAATATAGTCAGAAAATCATTTGTATTTTTTTTTAAACTATATCTATGATGTGACTATATATATGAAAAAAAATCGACTTTCCAAGACCGATCATTTAGAAAATATGGATAATTAGGTTAATCATTTATAATATAGCAATAATTAAAATAGATAGATAATTAGAAATACGAGGCGTGTTTTTAAAATAAGTATCGTTTTTAAATAACGCCCCCTCAGCGCCGCAGTTGGAGTTTGAAGCGCATGCGCACTGCGTACCTACCTCTGTTGGGAAGTCATAGACACCATTACTAAGCCATTCGACTCTGTTTACTCCTCTTTGTGTGTTATTAAAATGTCGCTACCGATTGAGAATCCCGCCAACTGCGAAGTGCGTGTGTTATTCATTTTCTTGATGTTAAAGGCTTAAAAGCGGAACCATTAACGTTAGCCATTTGGCCTGAAATTCATCGCCAAATCACTAACATTTATGGTGAAAGAATTATGAGTGATGGAATGGTAAGGAAATTGGTTAGGGCCTTTAGAGAAGGCCGCACAAACATTCACGATGAGGAACGAAGTGAGAGACCCTCAGTTATTACCGGCGATGAAAAAGTGAACCGTAAAGTAAAAGATTACAGACGATTCACGATTTCATTTCCTGCAGTCTCAGGAAGTGTTCTTTATATTTTAAATTGTGACTGAACGAGTTGTGTTGACGCTGGATGCCGAAAATGTTGAACGAAGAGCACAAAAAACAAGCGTTTGGCATTGGCATTTTGCATTGAATTTTCTTAAGCGGTACAGTGACGAGGGGGATGTTACAGGCGATGAAATGTGGGTAGCTTACATTACACCGGAATCGAAGCAGCAATCCGTGGAATAGCGATTGATCATTTTCAAGGAAAGTGAAGTTCAAATAAACAATTTATGTTTAGAAAATTATATGCACTACGTTTTGGGACAGAAAGGGAGTGTTACTTGTTGATTGTTTGCCCCATGGTGAAACAATCAAATCAACTGCATACGGTGAGACTTTAAAAAAGCTGCGCTGTGCAATTCAAAACAAAAGCGTGACTTACTGAGTAAGGGTGTCGTTTTACTCCATGATAATGCCCGTCCACATATGGCAAATCAAACTCAAGACATTATCACATGATTTTGGAGACATAGACTCGGATAAAGTTTTTATAACTTCCGTTTCTGTTTTAGGGTTTTGTGCCTCAATAGAAGTAAAAGAAACCCTCATTGGATCACTTCGTTGTTCGTCTGTCTGTCAAAACCTTTTTTGTCCGGAACGCGTGGCAAATATCAAGTTAAAATAAATACTTCGGTCTACGGTCTCTTGGGGCTGTGAAAAAAATGAAGCTTCCAATAAAAAAAACTTGAAAATACGGCCATTTACCCCGAATTTTTTGACACTCGCAAATAAATCAAAACCTATGGGGTACTTTCAATTGAACTAGAATTTTGAAATATAGCTAGTATAGATACGTTTCGCGGACTAGAACGTTTCGCGGATAAAATCCGCGAACTAGATACGTTTCGCGGATAAATTGTCGTTACATTACAAATATTTTTTTTTAAATATACGCCTATGAAAGAAAGATTAAGCAATATATTTTCGTTCTAAAGGATGAAAACATTCTGAATAATCCAACTCTAAAAAATAAGGAGTTGTTCGTATGTATGTATCATTGAATTTCTATAAATATATAAATATGTACGGGATTTTCGTAGTGCGAGTTCCACTCATGCTTGGCAGGTTTTTTTAAAACATATAAACATAAAGACTGTCATATAATTATTGCACTTGCTCTATAAACGTTTCGCCGTGTAAACAATATTTCTCAACGAAGGGTATGTTAAGAACTTCTCGCACCATCATCTTATGCCAAGAACCGTGAACCGGGTTCTACACATAACAATAATTTTTGGGAACGTTTCCTCCAACATCTGTCATATTAAACCAATCTAAATCTTCAGTTTTCACACAAATACATCTAAAAAATAGTCTACATCAACCATAATAAATCATGCTAAGAAGATTCTGTAAATGTCGCAATAATATGTGTTGAAATTAAACATTATAAAGTAAGAATTATAAGTTAATGTAAAGACTGAATTATTAAGGTAACTACATCTATGTTTAACGATAATAAAGTTCTTTCATTTTTCAGGTATACTTTTATACCTACAATCATTGCTTTTACCACACTACCATAACTGTTGAAATCCACACATAAATGAGATATGGCATGTCCTTTTGGCCTATGTATTTAGTAGTAACTTACTTACAGTAGTATTACAATAACATACTTACAGTAGTAGAAATTGGGCGTGTAATAACAATATGCAACAAATAATCATTAAAACATAATGATCATTAAAATGACTTTTATAAATTTATTACCCCAAACATGAATTCTTGGAGAAATGAAAATATTTTTCCTCAAATCTCTGGAACGAATGCTTCACTACGGAATTGAAGAGTATTTTTAATGCATTTCATAAAGCGAGAACGCTCAAAGCCTACTTCATTCAATCTCCATATCTTTATTCTTTACTTGCTGAAATACAGTTGTGACATGACCAGAGAATAGAATATGCAATAATTTTCAAAATTAACTCTATAATTAGAAAGGTTAGTAAATAAAATTCGTCCATTGGTAACAATCAAAAAGCATTATTTTTTCTGATCGACGGTGTATGACATTAAATATTCCGTGTCATTACTCTCATTAACAAAAAGTTTATTGCGTAGCTTGAAATTAAGAATTCCTCTAACTATGTAGCGTGAAAATCTCATAGATAGAAAAATATTTTGTAATCTTAGATATATTTGTTTATCGACATAGATAATAGGATAACGATGACGGAAGAACACTTACATGATTGCCGAAAGAGAAGGAAACAAATCAAAACAACTTAAAGTCACCACGCCTAGGGTTATCATGCGGTACGTTTATTGTAAATGTACATTGTACATTAATTTAAAGGTATTAACAAGCAAAATCAATGTGCAGCAGTGACGACATTGTTAGACATAGTTAATTCGTGAAGGGACCAAATGGTCGATCTGCTGTGTGTGATCATGGTGTAAAATAAAATAGATAATTTAGATAATATCTGTTCAGTTCTACGGAGCTCATTTCAAACAAAGGAAGATACATAAGAAGACACGTGGTCAGTACAAAAAACACTTTAAAAGAATACAAAGGAACAACTAATACGTAGTTAGGAATACAATATAAAGAAACAAAATCCATGCAATATATGTCACAGCTAATATCTTTCCTTATTTTTATATTATTTGTGTAGACATTTACCAGAGCTGTTAATTTGAAACAGACAAATAAAATTGACGCACCTTTAAAGACGCACCTCTAAAATTGACGCACCTCTAACATTGACGCACCTTTGAAACAGACAAATAAAATTGACGCACCTTTAAAGTTGCGAAAGTTAGGCGGCGCTGATATCACGCACTTAGACAACATTTTGATTTTTGCTTATAATACTCACTCCAACAATATACATATGTACAATACGTATAACGCTTCTAATTGTTGAAATTTAAGCGGGAACGTTTATATATACATAAGTATATAAAAGTAAATTATATAAAATATAATGCTACATAATAATTATGTTTGCGCGCGCGACCCGTGCGGTTTTCTAATTTAAGCTAATCTCAGTCGACCCGTTGCCCTCGTGACGGACGGTAGTGCTTTGTGCGTAGGGGAGCCGTACGCGCCGTTCCAGCAACTATGGCTCGTCGCATCGACGAAGGTTAGTGGTAACGTAACTTTTTGTACTTTTTACGTTCTTTTCTTTAGTAATAATGGTGTCTATTATTATTATTTTTTTAGATACAATTCGTGCGCTATTATTAGAAGGCCAAAGCGAGGAGGAAAATTCATCAGGGAGTGAGCCTGAAGACCATATTGAGGCTGATCCCGCGTATGAAACGGAGGGTGATGATGAAGTTTCTACTGTGAATGAGGAGCAACTTCCAGATCAAGATTATCAGGCAAGTAGTGATACATCTCCACCACGTTCCATTGAAGACGCGACACCTAGCACTTCAACAGATCCTAATCGCGTAACATTCTTCGTGGGAAAGATAAACACAAATGGCCATCACGAAAGCCAAGGTCACAAAGCAAAAGACTTTCAAGGAACATAGTTCATATAGGACCTGGACGTGTACGTTCTTGAAAACATATTTTAGATCCACTGCAATGCTTTTCATGTTTCTTTACTGATAATATGATTGATTTAATTGTAACCCACACCAATGCAGAGATAGCAATAAAATCTCAAAAATATAAAACATTGAAATCCACTCAGAGACCAACCGATGCGAATGAAATTAGAGCTCTCATTGGCATTCTCACATTATCTGCAGCAATGAAAGATAATCATTTACCATCTAGAAAGTTATTTGATATCACATTTTGTGGAAATCGATATCGCAGTACAATGTCTTGTGAAAGGTTTGATTTGCTAATAAACTGCCTAAGATTTGACGATAAGTCTACGCGTCAAGAACAGAGGTTAACCGATGTGTTCGCTCCCTTTCATGATATTTGGGATCTTTTCATAGTTAAGTGTCGAGAGAACTATAAACCTGAATGCTACCTTACCATTGATGAACAGTTGTTAGGTTTCAGAGGCAGATGTCCCTTTCGTATATATATACCGAATAAACCAAATAAATATGGTATCAAAATTGTGATGATTGTAGATAATTCTACAAAGTATATGGTGGATGTAGAGCCTTATCTAGGTTCTTTTACTAAAACAGATGGATTACCACTTGGTGAATATTTTGTAAAAAAATTGACACGTACTGTTCATGGTACGAATAGAAATATCACAATGGACAATTGGTTCACTTCGGTGCCACTAGCCAAAGGTTTAGTAAAAGAACCATATAAGCTGACATCGGTTGGAACTCTACGAGCTTACAAAAGGGAGATACTGGTAGAATTTGAAAATGAACGCACTAGAAGAACTGGAATAGCTATGTTGAACGCACTAGAAGAACTGGAATAGCAAAACCCCAAAAAGTTGTATTCTTACTATCAACATGTGACGAAGAGGGAACCATTAATGTAAACACTAAAAAGCCCACAATGGTTGAATTTTACAATCAAACCAAAGGAGGGGTAGATACTTTGGACCAAATGTGTTCCATTGCCTCTTGCAATCGAAAAACACGACGCTGGCCGTTGTGCAACTTTTATGGTATGCTCAATATTGCATTTATAAATAGTTACGTCATTTACGTAACAAATAATATAAAGGCTAAGAAAAAACCTTTATCGAGGCGTGAATATCTAAAAGCTCTGCATCACAAGCCGATCGAACCACACATGCAAAAAAGATTGCTTCTACCAACTCTACAAACTAGTCTGCGGGACTCAATTACACAAATTTTAAACACGCCAGGAAGAAGTAATGAGGGTGTTATAAATGAGACTGAGCAAAGTAATGCAGTTGATGTCCCCCCACAGCAAAATAAAAGAAAGATATGTGCCATATGTCCCTCCAAAAAACGAAGGATGACTAAAAGTAGGTGCACTAAGTGCAATAAATAGTTGTGTGGGGAACACAAAATTTATTTGTGTCCAAATGTATTAGTTCCTAAACCATTACCAAAATTTTATTTTAAATTCATTTTTCAGATATTATTTTTGTTTTTATAGTTTATTTCGAACAATTTAACGCTATATATGTACGATTTTTTTTTAAATTTATGAAAAAGTTGATTATGCATGTAAACTATGATCTCATTATGATGACTGAATAAAAAATATGTTAAAGTATATATTATAATCTCTAAATATGTAGGTTAATACTTATTATTTAAAATAAAAACATAAATATAAATATTTTTTTTAATTAAACCCCTAAAACCCCCTCCATTATACAACGTAGTCGAAACGACGAAGGTTAGTATTAAATGTCGAAAAATAAGTTTAGTAATCTAGGGTTAATATAGTTTCTTTTTATTTAAAATTTTGAAGTAATGATTAAATTTGACTTCTTAGTAAAATATTTTAGTTTTAATATTTCTTGTGTAATTTCAGAAATACTGAGAAATTCGGATGATCATTTTCATTTTAATTAATTATTTATTAAAATTTCAATAATTATTCATGGAATAATTTTTTTTATTTTATTGATATTTAAATAATGTTTTCGTAATATAAGATAGTTATAAAATTTTATGTGAATTCGGTATTGCAATAGCTGCAGTTGAGTTTTGAAATAGTTTTTACATTCTCAATTAATAATACTAATTTTTATATACATACATACATTTGTTTACCTTTCTCTTCTTTTTATATCACAACGACTTGAGAGTATAACTGTAGGCACGGCAGGTCAAAATCTTGTGTATAAATGTATTACATTTCACATGTCTCTTAACTTTTATTTTAATTTTTAATATTTTATACGCTTTACGGAAGAAGATTTAAAGTCCCGAATTTTCAGAAAGGCGGTACATACATTTTCCAATGTGGGCTACCCTACATTCAATCCTCATGATAACATATTTATTGTATATAACCCAATGCTTTCATACAAATTTTTGCATATACTATATTCATATATATTATAATTTTTTAAATACATCGAGGGACACTCTTTTTTAAACGAAATGAGTATCTATTATTTTTTATCGGCAAATTAATAAATATAGTACGATACGATAATACTAAAAGATAATGGTCGTATACTGATAGTTTTAAAACAATAAATATTGAGCAACTCTACTCCTTCAAACATATGTTTATCACTTCTTTGTTGTGAACTCATTTACAATGGATCACCTAACTCTATTTTAATATGTATCGTCTAAACTATATTGGAAGCGTTGTTAGTTCTGATATTCGATTGTTATTAATGAAATAAATATATTCTAGGCCAATAATTTATTTGTTCAGTTATAACTTATTTTGAAATGTTGCGTTAACACAATAAAATAACACACGCCCAAAACAGACCATTAATCCTTCATCACGACGCAACCTCGCCAAAACCTTGTCACAACGAACAAAAACGAAAAACAATTTGACAAAAAGAAATTGCAAACAATGGCTCCGCTGCCATATTGACTCGGCAGACATGACAGCTTAGGTTTAATAACCGGAAGTGCGCGACGACGGCGTCCTAGCCAACTCGATATGACAAGATGGCGGGCCGGAGCTGAGAGCTATGCCGTGTTTCTGTCACACTCTTGCGTGATTAATGGGAAGCGTGACAGGGTAATAATGGAGATTCAAATCTGTGATATGAAACGAGTATTAGAAAATGTGGTTCACATGTGGAAGGGATTACATAGGGATTTTTAACCTGATATATAAAACCTGTGCAGTGAGTTTGATTTTAATATTTTTCGAATTTCATAGTCATTACGAAGAAAACTAATAGTCGGATATTGTTTGTTTGTCTCTTATAGTAACTAAAATGTATGGTCCACGTCCACGAAACTTGTAACATAAGTATAAAACGTCATTTCATTTGAAAACTCTACATTTAATGCTATATTTAATTGCATTCAAATCAAGCTAATTAATTAATTTCATCATATGGCTTATGTACGTAGGTACGTCATCTGAACTAAATATATAGAAGACGTCGTAAAACAGAATTAACGGCTTATTAACAAAAACATAAAAATAACTAATAGAATATGGTACTGTGTGGTTTATACATCAAAATTAATTTGAAATATTATTGCAAAAACTATTTAAGTTTCTTCTCGTATCACATAGATGACGCTGTATTATTATGCAGAAATTATTTATGTAAAAATACTTGTACTCATATACTATTCCTCATTATTATTTTTCGTTTTGACTTTTTATGATAAATACTTGTTAATGATTATTTTTAAACAATTTAAAAAAAAGCGGAGGCTTTCAATTCGACGCGTAAGTTTTTTGTAAATTTTGTGTATATAAATGTAACTCAAAAATGAATATACCAATTTCATTATATTTTTTTGTTTGAAGGAAAATGGTTTTTGGAAAATCCTATATAAATATGGTCAGGACTTTGGATATATGGAAATAACTATTGAATAACTATGGATAAATGGAAATAAAAAAACGCACTGAAAAGTAGAAAATAATAGAAATACGAATATTAATTGGAACTTTTACGGTAAAATATAGTTTCCGAATATGAAGGAAATTTTAAAATATTTTATTCCTATTGTCATAATTTTTTTGAGTATGAATGATTTTTACTTACTTTGCAATATATATCTCAATCTCTCGTACTTCTGCATTCATATATAATACCACCACATTTGATTTGGCACCGAATCTAGAAGTAGCAATATTTTACAAATTTATTCATATGCGGACAATATATTTTAATGCAAAATATCTAACTAGATAAGATAATAACATTTTCAACTAAATAACAAATCATTTTTCAGAAAGGCATTTTCAGAGTCGCACGTGTTTCCGAATATGGGTCTATATTACATGCAGACAAAGCTGTAAATCTGTAAATGGGTTGAAAAGAAATTAATGGTTTATTTAACATTATAAAGTAGTGAAAAAAAAGAAGAAAGTTTGAATCGAATGTCTGTAGTTATAAGATTGAAAATGTTTACGAAACATGTTTTTTTAATTTCCGGAACTATACATTTTGCTTTTTAAAACTAAATCGTTCTTAAACCGTACAAAATTGTGTTTTCATTTTATTTGATAATACCGGCATCGGTTCTATATATATATATATATATATATATATATATATATATATATATATATATTATACATACATTGTAAATGAAAAATTGTTTTATTCACTTTTGCAAAAATGTTTTTAAGTATTCTTCAGAGACCAATTTCTAGAATTATATAGTAATAAGTCATTATTTTATTATTATTGATTATGTACACCGAAATGTAGTAAAACAATATTTTGTTCTTTACAGTAATTATTTATTTATTTTATATTATTTTTTTCCGTGGTGTTACGGGGTTACCACAGGTTAAAATGTTATTGATGTGGTATCCATCTATTTGTTTGAAATGAGTTTTTATAAAAAAAAACACAAACAACTTGAGTTTTGGATTACATCATTACATTCGTAATGGAGTAACATAGAAGTAATATGTAATTTGTCTTGTATCCATTCATTTGTTTGTCAACCGTGTTGCTATGTAGAATTGCAATTATCGGTCCAGCTGACTTGCATGGTGCAACTACGTGACGAGGTTAGGTCAACGTTTTGTGAAAGGCAACATATATTTGAAGAAAAGGCATCTTTATGAGTATAGCGCAAAGAATTTGCGCTCTACTCATAAAGATTTTTCTATTATCATAAATATTAATAAATAAAACATAATAAAATGAAATATGTATTTTTTTGTATTTGTTTTAATTTCTTCTCTAAAAGTTGACTTAAATTTTTTGGTAAATTATGAGTTTATATTATTTTTAATTAATGAAAAGATGTTTAGAAAAATATTAAAATACTTATTTCTCTGTAGCTTTGCAGCTTCTATATTTTTAGAACTAGGCTCATAATATTTTGCAAGTGAATGCTTCATATGGAGATGTCACATAACAATGTGCAAGCAGTTATCTTAGATCTGAAATAATTCATACCGAAGACTTTATAAATATTATCTATAGGAAAAATAAAACGAGACATTTAGAGTTTTCGAGAAGAGAGAAATAAAACTTACAGTTTTTTCCCTATCTGATCCTTTAATTTCTATATCACAGTTATGCGTATGTGTACGTATGGGTAGATTCTTGCAGTTTTATGATGTCCTGGATACGAAACCCTTGGCAAGCGAGTTCTACTTGCACTTGACGGGTTTTATTCAATTCTCAGTTTTTTTTGTAAAATATTGAATTTCAAAGTGTCATGTGTCTCCTTCCCCCTATTTTTGACTGTATGTTTGAAAGATATTAAAAATTTTAGCATTTCATTAAAACTTTAATTTAAAATTATTTTATTATTATTAATTATTTTATTATTATATTATTAATTATTTTATTTCAGTGTTTCATTGTGTTTCAAATACATTAAGAAAACTAGGGGACTCCGTAATTTGCATGTTTCAAAACGCAATTTTTTGATTTCCTTATTATTTTTTCCATAATCTCTTAAAAATGGGATCATCAAAGAAAAAACCGAAAATTATAAATTACATTGAAAACCATAAAAGTTATATTAGACGAACTCACTTTTTTCCTGAAATCGTAAATAATTCTGCGACGAAAAAGAATGAGAAATACAGTTAACATTATTAATGAAATGTTGGTGCAACTGTCGACTGCTTTCAGGAATGCCTTGCTTCGCCATATTTCTTGTCATTCGATTCATCTGTTTATATACGTACACGCGTGTTAATAACTAAAATATGTAAAATGACATCTGTCAAGTTTGCTGTTCGCTGACGGAAAGATCACAAGCTCTAATATAAAACAATTTACTCTCTCAATTGTCTTGCTTACACAATAGCTTGAATTTGATCATCCGTTTCGTATGTGAACGGTGTGAAAACTTATAGCGCTGCGTCATTCGGCCAAAAATGATAAGTGAATTGGACATTATGGCTGGTTATCACACTATTTGGAACGTTTGAACTGTTCATCAGTGGTCACTTTGAACTATTTTAAAATCGATTGTGCTGCGTTACTTCACTAAATTTTTAGGTAATTTTGACATTTACGAGAAGATTTCGGCTTTCGAGTTTTGCGTCTACAGAGTTCACCTTGTTACAATTTTATTTTATATATAGATTAGGGGACATATTGAAGTGACTTGTTAGATTTTTCTCGAAACTTAATAATACAAATCAAATGCTACCCATAATAAGACATTTGTATATATAGAGTATATATAGTTTTACATTACATTTGTATATATAGTTTTACAGTAGCGAAACAATCGTAGTTCAAAAATCTTTATATCATTAGACGAAAGAAACAATGTTCCATGGTTAATATATTTCACTGCGGTACTCAAGGGCAATTTCAAGTTTTCCAACCCTTAATCTCAATTAATGGCTGGAAAATTTAAATTGACATAGATGATTGGATTATCTTCAGAAGTTTATTTAGTTGTTGGTTAAATATGTTTTTATATTTATTTTAAATGAATATTAAATAAAGATTCTTGATATTTCGACGAAATTGTTTTTTTCACAAAAAAGTATTCAATGTATCCATTATACTTAAAAAAACATTCTAAAACTTTCTTAGTTTTACATTCTAAGCAGACGCATACTTCGATGTTTCCTTAGGGATTTATTTCTAATTTTTCGCTGCCAGATACCAGCTTGGATCATTTCTATTTCTAGATACGGTCACTTATAATACTTTTACTTCATGAATATTTTACTAATAAGGTCACGTAATTGCTTATTTGACCACAGAAATTAAAAAGGAAAAATTTAATTTTATGTAAGAAATTACTATTTAATCTTTGTTCAATCAGTTCGAATAATATTGTAATATGGAATTCTGAATTTTGTTTGACTTCTTCAGTTTGTAGATTTTTCTATTCACTTTCAGAAAACGAGGATCAATTCATTTTGTTCCTTTCGTTAAAATAAATAAAAAAATCTACAAACTGAAAAAGTCAAATAACAAACATTTATTAAGTCTCTGTTTCAAAGAGTTAAATGGAAAAGCAATAGTGCTTATTTTTTTAAACTAAGGTAAAATAATTCCAATTCCAGACAGTGAAACAATCATTAATTTCATTTTGCTCCAGAATCACTTTCAGCTTCAGTGTAATTTTCTACCTAATGATACGACGTGAATTAATTCCAGTAAAATAACTTTACGGATGACGCACCCCGTTGCAGTTGACCGTAAATATTCTTAAGGTTACTTTCTTTAGAAGGAATAAAACGGTGCTCATATAAGATCACTCACGTGTCTGTTTATCTATTGTTTTTCTTAGAAACCGTTTGTTGAAGAAGTTTGAAATGTGGTGAGAGTGATAAATATTATGAAGCTGGGACGGAACGAGGTACTGGAGTGAAACGGGACAGAGGTGTCATTTGTAGCGGCAATGTATTGCCCCCCCCAAGACGCAGCGTAACAATGACACTGACGATACGTAACAAGGTCGTAACATTGACTAGGTAATGAAAAAGGAACAAAAAATTAAGACGAATATAAATGACAATGTTGACAGTTCGGAGAGTGAAGATACGAGTTGCTTTATTACAAAGAATTATATTCTAAATCGATTTAAAGCTGGGGTTCGTTTGTCAATTGCAAAAGATGGGCTCGTTTTTCGTGTGTCGGTCTAGATAGTGATAATGATGTAACTGTGTACATAATAAATGCTTAGTCACAAGCCATCAAATATGTGTATCACATTCTACCCCACATTTGAGGCAGAATGGGAAAACTTATTTATTTTTCAAAAATTATTCTAAATTTCATAGTGATGTATATTAATAACATTTTTACATAATTATTTCAGAAAAAAAAAAGAAATATATATATATATATATATATATATATATATGTGTATATATATATATATATATATATATATATATATATATATATAAATGAAAACAATTTCTATTAATATTCTCTCAAATTTATTTTCATATTACACCACAAACGTCAGGCATTCCGTTCTGCTCCGGCTTCCCCATCTCCTATATTTCAATACGTAACACTTAAAAGTATATATACACAAATGTGGAAATTTTAGTTAGGCCAAATGAAAACTCACAATCTTTTAATCGGTTTGCCATATTGTATCAATTCAAAGAGCAGTAATAATAATTTAGTAAATGATTTTTTTCAGAACTTAACATGAGATAGTTTAACAGACTTTTAGGAACATGTCTCTTCCCAATGCCCAATACCGCTAAAGCCAAAGTTATGAAAGATGATGTTTACTACAAGTTTACATAAAATTTAGCACAAAACTGTAGAAATTATTTTAATTAAAACAGTTTTAGGAAAATATCATTACATTCTCAACACTAGTGTAAGATATAGTAGACAATATGTTTACATGGTGGAAAATAATTATATAATGTAAATATTTAAAAATATTTCAATAGAGGTATTATGTTAGGTACATAGTACTAGGTACTCGTACTAGGTATACGTACCTAACGTATTAGGTACTCGTACTTTAGCTGCTTTATTGACTTTACAGATCAGGTAACATCATAACGACAAAAAAGCCACATATCTTTGCTTTCATCGCTAGATGGAAATGATAGCGTAAATATACTGCAATTGTCGAAAAATATCTATTATCGTATCTGGAAGAAATATATGTTAAACTGAATGAATGCACTTTTCTACAATATTATTTTTCCGCTCTTAAACTGCGCACAGGTTGAAAGTGGAAAATGTATAAGTTAGATGCAAGGTCGTTAGCGATTAAAATGTGGATTCCCAGTTCAGCATATAAAGGAACGAAGGTCTTCGCTATTGAGGTGATTTATGGTTTATTCTATAGAATTGTCACAATTTTCCAGATCGCAGTGAATCGAGTGGTTTACCTTAAGTGCATATCGGCACATATTTTCTAAAAGATCCCTTTTTTTAAATTTAGCTTCCGTATATATATATATATGTATATATATATATATATATATATATATATATATATATATATATATATATATATATATATGTATATTTACTTGCAACGGTAAGAATTTTTCAAATAACACATATGGCCTGCTGGAATATGTCAACATAATGAATTGAAAGAAAGGTTTTCTAAAGTTAGTACGGCATGAACATAATGTATTGACAAAAAATGATATGCAGCAATGCAGATAATTAACTAGCTCCTTTATAATTAATCGAAAACACGAGGAAGTTTTTAAAATATGATATTTACAAAAATGATTTGATCACAAGAGATAACCAGAAAATTAGTGAGCAAAAGAATTTATTTGTGCAAAAGAGAAACATTTATTGCTCCAGGATCCTTCAATCAAAGTCCCTACTTTATTAATTAAAGAAAAAAATTGGTTCATTCAAGATTTGAAAGACATTATTGAACTAATATCATCCAGTTCAAAGAACATGTAAATAAGAAACTATACTAAAAAAAACTAGTTTTAAGGAAAGACGGACTTAAGAACGATGAAATTCAGGGATTTACAGAAACAGAATTAATTTAGAATTTGTTTGCGAATATTAATTATTAATGGAAAGTTTTAGTGTCGGAGTACAGTCGATTTTAACGCTGCAGCTTAGATAAAAAATTAGTTGCAATTTTATAGTTAATCAATAAAAATACGCAAGTTGTGGGATGGAAAAAAAATAATTAAAAAATTTATCGTATTTTTAAATTTTTTTTAAAAATACGTTGGTTATTATTATGCCAATAGAAGCGTAAAATTAGGGATCATGGATTATTTTAAGTAATCACTGATGGCTAATTTGTAAAGAAACTAAAAAGAAAACTGAAATTAATTGCATTTTTGGGTTACTGACAATTTTTATTTAATGTGAATCTATCACACAATTCTCCCATTTCTTCAGATTTATTACGTAAGTATTTCAAGAAATAATGTGGTACCTCTTTTTGGCAACGATCACTGCTGTATTCTGAAACGTTTAAGTTTTGAATATATCCGTTAATGTTTATATTTTACCAGCTTTGATACAACATGGCGGGTTTGGAAAGAAACGAGGCTGGATTTGAACCCCAAAGTGACTTCTAAAACGAAAATTAAGATTTTTTCATAGTGTTAACATTCAACTCTTCATGATCTCTTAGAATTTATGGGATTTAAGATGAGTTTTAAACGCAGACTGTGGAAGCAACAATTGTATTAATATTTTAGCCTTGTTGCATGGATAGTATTTGATTTGTCTCAGAAGTTGGTTTTATCTCGAGATTAGGACAAGTATTCGTATTTATTTAGTAGAGATTAGTCTTTGAAACGAAATTTCAGCCTTGTCGCGTTTCCCCAGCCGTATTACCCAACGCTCAGTGTTCTTGCCTCTTCCCAGGAAAAATGTCTATTGACGTCACACTAAGAGTTCCTGTTATGATACGGTTTCTGTTGGTGGTCTATATAATGTCATAAATTGTGATAGCGAGAAAGATTCTGATTTTATCAAATCAAGTCCATATCTGCCTTGCATTGGTTTTCCAACAGTAAGTATAAGAGAAACATTTTCGTACGATATTCTGATAAACGTTGTAATTTTGTTTAGAGATGCATGGAAAAGAAGATTATATGTAGCCATCATCCCGCAACTTTATACGTTCAGAAACCCAAACTTCGAGAGAACATTTTGTTTAAAAATAGTGGTAGGGTTTAGACAGCCTACATTTCATAGCCAAAGAATGAAAATAAAACTTCCTAGTAAACTTTAACCGAGTAAACTTCTGTTCACCATAAATTTTATAGATTGATTTTAGACAGCGATCTTTATTTACAAACTAAGTTAACCTGGGACTTAATTCTTTTAATTAGCAGACCCATTTCTGGAACGCCGCTAATTGATTGAAGCAGTTCCTAATACATTCAAGTTTAGTCATTATTCTGTTCTGAATGTAGGTCATGCTATTTGGGTTGTATGCCGTGTAAGGATATATATATATATATATATATATATATATATATATATATATATGTATATATATATATATATATGTATATATATATATATATATATATATATATATATATATATATATATATTTGTCTGTTATAGATTAAAATCCCTGAACATTTTGATCAGAATATTATATAAAAAAAGCATAACTAATTCAAATATTTCTTAAATTTTCTGAATATTAGCCTGCGAATGCATTAAAATACTGTTGTCATGATAAAAAAAATAAAACATATTAATATACATATACTTAATCTTCTAAGTAAAAACACATAAATGTCACACATTTTATTTCTCTCCTTTCTCTTTCACACTTACGATGAAATAACATAACCGCGATCATTAATTATAAGTGGTACAGGGCATATTTGTTATCTTTACTTGCACTTTAGCTTTGTAGCAGACTTCACGTCAGCTTTACATGGAACTTCCCGCGAACTCTTCACACTTAGGTTGATGATTGTAAAATTACAAATATATATACTTTCGTGCAAATACGTGTACATATAGGTAATATTCACACAATATAGGTCAATTTGGAAACCAGTTTTTTAGGCGAGACCGATCATGAAAACTCAAAATTCATAAATATGCAAATAATACTCGACGCTTACGAATACCACTAATATGGCTAAATACGAAGTACGCGACAGACAATTTTTATATTATTAATTGTTTTTGTTAAAAACGCGTTCGTAAAACGATATTATGATCTACAAAGAATTGTAATGTGGAATTAAATTAATTTCACATTAAGCGCACATTATATTAAAGATTCATCAAAAGCACAAATTCAAACAATACAAAGCAAAAATTCACCAATTAGCTCCCGATTTGAACATTCAAGTGGCGCAACATTAATATAAAATATCTATACAGCTAAATAACACGAGATATTTATATCATGTTGCATACAAAACTAGTCATTTAATGAATTATCTCCTCTCAAAATGATAGAAAGAATTAGAATAATACGGTCGTTTGCCAACTATAAGAGCAGGTGAATATCAGACAAAATGAGCTCTTAATATTCTCCTTACTTTATTTGAAAGAAGACCCACGCCAAACTATGTTTTTGTTAGCTATAAGCGCCGCTCAGGACGCGTTTTATTAAAAATGGATATTAGAAAACCTTTACCATATAAATTACGGTTTTGCTTCTATGTTTTTGCAGGTTGCCTTGAAATTTTACATTTATTGGATTCATTCGTTGATTGTAAAATGGCTTTACTAATTTAATTTTTTACTAAATAAAATGGTAAACCAGATTCCGGATTGAGAATAACTCTGAATGAAATTATCAAATGTCAACAATTCGTTTCTTCCCCTTCGATTCATCGTAGAATTTAGAAAAAGAATCTATCGATAGAATAAATATTTCATTTTAAATATTCGTAATATCGGAACCATAAAAAGAAAGTTCAAACAATTTTTAAACTATGGAAAAACTTGTTTTTTATATTTGACATAATTTTAATTAACTAAATTGGTATAAACAAATGATAAAGAAATTGGCACGAATTTTAGTTAAATTAAATATCGTAAAATATCTACATCACTACCAAAAAAATCGGTCAAGTTCAAGCTACACATGCACAACAATGGTCGGTGCCGTCAGCCCCCATTTAAACACCAAAAGAACGTACTCCGACTGTGCACTTGAAAGGCGCCCATCGGCCGCGCTACCCGCCGCCGACCGCCCTATCACATCTCCCATGCGCGGAACTGATTCAAGTGAGTAGTGATTCAAATAAACAGTTTTGAAAGACATGTGAGCGGAAAACATGTTCTTTACATCGGGAGAAATATTTCTGTAAAATATTTTTTTCTCTAAAAGTAATGGTCCAGCAGCTATTAGGAATTAAATAATTAGTGTTTATAAAAATTAAACGCATTGGAATTTTTTGATCCCGTTTTCATTCAATCCATGTCTAATTCTCGATGTCCATCAATTTTTTAAGGCTGTTCTGAGCCATCTTTCTAGAAAGAAGCAGGTGATGGCAATTTTTAAGTATTTTTTTTCAAAAAATATCTAAAAAATTAATAAAAAGTATATCAAAATTAAATGAAACTACGTATGTCGTATTATTTTCACTTTCTTTAAGTTCTTTACTACGACCTAGGTTTTGTTGTATTACAATATCTTCAGGTGGACTGTTAGCAAAAATCTTTGCAAATAGCCCATCTGAAGATGTAATACGACCAAACCTAGGTCGTGGTAAAGAAATTAAAGAAAGTAGAAATAATACTAAATCACGTAATTTCAGTTAATTGTGAATAATGAATTTCTAAAAAATTAACGCCAAATATATTCAGTATTTAAAAATATAT
The DNA here is from genome assembly GCA_039881145.1 of Druceiella hillmani. Taxonomy (NCBI): domain Eukaryota; kingdom Metazoa; phylum Arthropoda; class Insecta; order Lepidoptera; family Hepialidae; genus Druceiella; species Druceiella hillmani. The sequence goes on from JAYKKI010000019.1 coordinate 29,708,065, forward strand.
ATGTCAAGTGTATGGTTGATTTCAGCCAGCTTTTATTTTGCCCCCACCTTGAAGTTTTTGAAGTTAGAGGTATAACTTAAGCGCGTTATGAAAAATTGATAAGAGTGAAAATTTACGATGCAACAAAAATTGACTGCATGAACTTGCTCATTAACCACATATTTACATGCGTATAGCGACTGATACTATATTCATGATAGTTTTTGAGGTATTTGTAAATACACAACATGTGTTTTACATTCATACAAATCTTAAATATATCTTTGCAAATAATAGTTTTTAACAATTTAAATTTGGTAGTGGTCCATACAATAAAAAAAACATGTATTTAATGTGAATATACATGATAGAAATAGCGTTTATAAGTTTTTTTTATTAACGTCCCAATTTCCCTTGCCATTAACTACAGAAATAAAATTCACTTCTACACAATTCAATTTTTATATTTTACGTCTATAATTGAGCCACATTACTCTATATCTCAGTCCAATTTTAATTTCTTCTCTGATACTGGGGGTTAAAGATGGACTGCGATGCTACCAACCATTTAGTAAGTGAAATCAGTGAGAGATATACATAAAATACGTAGTTTTGCATAACTTCTCCATTTTGGCGTTTTGATACAGGCGCGGTTGAGTCCAATCTTTATCAATTTACCCCTTATGGAAAGGGAGTTTGCTAGCAAGCTCTAAAAGTTTGAGAGTTAATATCAACATAGTTGCCGCCTTGTGACGGGACGAAGGATGCGGGCGCTATTGTTCCCTTGGCAGGATAGGAAACATTGTGATGTTATCGTTTTTCTTTGATGGAAACTGTAACTTGAAAAGTCAAATGGGCGAGAGGAAACTGACAAAAATTGACTATGTAATTAAGCGCGTCTTTTACCTAATTGCTTTAAAATCCTTTGCATGCGTTTAAAAAAATATTAGTTTACGGTTAGGATCAAGCCAGAATGAGCTTAAAATAATGAATTGACACAAGGTTTAAAATCTTATGTCCATTCATTATTTTAGCAAATAGGTGGGCGGGGTGGTTAACGAAATGCCATTTTCATAAAATTACATTTCTTTCCTTTTGTTTGCTGATTATCTTAAGTTTTATACTGCAGCGTAGCACATCACGAGTTGTCAGGATCTACATCGTAACTTAATTTTCTTTGAGCTGAGTGGAGTAAATCGTATGTGTCAGAGTGTCATTGGTGGATTAATTTACTTAATTTAACAAAGTTTTAATAATTAATTATAGATCTGTTTGCATTAATTATATTTTAACTTCATTTTGGCAAAAAGACTTTTTCGTCGTTGATTGGAAATTGTGAACTCGGACATAAGACCTTTTATTTTGTGTGTCTGATGTCTCGATCATTATTCTTTATTTTTAAATATCCGGGATGATGTATGATGTCTCCATGTTATATATTATTTTTTACATAAAATATTAATTGAAAGTAAGATGGAGTTATCATGCCTTTTCCGAAGTCCTCAAGAACCCAAGTATTTTCTCTTTATTGAATAAGGCGGTGATTTAGTATCGACTCTTAATATTTTATTTAAAAATAAAATATAGCACGACGCATAGTTAATGCCATATCAAATTAATATTTAAATAAACAAATTAATAATAAAACTGAAGGAAAACTGGAAAAATCTGCTAATATTTCCGATTTACAATCAACATTTTTTAGGTATCTGTAAACAATGTAAAAGGTAGCATCTTCCACCCAGGTTGTATCAAGGCCCGCCCAGGTGCTGGTAACATTTCTCTTATTCAAAAAAGAGGACCATTAAAAATTCCGTAATAGCGCTCCTTAACTACCATCAAGCATTTCCAGCCAATTGAGATAATGTCTCTTCCTTAGTAAGGAGTCATTTAGTAGTTCCATTTTTTTCTAGAATGAGTTTTACGAACGCTCTAAATGGCTCAGATATTGGTCTATTCTGAACCAAGTCACGGTGACTACAGATAACAAAGCGTCACGTAATTTCAATGCTCGCTTTCCAAAAAAACTCGTCGCGAATCTTTGTGCTCACTGTACTAAAATAATATATGACTTATGCCCTTCGTTTCGATACCGCAGGAACACGCGGGATTGTTTCTGAATGCAAATCTGAACAAGCTAGCACGGAATGTGCCATGTAAAAACTGCGAGTTGTAATACAAATTCAAACTTGTGGATCGATTTAAATCTTTGCTGATGGCTCTATTTAAATAAAGATAGTCGGTGAATTTTAAGTAAAATATAAATTTCTCAAGCACTTAAATAATTTATTCCGATTAAAAAAATTAATATTCATCAAATGCTTTTACAACCCATACTTGATTGTAGCTACTTTGATCTCACTGAAGATCGAATACATATATTAAAATATGCTCAACATTTATATATTCACTGTAACTGTTTGACCTAAAATAAAGTATCTTTTAAAAACAAATTTAAAAAAACGTTGGCATTAAGAAGTCAAAAATAATTAACTCAAAATAGGTACCAACTTATTCACAATACAGGACTAAGTTAATTAGTTTCGAAGTCAGTGCCAACAACTGTGGGCCAACTTACAAAAACTTATATTTTAATTTATTTATAATGTCAGTTTAAAACCTTCCTAATGTACTTACAATACTAAATAGATCGATAAAGGGTGTATTAATAATATAAAATTTTACATTTGTTTAAGTTGATCGGCGATGCTGGCACCGACTTTAAAAATAAGTAACTGAGTTACTTATTAAAAATAAATACGTACATATTTTGAAGTTGTTTTTATAAAAGATATTTTATTTTATAGTTTTTAGTGTATAATATATTAATATTAATCATCACAATTGTTTTCTTCCTTGGTATATCTTATAAATATTAATAGTCACGGGCAAAAGCTGGTACATAGATAATTTCCTCTTTGTCTAAAGCTGGTTATGAACAACACACAGAAATGAAGCGATAGTAATAGCCGCCAGTGATTAGCTGTTACCCGTTGAGGAGTTCCATTCTCTATATTCGAAGTCCAATATCAGATTTTGCAAAATATTTATTAGAGTAACAACTAACAAGTAGCATTTATATTAATCACGATCGATTTACTGCAATCTGACAAGATATATATATATATATATATATATATATATATATATATATATATTTATATATATATATATATATATATTTATATATATATATATACATATAATAAATTGTAAGGGAGTGTATTCCGCACACGGAAAACATTTTAAAGAGTGACGGATTTAACGTATAGAATGACAGGTGAAGCCACAAGTGTTTAAAACTTTTACCTGGCTGTTTGTCTGTGTATTAATTTGTTCTTCAAAACGCGAAGTATACTGCATAGATTTTCATAAAATTTGATGTAGTAATAGTTTATATCCTCGAGCCACATATAAGATACTTTTTATCTTTATATTATAAATATGAAAGTAACATCCTGACTTGGTGAATATTTAAATAATGGCGCCGTAAAAGATAGAGATATACTGATCATTTAAATGTGAGATTGCATGCCAATTTACGAAAAAGAGTTTTATTTAGGGTTGGCTTTTCGTTACATAATTACACGAAGCAATCCAATATTGTGGTTTTTAAAAGAGATGAGCCAAAATCGTGTTTAGTTGAGTAGTTTATAGATGGGAAGAAAGAATATACAATTGTTAAAGAAGGTTAATACTTCTAAAAATAACTATTTCTTAAAGAGCAAATAATCAGCCGTGAATCATGACTAAATTGTGAAGAGCAGCCGAAAATAGATGACGCGCCTGAAAATCAACTCCACTGATACCCGTAAAAATAGATTCTTCTTTGACACATATAAATATGGAACTGAATCACATTCAGTTTTTCGCTAACTTACAAAGTAAGTAGTCAATAGGACAGAGTTTTTTTTCTACGTGATAACGCTAGATCGTATATTATAAAATATCTCAAATGTTTGTGATGCGAAACAGTGAATACAATTAAGTTAGAAATATTCACAATAGAATCGGTTAAACTAAATTTACAATACGAATTCTTAGTGAAACGAATTTGTTTAATAAATTCTTGAAAATAAGCTGACTCTTCTGGTAAAAACTAACGTAAGAAAAATGAAATAAAAGTCAAATAACAATATTCGCGCAGGTGTCACAATGACTTGGAATTTTCGTTCGCAGGAAACTCCGAGCATCAGTTTATCCATGAAAGTTCCTCAATGAACCGAAAATGGACTAACGAAGTGAAAATGAAGTGGAAATTTCTTGGCGAACAAAACACAATGTTTACAGGAAAAGTTACCTAATAACGCCCGGCCGCTGTTACGTAGTAACGGGTGCAGATATTGGCTGCCGATATCGATTAGGCTAATTGTATTTTTATCTATTTTCTCAATCTATTATATTACGTCATATACCATCTTTGATTACTTTTGCTGTTTCACTCGTTCATACATAACATTTTCTTCACGAAATATTTTGTACACGTTTTCGGGGTTTTGTATGTTATCGTCCTTCAGGCATTGTTCAATTTGATTTTTCCATGCATTTCTCAGTCGCCCACTTTTTCGTTTACTCCTGTGATAAATACCTTTTTCTGCAATCTTTCCATATTTAAATGTATGGAACATTTAATATTATCTAGTTAATTCAATAGCGTTTTTTAATTTTCAATACCACAAATTCTTTGAAATCGCATGTGCTGTGAAATATATATATATATATATATATATATATATATATATATATATATGTATATATATATATATATATATATATATATATTTATATATATGTATATATATATATATATGTATATATATATATATATATTTATATATATGTATATATATATATATATATATATATATATATATATATATATATATATATATATATGCACACATACATTTTAGTGGCAGCAAATAAAGAACCAATTTTTTTACTTTTCAAATGTTATACGTATCATCATTTCAAAGAGCAAATTATAGGGATTCATAACCTATATTCATAGAATTTTATGTAAAATTATTATAAAAATATTGTTGAAAATATCCATAAAAATGCATTCCTCAACCAACCAACAAACATCTACTAAGATTATTTGAAGTTTATTGAAAAATTAAAGCAATGATTGTAAATATCGTTTTAATTTTTCTTCAGGAATAGGCGATATTTTTAAGTGTTTGAAATATATATTAGATTTTGTATTTTTATGTCAAAAAATAATAGTTCACCATTTACAAATAGTTTAACAGAAATATTAGGTATCATTAAATTTGTGTATGTGCTTAAGAGTGTATGGAGGTCTCCTAGTTCGAGTTATACTCATATTTAATATGTTTCATTTTAGTTGTATGACGTGAACTATTGGAAATAAATTCAGTCACCGTGCAATTCTCGCTTTCTGTGATGCGTTTTTGATCTGAATATTATCCTTACGGACTTTTAAGCTATTAGCCATCTATATATTTTATATTTTATCGCTATGATCCTTGTCCTAATAATAAACTTTATTTTAACCACGTACCCTAGATAAACTTTGTTTGTTTTTTAGAAATGTCAGGTGTAAATTACCCCTCGCAGTGATTGAATAAATATCATTTTTAGAATCTAATGTTATTGTGCTTCTTTCATGTTGTCCTCCATAGTAAATATCCGTTTTAATACTTTTATGATTATTACGTCACATAAACGTATGTAAAACAATCTCTATAAAATTATACAAAGTTTATTCGTTTGCCTTATAACTATGTTTCCAATCTTAATGTACATTTTACGGTTTGGTCCCTTTTCATTCTTATTAATCATTAGAGCTCATATTTTATTTTAGTGGACGGTGTTTTTTATGTCTCTTTTGTACAATTTCTTTAGGTATAAGCAAGGCTCAACTAATTCTGATACAACAGTATCATGTTAATATCGAAAGAATAATTAATACTTAGGTTCATAGTGAAAACAAGGAAACAATAAACAATATCGTTTGCTTTATTTCCTGCAGCTTATATTTAATATTTATTTATATAAATAACTCTGATCTGTTTGTGACCATAGATCAAAATTGAGTTACGTCTACTCCTGAGAAAAAATACTTTATAATCTAAGATATATTTGTTTTATGTGTCGATATTAGCATAACGATGTCGGAACAATACTTACGTGATTGGTAAAAGGGAAGGAAACAAGTCAAAGCTACGTACAGCCGCTAGACATAGGGTTATCACGCGGTCAGTTTTAGTGAGTGTGTATTGTATATTTACTTAAAGTTATTTATAGGTAAGATTCAGTGTAAAGAGGGGGCGACATTGTTAAATATAGTTAACTCGAGAAGAGTCTAGATGGGGACGTGCTATGTTTGATCGGGGCTTAGAATATAGAAAAATGTAACAACATTTTAGAAGAAGAGATAATATTTTTTAGTTTTCTAGGCTAGTAATGTAATCGTTTGAATTATTTTGTTAATATCTGTTCAATTGTACGGACCTTATTTCAAATAAAGGAAGTACACATAAGCAAACATTTAGTGAATAGGACATTGAAGGTTCTTAGAATATCGAAAATGGGATGAAGTACCAAATTCGTAATTTATTTTTTTTGTTTTTCAAAATAGTTTCCGTAGTACTGTTTGGGTCGTTTTATTAGATGGAACCGCTGAAGGAAACAATCTGTCCTTTCTTTCTCGGACGATTCCTCTACGGTCTTTTTGAAAGCAGTTACTGTTCCATCGGCATCCAGCAATTGCATTCCTCACAGTTTATCTTTGTTCATGGAAGTAAATAGAAATCGCATGATTTAGGGCTGTTTGGCAACGAAACAGCATTTCAATACACTATCAAGAAAAATATTCAGTCACTTGTCTGGTTGAGTGTTTAGAGGGGTTTTTGTGACGAAGGAGGATTGTAATAAGAGGACGTTGTACTAAAACTTTTCCGAAACAAAAATTTTATAGACAACTATTCACAAGAAAACACCCACTGAACAGACTGCCTTCCAGTTTCAGATTTGCACATTTATCATTAGTAATCTGGGTATTTAGCTTTCGTTACCTTTCACGACCTCGAACATAGCACTTGATTGACCTCCGTCGATTTTTCTGAAATTTCCTGATACCAATCGATGCGACGGTATTTTTGAAGTTCGGCTATATCATGGGGTATCCGTCTAGCATGAAGCTTCCTTACGTCTAAATATTAATGTATAATTTTCAATACTTGTTCAACAGCAATTCTTAAACAATAGCCCGAATTTGGTGATAGTTTACTCTCTTATCAGTCTTTATCATGGGTCTCCCAGCAATGGTATTATCTTCATTCGTTGCTTTTGAGGGAAAAAGAATTGAAAATGTTTGGACAGATTAAACAACTAAATAATCTAATAACTAAATAATCTAAATAAGCAATAGGATGAAAAGAGGCTGCATCCTAAAATAACAATCGAAATCAATCGTAACTTTGTTGTCGACTGGATCACAAGGTCGACTGGATCACAAGGTAACAACTGGATCACAATAGAACGAAATTTTTTTCATATTAAATTCATTTAGACGTGACATACATAACTTTTAAATATCTTCAATTTGTAAAAATAAATTACAAATTAGAGCAAAGGATTACCAAAGAATCAGGTTCACGAAATTTGATTTTTTTTTTTTTAATAACTTTATTACAAAAAGCTAGTTCTAAGGATTTTCAGTGCCACCTTTGTATCTTAAAGGCCGTGAGATTTAAAGTTTTCTAATAAAATTTATGTAGATATCTAGGAACTTTTTTTTTCATAATATTGGCTTTAGAAGTTTCAGAAATATATAGGGAAGGAGGATGGAGAAAAAACATAGTGGACATTTTTTAGAATATCTCCAGAACTCGCATGAAATTCAGAAAAAGAGATAGTTTGTTGAATCCTTTTAACTTGGAAATTTGCATAAATATCCTACACAATACACGAAGTTAAAAATACCGAATATGTTTATGTCTTTTACAAAATTTTCAAATCAATTTTGAAGCATTAATTAAGACATATATGAGTCAATATGTAAACTGTGACAAGCGGCCGAGCTGTAGACGGGCGGACATATGAGTAATCTTACAAAGTTTCCCTTTTACTTTCTGAAGTACAAAGCAAACGTATACACACAAATAGATAGATGTTCTCCTTTCCTCCTCCGAGAAAACCTTTCATAAAGTCAATCTGAGTACTGGAGGTTTCATATTTATGTAACATAATGATACCAGTAGTCCTAACGTCCTATATGGTATTAGGTACGATGCTGAATTGAGAGACGCCGTTTTCATATTTTTAATAATTGTATACGATAGTCGATTTTCCCAATAATTATATTTAACCTTCCATCACATATTGCCAGAGAATATAGTGTTCTTCATAGCAATAAAATATGACAAGTGCCAATTTTTATTATCTCATTTTCTTTTAGCGCGACAAGAAATAGTGTAATATAAAATTCGTCAAATCGATGAACGTTCGTTAAGTCCACATTATAAATCACGATGAGACGGAAGGTCATACATCAAAATTCGTACCATGTTTTATTTAAAACTAGATTCTAACCCGACTTTAATCGGGTTAAGGAATAAGTGTCGAGAACGAACCTATAAAAACCAATCGGACGTAGTTTCTTTTTGACACCGCCGAGATTTGTTCTTGACAACGTCTCCTTAGACCTCCTTATAATAAAACTATGCTTGGTTACGAGTACACCTGAGTTCACTGTTGCTCGAAGAGTGAGTTAGAGCATCATGTGATTACAGTAACACTAGTTCTGATACTGATCGTATTAGACCCTCGTCCTATTCAATTCGTCGCTTATTTCATTTAAAACTCATTTCTAACCCGACTCTAAGTAACTGAGGATAAACTTAATAAAAATACGGTGTCGCTGTTTTCAGCTGACACGGCTAAGATTTGTGCGCGGCAATGTCTCCTTGGACTTTGTTATAATGAAACGACACAGGTTTTTGAGCGCATCTCAGTTCAGTGTTACTCGTTTTACCAGTTAGAACGTCCTTTGATAACAGAAAGACTAGTTTTAATACGTTGTGTGATAACGGTAAGAACGGTTTAATAAATGAGTGAGGTGAATGGAATATATAGCAAGTGGCAGAAAATTCAAAACTTTCTCGTAAAACATCGTATTATAAACTTCGGAAATTTGTATTTTTTTTATTACAATTTTAGAAATTTGTTCATCGATGAAAAAGAAGACCAACTTCTATCTTAATATTAAATATATTTGGCGTTAATTTTGTAGAAATTCATTATTGACAATTAAATTAAACTACGTGATGTAGTATTATTTCTACTTTCTTTAAGTTAAAGAAAGTAAAGAACTTATAGAAAGTAGAAATAATGCTACATCACTTAGTTTCATTTAATTCTATCTTAATTTTAATATACATTGAGTTCGATCGGTAAACACTGAAATTTTTTTAATGTATATTTCTGAAATGGTGGAGTTTCGAATTTGGACGAATATAATACATACAAACACTTACACATGCTGTCGTTTGCTATATCTTTCATTTACTTTACTCATTGACATTATGTTAAAAATAGTCGTAATAAACTCACAATACATTAATTTACATGACAAGCAACAGTGAAATGAGACACGTTCAAAAACATGCTTAGAGCCGTTGCAAGACATATATATTAGGGTGTCCCTTATTTATCAAAGTTTTTATTTTGTAACGCATACCTTCTAATTTTTTTCATTTGGCCATAAAACACTCGAAAATAAATATTTATCTTATTTGAAGCACCGTAACACGTGCCGAGTTGAGCGCGAAACATGTTCATACAAGTAACGCGGATGACCGGCGTGTACTCGCTCTTGTAGTCATTTGTTTCCGAGTTTTCGCGAGGTAAAATTGACTGTTAATGAAAGTGCCAATCTTGTGATTCGTGAGTGCATCATATTTTGGGAAAAAGCTAGAATACCTACCAGAGCTGTACCTAATTGTGTGAAAAAACTTGTAGATCTTTACCATGTTTGGAGAGAGCTACAAAAAACTGTAAAAAAACACAGGACGTTTATAAGCACCGCGAGGAGAAGTTCCAAAAAGAGACAAAGAATCAAAATAGAGGAAGCCAAATAATATTTTTACAAAAACACTCTTTGTTTTTGTAAAAATATTATTTGCCAGGGCGTTCGGGTTGCTTAGCGGGTGTTGACAAAAAGTTAGTTGAGAAAGAAGAAAGAGTGAGGCAGAGAAAACTCTATTCAACGAATTCGGACCCAAATGAGAAAAGAGAGAGCAGAATCGATAAAAACTGATTTTCAGAACAACGTGCCTGAAATTGTAACTATTCATGGAAAGCTATTGCCCGGTTTAAATGTGACAGGTTCAAAAGAAGAACGCCTGCCAATTCTCATTTCATTCAAAGAAAAAGACCAACTTCTAGCAGTGCCAAAACTCGATAGTTTTACTGGCAAAGATCAAGCTGAAGCCGTTTTAAATACTCTTTCTGATTGGGATCTCAATGACAAGGTAAAGATTATGTGCTGCGACACAACGGCTTCTAATACAGGCCGCTTAAATGTGGCTTGTGTGCTCTTGGAGCAAAAATTAGAAAGGGAATTGTTACTTTTTACTTGCCGCCATCACATGTATGAACTAAAACTGAAATGTTTGAATCAAAGATCCATTAAGTTACTAGCAGTCCCGATATCCCGTTATTTAAAAAAATTAGAGACAATTGGAAGAACGTTAATGCAACTGGTACCGAAACATGTACTGATTTCGTAAAGAAATATTTTTGTGAAACGAACTTATTAATTATTATAAAAAAGAACTACTGAAATCTATTATACGTGATGATTATCGGGAGTTGATTGAACTGTGTATAGTGTTTTTGGGGGGAGATAATGAAAAGAAATTTAAAATCAGACCACCTGGCGCCATGCATCACTCAAGATGGATGGCAAGAGCTATTTACTCTTTAAAGATATGCTTGCTACAATCACAGTTTAAAATGAGTGTTAAGGACAAACGAGCACTGCAAGATGTTTGCTTATTTATTGCAATGGCTTATGTAAAACCCTGGCTTGAGTGCAATTTGGCGGTAAAAGCCCTGAATCAAGATTTATGTTTCTTAAAAACATTGAAAAACTACGAAACAGTCGACCAAGTGATTTCTAAAGCAGCTGTGACCAAGTTCAACCAACACTTGTGGTATTTATCAGAAGAAATAGTTGTATTTTCATTATTTGATGATGAAGTTGATACACAAACCAAAGGTGATATCGTATTGAATTTACAAAAGGAAAGCTTGTATGATTTTGGGAAGAGATATATTCCATCGAAGGAAGAAATATCTGCTTCTTTGTATGGTGAGTTGAATAAGTGTTTTTTTTTCATTTTATCATTAGAAAATGTGATAATTTTGTTAATATATTTCTTTTATTGTTTCAGGAAAACGTTTGAGTGATTTCGTGACCTTCAAGAGCACAAATTTATTATCGCGGTTAAAAATTGATAACGCTTTTCTCCAAGAAGACGTCTCTTCATGGGAACAAATCCCTTCCTTTCAGGAAGCTAAAAAAAAGTTATGCACTTGAAGGCAGTCAATGACACAGCAGAGAGAGGTGTGAAGCTCATGCAATATTTTCATGGATTAATAACTGCTGCAGAAGAACAAAAACAGTTCTTGTTACGTTGTGTACAAGAACACAGAAAGTTGTACACAGATTGCAAGAAAGATACTTTAAAAAAAAGTATCCTGAATCCTGAATTACATATCTTTTTCAATTGTATAAATAAATACATATCCTAAATTAATCTTCTACTGTTTTCTATTATAAAATATGTATTTTGATCATAATATAGCTTACATGCAACTAAGTCTTATAAAACCGTTGTTTAGAAAAACAATGATGCCTTGTCGGCACGGGTTTCCATTGTCATATGACGATGAAATTTTGCACGAAGGTTGCCTTTAGTACTATAAAAAGAATTAGAGGGTATGCGTTACAATATTTAAAAGAAAAAAAAATCGATGATATAAGGGACACCCTAATATATATATATATATATATATATATACATATATATATATATATATATATATATATATATATATATATATATATATATATATATATATATATATATATTTGAACAAATTCTAAAATTAAGCCAGGATCATAAACATATATTATGTTTCTGTCTCACTTTTAGAAGCATTCTGGTATATGTCTGGTTTCTAAAAATCACCGTCTATGCATTGTGTAAAATAAGCAAGCAAGCTTCAGTACAAAATTGACTTTAGAGTTAATATTAAGATTAAATTAATGCCGCATGGCATAATTTTGTTGTGAATTTGTAAAAAACCGAAATCAGATAAATTTTGACCGAAGAACGTCAATCTCGATGAGCGTTTTTAAACATCATTTGAAAAATTCCCACCTCTGTTAACCACTTGTCTTTCTGCTGCCTTATTTCTTTCTTTTCCGAATACCACCCCTGTCATAGCTTTTATTTTTACAATTTAGCGTTTTGCGTAGACTTAATTTATTTTAAACAATATTTTGTTTTCCTTAGTAGCAAATTCAAATAATGAAAGAAATATATTGTTGTTAATTATAAAATAAATAAGAATTCGAGACTTTGAGAAAAGTTGTGGATAGCTTCCGGATGTTTAATAAAATGTGTAAATAGGCTGACGTGTGCTCGGGCAATGCGGGTGCTGTGGGCTTGCATGCATTTCGTATAATAAAGTGTTTAATGGATATTAAGTACGAACTTTTTCTTCTTATGATTTCAGCTTGGATCACAACCATCAACATTGTAAGGAAACTTTGGTTGGCGGAAAAAATCAGAAACTAGTAATGAAAAGTTGAGAATAAACAAGAATTCACTAGCAAATCAGAACTCAATAGCAAAAAATAGTGCTAGAATGGAGCTTCTTACAGACTATTAAGAACGACATTCATTACATGTTACTTCTGGAGGAATGTAGTTTGAGCCAGATTAGCTAATACACTAAGTAAGCAATAGAATCAAATTTAAGCAATTGCTTACAGAATAATAAGCTTGATAATATCAAAGATCTTCGAAAAGATGTTATCAAATTTTGATAACTAGGTTTTTATCCGGAAAACGTAATTTAGCAAAAACAAGTTTGTGTTTGTGCATTTTTATTATTTTTAACATGAACACTCTATAACATATTTTAAGTTTATAATGCTGAAAGTATTAGCGACAGAGTTAAAGTAATGTCAGGGTTAAAAATTGAAATATTCATAAAAGCAGTGTGAATGGAGAATTTAATTTTTTCAGAGAAGACTACGTTTGTTAAAGCAGTAAACAAGATCGTTGTAATTCTTACTGTCACGTCCCAACTAGTAAGCTGTATCAGTTTTTAACTAAAATAATTATTTTAAAAGTAAAACTTTTTTCAAATTTTCATTTGATTTACCAAATTTGCGTTGAACCTTGTATTTTTTTAAAATTTCAATTTATTCAGCATTTAAAAAAAAAACAAAAACCGTTTTATTAAACTATTCTTGATCATATTAATTAAAAAAAAATAATTTTTATTGAAAAAATTATTCATGAATATATTTTATAATGTTAATAAAATTTTAGAATACTTGAAGCTCGCAAGAATTTTTATGTAGATCAGAAAGTCATACTTGACTTAGCATTAAATTTAATTCTGTTTATTCAATTTGTAAAAATTAACATATAAAAATTATTTGCTTTTGTAAAAATAATCAGTTTTATCAAAAAAGAGGTTTCTACTATAATTATTCCATTAAGGCAAAAAGAAATTTGTAATCAAATAAACACTTCAAAGAAATAAGAAACAAATCAGTTACCAACTTTATGTTCTTTGTGTGAATTTTCAAATTCGCGTTAGTAAAGTGAGAAATTAAAAAAAAGAATAACTTTGTCAATTATGTTCTAAATATTTTTTTTAAACTTCAATAAAATATTAGTAAAAGTGTAAAAATAAACAATTTTCATTTAATTATGATTTGCGTAAGGAGGGTATATTTAAAATGATTCGTCAACATCTCATTCTTGGCGGACATATTCGTGAAGAGCTTTGATTATTTAGTCCATTTATTCTTAAATTCCTCTCGACCTTCCGTTTATTGTGAGCGATTTTTTTATGTGTGCAAAATCGTTTAAATATAAAAATTTTTCAATGAAATTTTTTTATATAATTATATTCCTCTTAAACTCATAAAGAAATTAGTTTTGTTGCATGTAAAATAATCGTTCGGAAAATATATACTCTGGATAGTTTTGAAAACTAGAAAAAAAAACTTAAACTAAATTATGAATATGAAAACCTGAAAAAATAATTTTAATACTTAATTCCAAAAATTTCATCATAACAATGCTGATATTTTTTTATTATTCATTATAATACAGGAGTTTATATTTAGTTAACAAAATATATTTTTAAAAGAAAAGATTATTATTTTGAAAATTGTTGATTTATTATTTTGAAAAGGTAATCACTGCACTATGGATGCGTAGTTATCTGCCATAAAGACAATTTCATTTTCACTCGATTTTATTGCAATAATCAGTTTCGAAATGATGTTTTCTATACAATAATTTAAGTCGTTGTAATTTTTTTATTATCTACATATTTGGTTAAATATAAGCAGTTTTTTATAAATGAACGATTTCTTTTCTTTTTGTCCTTATTTTTATATTACTAAATATTATTTTCACGAACTAACTGTTAAATATTTGTAAATTATTTTGGATATTTTGACAGAAGTAAAAATTCGTTTGAGTTATTCAAACAACCCATCTTCACGTTAGAGACGTTTTCTTAGAGTTCCAAGTACAATCTGTGCTATTCTGTGCTGTAATTTATTTGCAATAAATCCTGTAAAATCTACCAATAATGAGAGAATGTTACCATACAGAATAGTGTAGATTATCCTCGTGTATATTTATATCACGCAATTATTAACAGTATTATATAGACTAAGTAGCTATATAGGTGTAAGGCGGTCCTACTAAATGCTCTTAATAATGTTAAAAAACAAGTCATATCTGTCAGCGTCATTTCACAACTTAAAAAATTGACATTTTATATAACAAGGCCTACGCATCTGTCCACCTTTTTCTATCAGTTGAACATTCGTGGTAAATCGGATACAAGACTATTATAATTTAAAATGACAAAATATAAGTGCAAACTCATGCTTACGGAACCGGTGGTACCATATTTTAAATATGAATATTTTCTTCTACATCTGTAATTATGTTAAAGTAATAATTGCATTTCATCACAACTTTAGCAACTGAATGCCACTAATTAGCGTAAATGTGGTGGAAATCATTCCATAAATTCTTAATTGATGCCGATAAGTGTAATTAGTAACTAAAATAGTTGGTTTGTTTTTCTCTGTTTCTTTGGCTAATTTCTTTGGCTTTGTGGCAGTATTTACGAAACGTGGTAATAAATAACAACATGAAGATGAAACAAACATTCACAACGTTTCTATTAAGTTGGTATATAGATTATAATAATTAATGAAGCGGATATCGCCAGCTGGTAACCCTAAAGCACGCGTGGAGAAAAAACACTTTATTTTCTTTCCTGTGGCGAGCATTTAATTATGTTCAACCCTGTTACTAGATTATTAATGACTGTCGGTTAGGAGGGGACCGTATTTTGCCCTGCTACGGAAACTATGATGTTGGAACAGTGAACGTTTAAGTTGTGTTACTTTCCTTTCAGTATTTAATTTTTGTTGCTGTAATCTAGTGGAAAGGAGCGGAAGTTAAAATTTTACTTAGTGAGTGAAATAATTTATGTACGTTGTGCATAATACAAGTTAATAATACCGATTAAGTGCATGTCGGATGTGTACTGGAGATTTCCTATTTCTGTCAGCGGACTTAGTTAGAAGTCTATATCGGCACCGACTATATTTATTATATTAGATGGCATTTGATTAGAATTCGCAATTAAAATTATTTCGACTAAATACTAGATAGCATTGGACTTTGTTAAGTGTCTATATTATAAATAACAATGGACTTTGTTAGTTGTCTGTATTCCAGATAGCATTGGACTTTGTTATGTGTCTATATTCTAGATAGTATTGGACTTTGTTAGGTGTTTATATTCTAGATAGCATTGGACTTTTTAGGTGTCTACATCGACACTAGAACTAAGTCAGTTTAAGTTTGTCACATTTTTAAATTTGTTTTCCTTTTTAAGACGTTCGTCTAACAGCGTTTTATGGAATAAAATAATATGAATATGCAAAAATGTTCTATATCTTTTTTATTATTTTCTCGTATTTATATATATATATATATATATATACATATATATATATTTATATATATATATATATATATGTATATATATATATATATATATATATATACATATATATATATATATATATATATATATATATATATACATGCATGTATATAACATACATAAAAGGCTGCATTTCGAAAATAAATGTTGGTAAGTTCACATCACAAAACAATTTATGTTAATTAAATAAACAATTTTATTTAACTATGCTAATTAAGAAATACGAAATTTGCGCAAAATTTCGCATTCCCAACTTTAAGTTAGAACTTTGCTTTGATAAATAAGGTCGTAAGAACATGTAGCTTTATATGTATAAATAAAAATGGCAAGGTCTGCAAGTACATTGTGGAACGAGCCCAGGTCAGTGGAGCATCAGAAGTCTTTTGCAATAAACGAGACAATTTCTTCACTTTTCCTGTCATGTTTTCTTATATTTATATATTTATTGTAAACGAGAATATTTTGTGTTTTTGTAAGTGCACGCGTGTGGTGGAGTACCCTTGTGTGTGTTTTAATTGAAACAACGAAGCCACGTTGCTGAAATTTTTGTAGCATAAATTCTTATTTATGCAAATAAATATTAACATTTAATTAATCTGAAGTTCACGCTGCCAAAGCCAACAACATAATGACTAATTATAAGTTCTAACTCTACCATAAAATACTTGGAATTAGTAAAGAACTACTTCGTATCACGAAGTGTTTTCAACGTTAATATTTATAAAAACACCAAAAGTTTGCACGAGGTGGGTTTTAAATAAGAGTAATCATATAAAATAATTTCTAGAGCTTTTTTGTTTGAGGGAGCTTTATTGAGCGAGGAGCTTTATTAAGTGTTTTAAATATATATGTTTGAGTCATCGCATTTATCTTAAAGATTATCCGTAGAATCTGCATATCTTGATGTATGAAAGGATTCTAGTATATCGGACAATAAATCAAATCATGTTTCCGACTTAAGGGCGCTCATGACCTTTGAAATTGCTCTGATTTTTAAACCTTGTATTTCCCTATATGATGGTAGTTGAATGGTTAAAATAGTGTGCAGAAGCAAAAATGTAAAAGCACTAAAATTTTTTGTTCTTTTTATAACGAAGGTTTAAACTGTTCAAAAATTCATTTTATAAATGCCATGAAAATCTTACGGAAAATAACTAGAATTTTGGTCTTGCCTTTGCGTGTTTTTGACGCGGCAGCTAATGTTTTAAGCCAAAACACAAAAATATTATCCCGTAAACTTCAGCCGCTAATAGATACAGGAAACTGAAGAATAACACTAAAACACCGCTTTTGACATTTTAACAAATGATAAAAACTCTTTTTGTTATTATGAACCTGAAACAAAAAAAAATCAAAATGATTCTTTTAATTGCAGGACTGTTAAATGCTATATCCTTATAGGTAATAGTTATTGACTATTATACGGACAGACTATTAGATGGACGTTTATTTATCTTTTATTTTGGTGAAAATTCTAGAAAAGTACACACGTAATAAAACGAATATTCGTCATCCAGAATATCTACCATAGAGTACGTAAATTTTGTTGAGTATAATGTGGAGAATATCGCTCTAAGGAGATATTCGCAATTCCATTTCAATTTCGCATACTGTTTTTATCTATTCCATATGAAATGAAATTAGAGATGATTGAATTAGAAATGAAATTAGAGATGTATTTGAATGATTCATTTTGTAATTACAAATGAAGCGGAGACAAGGAAAAAGGCATACGGGAAGCGGGAAAAAGGAGGTAGGGTTCAATTATTCCCCCGTTAACAATAATGAAGAGTACATGAAACAACAACAGATTAATAAGAAAGCTTATTTAATTTCGGAAAACAATATCCTTGGTTTCCAAATTCGATATTTATATTTACGTCAATAACAATAGATACTCATCGTAGTCCAAATCGAATCAATTTTTTTAAGATATAATTAAAGGGTGATTAGTAAATTGCAATAAAAAGTATGCTCAGTTGGCCAAATATATATTCTACGACAGTTTTATTTAATTTTATTAAACATAATTAAATATATCAGATTAAAGAAAATCGCTAAAGAATAAATTGACGCAGTGTTATATTACTACCCACAAACGTAAATAAGATATATGCTTTCAGAATATATTTCTAGTACTAAAATTACACAGCTTACATGACTAATACTATACTTTATGTATTACTAGTACATTTTTTAATAAAACACCTTAAATAGAAAGAACATCATCCGTTGCTAACTTCCTAAATCTGAATGTTAAGGTCTGATATGAAGTGTGTTATAAATGGTTTCACAATGTACAATAAGAATTTCTATACACTGGACAATGTTATTTAGAACAACTAGCTAATTTCTCAAATTTGAAATAAATAATTGCACATTACACGAGGAATGCTATACATTATAAAGCGTCATGTAAAACAAACGTCATCCGTGGCCAATTTCTCAAGTCTAAATTCGCAGGTCGGAAAAGAAGTTTTCTAAATGGTGTCACACCGCGCCATAATAAGTTTTACTTAAATAAATCTCAAATACCTAAAACTCTGTTTACTTACAGTGAGCCCGAAATTGATAAAACAGTTGCCAGTTGGAAACAAAAGTACGAAATGCGTTTCCATTGTTTTGACCCCAACGTACTTCCTTGCGAGACACGAGCTTATATATATATATATATATATATATATATATATATATATATATATATATATATATATATATATATACGTCCCACAAAAGTACGTCTGGAAAATATACAAAGTGCAAATACTAATCGAATTGCATCTTGAGATTATATTTTTTTATATTCATCGCACACCCACGTCTTTCGTCATATTGAGTATCTGAATTTCGTATCAACATTAAAGAATACTGCTGAAAATGTAATATACTCGTGCGCTTCAATGGATATTTTCATTAATTCCACCAAGGCTCATGTACGAGCATGTGGAAATGGATAAAATACGTAAATGCCTCAATATCGAAGGGCTTCGTGTATTAAATATTATGTTGTGCACTGATACATGCACAGGCTGACTTGTCAATTCAAAATCTGTAAATTAGGTAAAATAACCTAAAGCCTGTAATTAAGATGAGTTATTAAAATCTTTCACCAACAAATCTTCATGTTCATTGTTTAATTTATAAAAAATAGGGGTATTTCGTTTAAACCACCTGCCTGTCTTCATTTACAAGAATTTAAACCTAATTAAACAAAATTGAAGTTACTTTGTATTATGATTTTATTATCGCTTTCTGTAATTGTAGATGTTATATGTTATATGCTACGGAAGAAAACTAGTGTTTAAGTTTTTCTACCTCAAAATGAAAAAAAAATGGAAACCCAATAGGATTACTTTGCTGTCCGCCTGTCTGTTAATTCATATGTTAAGATGTTTTTCTCAAGAATGGCCAGATGTATCAAGTTTAAGTTATTACAAAGTACTAAAATATATATATATATATATATATATATATATATATATATATATATATATATATATATATATAAAGAAAACGAATCAGAATAAAGTAATTCTATTGAATTTTATTTCTTCAATTGCAAGGCGTTTGTTTCGGCAGTGGGAAACTTGTCGTTATTTAAAATGTATGTAAATTGTTGTTATTTAAAATGTATGTGTTGTGTAGCAATTCTTACAGAATATTTCATTTTCTTATTTTTCAAAATAAGTATTAAAACAGATCATGAGAATTTCTATATAGAAAATGTTTGGATGTAAAACTTCTTTTGGCTCACCACATCCAACATTGTTTGACGGGAAAATATTTGAATATTTATCATGGACATCGTAACGTCACATGACAGAGTGACGTGCTTGGATATACTTTGGGTTCGACTTTGGTATACTCGGCACTAGATCGAGTGCAATCAAACGGGAGCGGCTGAGTTAGTAAGTATATTTTTATTTCGTAACTGACACAAAAATTACTGGCGTAGCGCTAAAGCGGATTAAGTGACGAATGCGACGGACATATCGCATTTCGATGCATGTGTTTTTTTCTATGCCATTTTTTGTTATTTTATATAAAAAAATATTTATTAATATTGTTCAAATAAAACTCCCTCTCTCCAGCCCTCTGATATTCTCAGCATATAAAGTTCCCGTATTTAATGAAGATATATTTCTGAATTTTTTTATATTTTCTCTTTGGACAAACATCTATATTTATTTTATTTTGTATTTAGTATGTAACCGCTTAACTTTCATAAATTAATTGAGCGTATTTATATAAATAAATATATCAATATTTTTATAATATTCGTAATTCAATTAATTTTGGTGGTTTTTAAAATTTCGTAAAAATTTCCCACATACACAATACGATGATGTTGGTTGCTTTTTATTTCTACTATGTGGTCTTAAGCACAAATAAATTTGTTTTAAAAATATTGTTATTAGTAGGAGCTTTCTTAAATATTTTGAATTTCATTAAATAAATGTGTATTATTATCGAATTTTAGTTTAAAGTGAAGTCTTAGATGAAAACTTTTTATAGATTGCAATAGAAAAGCGTGCAAATAAAGAAGGAGACATTTAGCTCGAGGGGCAACCATCAAAATTATTGAAGGTAAATTTACGGCACGAAATATTTATGAATATATGGTAAACAACGTGGGATGTGTGCCTCTACGACGAATATAAAAAAATATTTGCTTCAAAATGAAACTCGATTAGCATTTTCATTCTGATTTTTTCCTAGATGTACTTGGGAGGGGTATAAACAGTATGTTGGTATACATTGGAGTCGAAGCAGGTTCAAATTTTGGAACCATAGCCGTTGTACGTGGGAGTCGAAGTAATACTGTAGATGGAATCGCGCCCTGTAATATTTTTCTAATTGGCAACTCTTTTTTCGTTTTCGTTTCATTTAAAACTTGGAAATTCAGACTTGAGAACTTCATTACGAATGATGTTGGTTAAAATAATTTCTTACGGCGCAGTGTAATTGAAACTCGAAAAGTTAGCTACGGATGAGGTTCGTTTTACTCAACGTTTGTCAGCGTATATCAGTTCTTGCGACGCAATATGAAACCATTTGAAGCAAATTTTATTTCAGACCTAAGAATTCAGATTTGAGAAATTGGCCACGTAAAACGTTCGTTCTTCTTAATGTTTGACAGTATGTGTGTTCAAAAATGTGCTTTTAGTATTATATGCTTTGATTGACACAAGTTATACAGTTTCAGGATCCGTGGTAGATATTCGAACGTGTCAATAGTGATAGATACCCCATCTATCGTTATTAACGTGAATTAAAAATGAAATTGATGGTACGATGGAAAGTTCAGTGTATTATTTTCAGAAATATATTAAATTATCAAGTATGTTATTATTATATTATGCTTAAAAATAGTTCACGCTATTATTAATATACTTTCACATGCATTGGCACTAACGATAAAAAAAAATTTCGCAGGATTATTTGAACCCCCTCTTCATTTTCTTACGCAACTGCTTAGAAAGCAGTCAGAGTTCTATTTTCTGCAATAAACAAAAACAGAACGCGAAATTGAGATTTGATAATTCTACCTCGGAGGTATAACGGCGACGAGTGTCCATTTGATTGTACGAATATTTTTCGTGAATAATTGCTAAAACTAGAGGCAAAAGGAACGTCCGTATAGCCTGCGTTAACTGCTATATTATGCTCTACGGAAATAGCGTCCTAATAGCTTGGCTTTCTAAAGGAAATTTATTCCTCTTTTCAATTCAAGTTCATAACAACAAAATCAGTTTTCTTTAATTTTTTAAAATGTCAAAACACTGTTTTTCTTCCCCAATTTAATTTTTGATTTGGTAATCCTAGTATATACATTCATAGTATATAAAATATATATTATTTTTAGTATTAGTACAGACAATTTTTGTTCCTCGCATAAAACTTTAGGTGTCACGCCGAAAACAAAATCTCTATTTTTATACAGTTAAAAAATATGATCGTTAGGTGAGTCAGGTGGGTAGTCCAAATCCATTCATAACAAATAAGACATTCGTTTCTAGTGTTTTCATTTCTTTTCCTACTATGCACGATTTTAATAATCCGACCTCCTCTTTTCCATTCCATAAATGTTTACAACATCTATTGCATGAGTATTCATGCATTTTTTTATTGTAACACGTGAGAATTTCAGGCATCGTTATTATTTGCCAGTGCTATCAGACTCAATCAAAATAGTATTATCCTTGTTGCATCACAAAATTTAATGACGTAATTATTTTGAAAGCGGAACCTGGTTGAATTCACTTATTGTTGGTGAAAAGCAACACTCGTTTATTTCAACTTTTCCTTGAAACTCGTTTATTTACCTTTTTTGTAAGACTGTCTATTCACTCCTTTGTATGCTTGTAGCATTCGATTTCAAGATTGATCTTCTAAGTACAATTATCTGAATACTAAGAGACACAGTGAAGCCAGAAGAAAAGTAAAGAATCAAATTATTTCGCAGGTTTTGATAAATGTGGTGCCGATTCATTTATGATGATCGTTCGTAGAAGAAATCTAAACCACATTACGTTTAAAACTAAAAATTCTGAAACTTAAAAAAAATTCAAAATTAAATTTCGAGATACATAAAATTTCGCTGATTAAATCTACAAACAAGCATCTAGTTGTATTTCTCATTATAAATACAACTTAATAACTATTTATTTCTTACTGTTAGTGTATTTAAATTTGAATATTTAGTAATTAACTCTACAGCCGTAGGCGTGACAATAAGGTTCAAACATCATTCTTTGTGCTTGTCATGTCTATAGTAGCTGAACCTCAATTGCCAAATTGTAATTAGAATACAGAATACAAGTAGGGGCTTCTTTGCAGAATTTTAGTCGGTAATTGGTTTTACCTGTAGTCGGGTTTGAATTTTTTATGCTGTATATTTTTAAACCCAAAAATTGCACAATATCACCACATAAATAGTAACAGCGCGGTTGGCGGATCTATTTGAAATAAATTGCCTAAATAAATATCGTTCCCAAAACTTTATTGGTTGTTCATTTACTACGCCTATAATGTTTCACACAAACATTAAGTATATTAGTAATTGATCTAAGCAATTCAAAACTGTTATTGAAAGTCATATGTGACTTCAATGTCTGTACCAAATACTTTTATGCCTGCAGTAGATATGAAAGGCAATATTTAATAGTATTATTTACCTGATAATTTCAGATGTACTACCTCCCGTTGTTTCAAACTCCTGCTAATAGCCTGACGTTGTATTATACAGACATGTTGTTAGTGTTCTAAAAATATTTCTCAAAAACTTAGGAAAATTGAAAAATATAAATACGACTATCACTTATTATACATAATTTTGTGGACTCTATTTTATTTCTTCGAACAATTTAACAAGGGGTTTAGGTTTTTTAAAAAGAAAAATAAAATTAGCACTATATTACAAAAAAAACTTTTTTATAAACTTTTTATTCTTAACCTTAGAAATTTAATACAAAAATATTTTGCAAATCCAATCATTATATTGATTATAGATTTATAAACCTAATTGTTAAAACATAACACATATTTTTAGGGTTATATGAAATGTACACAATAATAATCCATATTAACTCGTTAAGATTTTATATTTACATAGCAATTTTAAGGGAGAAAAATTAGCACTTAAAGAAAATTTAAATTCCATAAATACTGTGGGATGTCGTATAAAACGGCTAGTTATGAAGGTCCCAAAACATTTCTTTTTATAATTTGAATTAATATACCTTCACAGATATATTGAAAAAAATATGCATAAATCCATGTTTTTCTCCTATTTTCGAGACTATTGAACCTAAAATGAAAGAAGTTCAGTTTTTAGAAGCCTGCGTAAAGGTTATAAGAAAATTATAGCGATGAGTCTAGATGTCGAAATGTTTGTAATATGCACCATGTTTTGATGCCCGTGAAAGATTTAGTGGGCAATACACTTGCGTTGTGAAATATTGATACTTTTAAGTAAAGTAATAGAAATGGTATGTTACCTTAAATGACTATAACTTGCTAAATGTATACGGCGTTCTGGTAGTGCGGAGTACAGGTTCTTGCGCTTTACAGGTTTTATGCCATTTCATTATTGTCCTTAGCATTTTATTCTTGAGTAGAACAGTCTGCATGAATTTTAAAATAATTGTATGTGGACTAAACAGCATTTTCTTCGCATCAAGCAATTAATTGAAAAGTTTTAACCGTATGCGGTAGTTTGTGGATGTGAGAATCTTGTTTGCCGCCTGAAACATATAACAATACATGCCTGCGACTTCTTTTACTCGGTAAAATTTTCATCCATCTTTATTTAAATATTAACTGTTTGTGTAGCAGAAACTTCTTAACGCGTCGCTAATGTACACAGGGATGATCGATTATATAATGAAAATTTAAGTAAATTTCGATGATTCACATCAATATGTGTTTTAGTGTTAATTAGTGCCATTATCAAACTCAAATGTCTGAGAGGATTTTGACAAATTAAACTTAGTTGAGTTTGCCTTGACACTGCGGATAGCGGTGAATAGATGGCTTCTTGAAAAGTACAACACGGAACCAAGTAATTGCCATCGTCATATCGTTGTAATGTTTTTTTTCATATCAAATTAAAATTATACGTATATCGAAAGAATACTCATTGCAAGAGAATTCTGATATTCGAAACTTGTCAAATACGAGTGAAACCCCACTACGAAGGTTTTAGCACATTTAGGCACTCAGAAGCATATAATCATATAAATTTACTCATGTAAATTGATTGGCTATTATGTCCTTCAAATACGTAAACATATGGTGCGTATCTGATTTGAAATTATGAGAAAATTACTTTTGTATTTCTCATAATAAGCCCTTTCAAATGCCCGATGATTAGTTACTCCACATGATACATAAAACAAAAAAATTAATTATTTCGTTTTACCCCTTTTCCTTTATTTAATTTCTATTTTAATGTATTTATAATGTTTGCTGCAAATTATGTGGGTTAACAAAATGTATCACTACGCCAAAATTCATATTTATTTGTCACTTAATTGCTGAGAAAATTGATTTTAACGACACGTGAATGATTTTACAAGGGTTCCATTTTTACTTTTGAAGTAAGGAACCCTAAAAATTAAATTAGAATGCGGGAATAAAAAGTAATTTTTTTACAACATAAACATAAATAATTTTATAGTCACTTTCAGTAAATAACAATTAAAGTTATTGCAAAACGTTCTTGATTCTGCCTGCACGTGTCTATCTGTTTAATTGTCAATCAAATTTAGAGCAAAGTTCAAGGATATAACCACTCAAACCGGAAACGTAATAGAATCCATGTTCAGTTTTGAGAATCCTTACTAGATTAAATAGTAGGCAGAGATGATATTGCTAAAGTGGTTTATGTATTAAAGATAAATACATACACACACGCGCGCGAGTTATGATCTCTCAAATACCAAATGGAAACACTTAAGTATAAACAAATCTCTGTCGAACAAGGTCTGTCGAACAAGATGCAAGTCATTATTTAGTGTACGTAATTAAGATATTATGATTAGATTATTAGCAGATTAAGATATTATGATTAGACATTCTGTTGCCGGTCTATTTTTATAAATAAATATGTTTTTTCAAAGACATTTTGGCTTCACGGATTCGACGTTTCAATTCACGCGTGCACACGTCATCGCACGCATGGACACAGGCAATATATTCTTGTCTACAAAAAATATTTACACTCTTTTGTATAAAAAATCGGCGGTTTTTATTTTGTCATATTATTAACAAAATATTATTTATTAAGGGGTTGTATTAATTGTAATTGTTATTGACGGGTATAGTATATTCTGGCACATAAAAACGAATATTCTAAATATGAAATTTATTCTTTTTGAATGAAAATTCTCTTTCACTGACAAAAACATATTTTGTGGCGGTAAATGAAATCCAACTCTTATTAAGTTCTTTTTCATTTGTTACGTTGTTTTATTTTAACGAATAAATTTTAATTAAATTTCTGCTGTTTGCTGCATTGGTTAACTTCTGTTTGCTGTTCTCAGTATGGTTGAAAAAACGATAAGAGCTAGTAAAATTATTGTGCTGCTTGAAGAAGGTTGCAGCCAAAGTTATATGTCTCAGCAGCATAATGCAAGCGGTTCCACCATCCAATGGACCTGGAAACAAAACCAAGAAACGGGCTCCGTCAGTAGAAGACCCAGTTCCGGAAGAAGACAGTGCACTGAGCCACGGGACAACCGCATCATAGTCAGTCAAGCGCTACGAAACCGTCAAGTTACGTACGTGGATCTCAAATAGAACCTCGAGGATGTCAGAGGTATACGAGTAAGCCTATGGACAGTCAGAAGGATACTTCAGGCCGTCAATATACGTAGCTATCGCCCAGTTTGGGGTCCTACATTGCTCCGTGAGCATCGAGTTGCCAGATTGACATTCGCTCAAAATTTTTCGTCATGGACAGGAATAGTGTTTAATTTTCCGATGAAGTTCGTATATCGATTAGTGTCAAGGATCGACGTCGGCGAGTCTTACGAAGACTTGGAGAATGCTTTGGAGAAGTGTGCTTTGAGGAAATCACCCCTTACCGTGGAGGCTTTGTAATTTTTTGGGCTGGCATTAACTCAGATGACCGTGCCGAGTTAGTTTTTATTGAAAATGACACACTTTATGCGCAAAGGTACATAACAGAGGTTCTTATTCCTCATACCCAAACCGCATTAACAGCAGCTGGAGGCGAGTCCATCTTTATGGACGACTACGTTCGCGCCCACCGCTCTAGAGACGTTGATGCGTATATGTAGGAGGCCGGAATTCGTCGGTTAGACTGGCCAGCTAGAAGTTTTGACATCAATCCGATAGAACACATATGTGATAATCTCAAACAACGCGTCAAAGCCGTAAAACCAGCTCCAGAAAACATTGAGGCTCTTAAAAATGTGATCATCGGTGAATAGGAACGTATTCCCCAGGAAATTATAAAAAACGTCGTCGAAACCATGCCTAGCAGATTAAGCGCATTTATTTTAGCTAGAGGAGCCCACACTCGTTACTAAATTTTCAAATGTTTTGTTATGTTAATAAAAAATATTCAAAAATAAACTATAGCCATTTTTAATGTACCAGTATGAAAACGCTCGTCTGTGGACGTTACATGGTTTTTTTTATTTATTCGCATTTTTAATGACTGAAGTAGGTAAAAACGATATCTCAATAATAAATAACGATATTTTCATCATATCGCCACATAAAATGCACCAAATAATAATAAAATAACTCTGATATGGTTTATTCCTACAAGTGACCGTTTTTTTGCAAAAGAGTGTATTTGGAAATAATATAAGAATATGAAATAGGAAAAGGAAAAAGATATATTGTTTATCGCACAAGCTTTTTACGCTACCTCTACAGGCCTAGACTTGTTCCACGATTCCTATCTACACAATATAATAAAATTGTAGAGCCAATGTATTGGCACATTGCAGGTATTTACAAAAAAAGTATTTTGGGTGGGATAATAAAATAATAAAATACAAAAATATTGTTTTTGAAATATTCCACTGTTTATCTGTATACTTCTTCATCGCACTGGAACGGCTAAATTATTCTAATGTGGATTTAACTGGTTAATTCTGTACGATCTGTGGTAATATATAGGTTTGATTCATTGCAATGAATTCATGCAAAGGGATACAATAATTTGAAATTTCAATACGAAGCTCGTTAGTTTATTTTAAGATTTGATGTTAAACAAACTTACTATTATATTCGAAAGTTTTAAAGACCTAATAACTACTCAATAAATGAGTAATTAGGTCTATGGTCTATTTGAACAAAATTACGGGCATAGCTGGTCTATAGCTATAAATATACCTTAATCTTTTATTTAATATAACGGCCCTGGCTGACTGATTCATCAGCGCATTGCATTCTTACATTAGAAATAAGAAATTTGGAGAGTAGATTCTATTTGTGAAGCAGATTTACTAAGAAATAATTTTTCAAATTTAACCCATATGAAGATAAAAGTAAGTATTATAGCCTGTGTAGAAAGAATAATATAAGAAGTCTTTTAGTCAGGAATACAGCATAAAATACAAAGAAAACAAGTATTGAACATCTAAAATGTAAGCTGGAATCGGTAATTGGACAGCGTAAGTTCACCCCCTGTTTATCAGTTGGTGAGAAAATAAAATAAAATTGTATTCAAGATATATTCAGTAAACTTGCATAACTTTACTTTGTTGCGAGCAAAGCTGTAGGTGACAGCTATAGCCGAAGTAAATCATTATTTCACTTCATCGAGAACAAAAATGTAATATGGCTTAATTGTACTATATATATATATATATATATATATATATATATATATATATATATATATATATATATTATATTTATATATACGCCCTAGTGTATGTGTATCAATTCCTAGATTTACCCAAAGCGTTGGATATATGAAAGTATCATGTAAGAAAATGGGTACAAAATTTAGTACAAACAATAATATTGAGTATATTTGGCGTTAATTTTGTAGAAATTCATTATCCACAATTAAATGAAATTACGTGATGTAGTATTATTTCTACTTTCTTTAAGTTCTTTACCATGACCTAGGTTTCGTTGTATTACAACATCATCAGGTGGAATATTAGCAAAGAATGATTCTTTGCTTATATCTCACCTGACGATGTTGTAATACAACGAAACCTAGGTCGTGGTAAAGAACTTAAAGAAAGTAGAAATAATACTACATCACGTAGTTTCATTTAATTGTGAACAAACAATAATGAAAAAATAGCAATGACTAAGCATCACTCTAACTAGCGACAAGTCGTGAACCACCAAGCATCTTCATAACCCCATTTTTGAATCGGCCAATGAAGCAGAGAAAAATTTGACAATGACGCACCTTATAATATTATGTTAAACAATGTAAGTGCACGAAAGATAGGCCAACGATGAAGAATATTCATGCGTGCTACAGGCAAGTGAAACAAATTATGACATCGTCCTCTCATGTAACAACTAGTAGCAAACAGTGCCGATAAACTCAAGCTCGAGGGATTATCAGCATAATGATTTAATAATTGAAAAATGTGTTTTATCAAAAGCAATTTCCATCGGAATTGAGAAGAAATACATCTATCTATTATAAAATCTAAAGGTATAATTCTCTTAGCTTTTTAACACCAAACCTATTGAATTTTTTAAATAATGTGTATAGATATATTTAGCTCAGTGAAGACTAAACGAATTTCGTGATAAATCACATTTCTATCAACTCGGAAAATTTTGCACACATACAACACGTATAGTGTCTTAAAGCAGCGTTCCTTTCCCATTTAACTTGAGAAGGATTGCTAGCACAACACGATCCCGCCTAACATCTATTGTGATGCTAACGCAGGCACTTAGTGTTTCGTCCACATTTGTATAGCTTTGTTGTACTTTGACGAGGATATATTAATGTAAATAAATATGATTTCCTTTGAGGTCTGGCTTGTTCATTGAGTTTGTACCAAGGTAACTTCGGTAGAAATTCACTAATACAAACTCAAAAGGCTAAGCTAGGTTTTGAGGGAAAAGTTGGTAATTGATTATGGTGACTTTAGTAGAAAGTGCAAATGTTTTCGGTCTGCATTTTGAAGTAAGTGTAATTTATCATCGTGTCATATAGTGTAATTAGATTCAGTCAGCATTATTTGAATCATGTGTTATAGAAACAATATAGCATGGAGTTGAGTTCTTGTGCCTAAGTTTGTCTAGGGACGTATGCATAACTAATTAATAAGCTGCTAAATACAATAATCTTACGCCATTTGCAGGAATCAGGTTCCTGAAAATAACAAAATTACAAAACTTCCAATCGATGGAAAAGAAACAGGTTCAGTGAAGAAGGGGAATAATAAGGAGAAGCATGACTGTAGAGTATGAGATAATAAATTTTTGCAGTATTTTTTACACAACATCATTTGGTAATAATACCAGTACAGCTAATTTAATGTACCTAATTACAAAAAGCATGAAGCTATTTATCTCGGTAAAATAATTTGAAGAACGATTTCCTTCTGGTAAGAAAAAAATTAAATTTTAAACTGATTTCATATTTACACATATAATAAAACTCTAACAGAATAAATTCTGTACATGGAAAATATTTTTAAAAGAATTATTGATTTAGCATATACAATGATGCTAGAAGCCAGAAAACTCTTTTTAGAATTTTTTTCGGTTCATTTGTCATTCAATCATTTGAAATCTACAGGAAAGTTTTTGATGAAATTGGGTTCGGTAATAGTACAAATCTTCGAGGAACAGATAGGACATTTATCTGGATATTATAGATATAAAAAAGAAATGTGACTTAGTGAATATTACGATATCGGTACTGCCAACGCTGTGTTAGTGTTTTAAGAAAATAAATGCTCAAATATATGTAATATGTCTTACCATAAGGCCCTGCCAACTTTATCTGTTAGAGTTTCTAATAAACTTTATACTCATATAAATATTTTAAAAATAAATAAAAACAGAAAAATTGTGAAGATAATACTAATACTAGTTTCGATATGTCAGTCGGATTAGCCGTAGTGTAAGGGTTAGCACGTTGGCACGGTACGTCGAAACTGTGGGTTCAATTCCCACCGGCCGATCGACTTTTTCTTGGTGTGTTATACAATGGCAGTTACTGCAGTGATATAATTTTAAATAATCGTGAACAAAGTCGCAGGCATGGCTAATTTTCCTAAAATGTTTCTGAATGCCTCTGTATAGTCGTATCAATTATCAGATACCGCTCCCTTTTGAATTTCAAATTGATTTCCATCGTTGTAACTCACTTTTCGTTAGCGAGGTAATATGTTGAATTTTTTTTTTAAACTGATTCTCTGATATGCTTTAATTTTATCTATTTATTTCAAAAGAACAGAATCGCAAGCACTTATACGTGTGACTGCGTGACCTCTTCTACGCCTGTGTACATTTGTTTTCTTTACAAGCCACTACAGACGATATTTAATAAATAAAATTTATAAATCGCAAACCGCGAAAGGCACCTCCGCGAATAGAGTGGGATTATTTATATGAAAGTAGTCTCAGGCTATTCGCGTTAATACAAAAAGACATGTGGATCTACTCGCGTAAATCGTTGAAACATTACGTAATAATAAAAGAGTAAAAGCAAAAAAAAACTGTAATACAAATGTCTTTTGGACAAAATGGGTTCTGTAGTCATAAATATGTACAGAAGAGGTTTGATTTTAAATTGTTTTTGTCTGTTTATTCATGGGTCTGGTCACTTTAAAAAAATTTATTTTTCGTTTTTGGAATTTTTGTCTGAATAAATCTGAATCAATCTGTATATTGGATTAATTATTGACTAAAAATTTTGATGTCACCAAATATAGTATATTGGGAAGATAAAACAAGGAAATTATGGGAAAGGACTATGTCCTTATCGTATGTAAGCAACTAATGTCGATATTTACGTTAAAATAAAGAATAGCCTCTTGAACTTAATTTGATAATTGGCAAATATTTGACGTAATTTTTCCTCTCGATTATTGGTACTACCTTCATTTGGCTAAACTTACGATTAGCCAAAATCAAATGGCTGAATATGTAATGTTTATTTTGTAAAAAAAAATTTAAATATTTTCCTTGGAAGGAAAGAGATGTTCACACCTATTTTTGTCTACTTTTCTTGGCAGAAATATTATATAGTTTTTCAATGCTACTGTTGTTAGGTTTATAGTTTTTCAATGCATCATTGTCGACATTTGATCTAATAGTTTATCTAGCTTTAGAGCTTGTTGTGTGAGTATACATTCTAAGTTATTGCTATAGGTTGTAGGCTGTATTTTTACAGTGTCTACGTAGGTTCGTTTTCCTGTGTCAGTATGTTGCGTTCTCTCGAACCCTTGGTGTTGTTGGTGTGATTCAGCAGTAACAGTTGGTGGTCCTGTATTTTGTGTGTTACAATAATTCATACGCATCATTGTTGGCCTTTGTTTACTGGTTCTTCTGAACACTATTTCTTTGTAAACCTCGCATCCTTTGTAATTAGCGGGATGAGCACCTCCACATAGAACACAAGAGGCCGGTGAGTTCCTGTATTTTTTGGGACAATCTGATGTCTTGTAACCTTGCGCACGCTTTACGAATAGGTATGGCCGCATACAATAGTGTTTGGAATGTCCGTATTGTTGGCATCTTTGGCATTGTGGTAGTGTGTTTCTTTTCCTGGGTTCTTTAATTTTGACGAGTTGTTTATTAATCTTTTTTATTGCTTTAGCAGCGTCATTATTTGGGCCATTCTCGATATTAACAAAGAATGTCGACGTCGGTTTCTTTACATTGATGATTTCACCATAGACTTTATTTCCTGTACTTTCGATTTCTTCAATGATATCACTATGTGGAGTTGAATGATGGAAATTTTTTATCACTAGATGGCAACAACGTTGGTCTTTTATATTAAAAGTATGACCTATAAGTCCATTTTCATGAACGATGATAACAATTTTCCTGTATATCGCTATGACTATGGAAATTAATGTTAAGTGGTTTTTGTTCACCATTTTTATGAAGAATTCGTGTTTTTCTGCAACAGTACTAATCAGTTCAGTTAGCTTGTTGATCTCTTCAATTCCATACAGTACGATTGGTGGTGGTTTATATGGTGCTTTTTAAGGGTATTGTTGGTGGTCTCGTCCTTTATTACATCCACGGCAAGTACACTGAATTGATTTTTGGTAGGTATCCTCTCAGATGATGGAGGTGAATGTTTTTTCCTTTTAGGATTTCTTACGGATGGTGTTCTTTGCCAGATAGGAGGATTGTTATTCCGGACAGTTAATGTTTCCGGTGTGGTGATGCTTTTTACTCTGGAAGAGCTGAGTGATAAGCTCCTCGGTCTATTAATGAACAGGCTAGGATGAAACGGCTGGACCATCTTCTTGCTTCCTTTATTCTCTGTAGAATCCACGTGTGCTGCATGCACATTGCCTCTGACATGCAACACATCTGAAGTACGCCTAACACCTAATCATAAGATAACTATAAGAAACTACGATATTCATTCGACTTACCACCCGGACGGAACTGCTCACGCAGGTACAGCTGAAATAATCAAAAAACACATTCAACATGAATTACTTTAGGAGTATAAAACGGAGTCCATACAAGCAACTACGAACTAACATTATCGGCCGTATACTGCCCACCAAAACACACG
Organism: Druceiella hillmani; assembly: GCA_039881145.1. Classification (NCBI taxonomy): domain Eukaryota; kingdom Metazoa; phylum Arthropoda; class Insecta; order Lepidoptera; family Hepialidae; genus Druceiella; species Druceiella hillmani. Next base: position 29,741,606 of record JAYKKI010000019.1, read on the forward strand.
TTAAAGGAAGAATCATTCACAACATATTTTAAAACCCTTGGTAATAGATTCCTATGTGGAGGTGACTGGAATGCCAAACATTTCCTGGGAATCCCGACTAACTCTACCCAGAGGCCGAGAAATGAAAAGAAGCATGGATAAAAACAAATTATATGTACTTAGTACAGGTGAACCATCATACTGGCCTACAGACCCTAATAAATTACCAGACCTACTTGATTTCTTTGTTTACAAAGGACTGTCGGACCACTACTTAAGTGTCAAGACATGTTTGGATAGCAGCTCAGATCACACACCGGTAATAGCTACAATAAGTACCACCATAATTAAAAGACCAGTAAAAGAAAGACTTTATACGAAAAAAACCGATTGGGATGCATTTGGAGACTACATTGACAAAAACCTGAACCAGACAATAAAACTTAAAACTAAAGAAGATATTGAAAATTAAACAATATCGTTAAAAAATCTTATACAAATAGCCTCATGGACATTCACACCTGACAACACAATGACTAAAGGTAGTAAGAACGTACCAAATGACATAAAGATGAAGATCCTGGAAAAAAGACGACTGAGATGAGTGTGGCACTGTAGCCGACATCCTCAGGATAAAAAGAATTTCAACAAAGTAACGGTTAAACTAAAACAGTATCTAAAAGATATCGAAGAGGAAACCAGACAACATAAATTAGAAAACCTAAAGCCCTAAGCTAAAAACGACTACTCGCTCTGGAACATGGTGAAAACCAGCCGCGATGCTCCTCAGTTAGCACAACATCCTAATAAAAACAACAACATGTGAGCTAGAACAGATAAAGAACGTGCTGAGGTATTTCGAGAGTTCCTGGGTAAAGTCTTCACTCCCAATGTCGGCGATGTGGAAACTGAAAGAGAAATACTAAAATACCTAGTAATGGATTTGCAACTCTGTCTCTGTTGCTCACCCCGTGAAGTTCTAAAAGAAATAAAGGGTCTGGAACTGAACAAGGCGCCTGGTTTTTGTCTAATAACAGCCGAAATACTAAGGCAATTACCTTAAAAAGCTGTAGTTGCAATAACACAACTCTTCAACAGCATAATTCGTGTTGGACATGTCCAAATGACATGTAAGGTCTCAGAGATCATTATGGTTCCAAAGCCGGGCAAACCTCCACATCATGTATCTTCCTACAGACCAATCAGTCTTTTACTAACCTTACCAATACTCTTCAAAAAAATTATCTCAAGAAGGCTGATACAAACACTCAATGCAAACATCATCCCTTAACACCAGTTTGGATTCCTTACCGGCCATTCGACAATAGAACAAGTTCACTGAATAGTCAATAGAATAAGAGATGCTCTTGAAAAGAAATAGTACTGCTCTGCTGTCTTCCTTGATGCACAACAAGCATTTGAAAAGGTTTGGCATTTAGGCCTGCTGTACAAATTCAAGAGCAAACTTCCACACAATTTATTTTTGCTCTTAAAATCATACTTGGAAGATAGATTATTTAGAGTCAAAATTAATGATGCATACTCAGCCTCTCAAGAAATAAAAGCTGGAGTGCAAGGTTCAATTCTAGGTCCAACTCTGTACCTTTTATACACTGCAGATATACCACCATCGGATAACGTCCTATCTGCCACATTTGCTGACGATACCGCTGCGCTAAGCAACCATGAAAATCCCACCACTGCATCTATGGTTCTACAGAGTCACCTACACAAAATTAACCAATGGATGGAAAAGTGGCGCATCAAGGCAAGCTTCAATAAATCGGTACAAGTAACCTTCAAAAGGATAACCAAAAGGATAACTGCCCTCAAATTAAACTTGAAAACGATGTTCTTCCTCAACAGGACTCAACAAGATACCTAGGCATGCATCTAGATAGGAAGCACATTACAAAAAAACGCGATGAGTTAAACATTCGGCTTAGAAACCTTTCCTGGCTAATAGGCAGAAGATCACATGTTACACCGAAAAATAAAATACTTATATACAAAGCCATAATCAAGCCGATTTGGACATATGGCATAGAGTTGTGGGGAACAGCAAATTATTCCAACGTGGAAATACTATAATGCTTCCAAAATAAAGCACTCCGAATGATATCTGATGCACCTCTATTCATCACAAATAATGAATTACATAAGTACACAGGAATGAAAAGCGTATAAGAGGAAGTAGAACACAGAGTACAATCCTATCGAAACCGCATAAAAGCTCAATATATAATATCCTCGCAACAGCACTAGATAATCCCATAAGTAAAAGACGACTTAAAAGACACCACATATGGGATATTGTTAAATAACAAATTTCTAAATAATTAAGAGACAGCTTCCTCGCTGGAGGGCCTGTTCTCGCCTGCCATATATCCTACAACAAATCTGTTAAGAGCTTGTTAAGCTGACTGCAAGATAATAAAAAAAAGTACAGCAGTAGTATCCTAGTGACAAACTTTACAAACACTACGTGTGTTAATATTGGTATTTAATATTTATTCCTGGAAAAACGGAGTAATTTTTTAATGCAATTAGGTAAAATAAATTTCCAGAAGCCTATGTAACTATGGCGATTATAATTGAGAAACCATGACGATTATATTAGGTATTGCTAAATATTTATTGCACTAGGAAATGCATATTAATGGTGACTTAAATAAACTAATTTCAGACTAGCATTGAGACGGTTTCTTACTTTTTAATTAACTGTAATTTACACAATATAAAAAAAAGTGGGAGCACGATATATATGACTAATTTTATTTACATGATACCATATATATAGATATATATATATATATATATATATATATATATATATATATATATATATATATCTATATATATGGTATCACATATCTATATAAATATTTTGCCAATTTGTCGCAAAATTCCTTAAAGTTTCTATTAAAATCTTTCCAGTTAGTTCTTGAAATAATTTCGTTCAAACGTACTTATATGGTATTCATACTTACATGATGCATTGATATTATTTTCAAAGTTTTAATACCTATACAGTGCACTGTTTTACTCATTAGATCTTTATAAAAACTTTAATACACCTATATATTACTGTCATCTAATTTCAGTTTTTTGAATGACAAAGTTCTCAATTTCCAGTGAAAATGCTTGCGCGTTCTTTAACATTTGTTCATAAAAATTTTGCATATTCAATAATTTTGTGACCGAATTTTTTTATGTTACTTCCTGTTCGAGGTACATTTAAAAATGTTGGTTTAGAGATATCCTCTCTCCACAACTAAGTGGCCCAGAAAAAGAAACATGCCATACAGAAAGTAACATTTATGCGGAAACAAAACAATTGCCGAAATATTTGTTTCCTTATATATCATGTAAATGAAAATGGCCTCTTCTAGCTAAAACCAATTTGCTTAATCTGCTAGGCATGCTTTCAATGACGTTTTTTATCATTTCCTGAGGAATACGTTCCTATTCAGCAACGATCACATTTTTAAGGGCCTGAATGTTTCTGCATATACGCATCAACGTCTCCAGAGCGGTGGACGCGAGCGTTGTCGTCCATAAAAATGGACTCGCCTCCAACTGCTGTAAATGCGGATTGGGCATGAGGAATAAGAACCTCTATTATGTACCTTTGCGCATTATGTGTGCCATTTTCCATAAAAACTAACTCGGTACGGTCATCTGAGTTAATATCAGCCCAAAACATTACGGAGCCTCCATGGTAAGGGGTGATTTCCTCAAAGCACACTTGTGCGAAGCGTTCTCCAGATCTTCGTAAGACTCACCGACGTTGATCCTCACCACTAATCGATATACGAGCTTCATCGAAGAATAAAACACTATTCCAGTTTTCTTGAGTCCATGACGAAAAATTTTGAGCGAATCTCAATCTGGCATCTCGATGCTCACGGAGCAATGTAGGGCCCAGAGCTGGGCGATACCTAAGTATATTGACGCCCTAAAGTCTCCTTCTGACAGTCCATAGACTTACTCGTGTACCTCTAACGTCCTCGAGGTTCTATTTGAGATCCACGTACGTAACTTGACGATTTCGTAGCGCTTGACTCACTATGAAGCGGTCGTCCCGTGGCTCAGTGCACCGTTTTCTTCCACAACCGGGTCTTCTATTGACGAAACCCATTTCTTGGCATCGTTACCAGGTCTTTTGAACGGTGGAACGGTTCACATTATACTGTTGATATATATAACATTGGCTACAGCCTTTTTCAAGCAGCTCAATAATTTTACTAGCTCTTATCGTTTTTTCATCCATACTGAGAACAGCAAACAGAAGTTAACTAATGCAGCAAACAGCAGAAATTTAATTAAAATTTATTCGTTAAAATAAAAAACGTAACAAATAAAAAAGAACTTAATATGATTTGGAAGACCGAAGCCAAAAAATATATTTTTGTCAGTGAAAGAGAATTTTCATTCAAAAAGAATAAATTTCAAATTTAGAACGTTCGTTTTTATGTGCCAGAATACACTATACTTGCCAGTAACAATTACAATTAATAACTCTTAATAAATAATATTTTGTTAATAATATGACAAAATCAAAACCGTCCGTTTTCTATGCAAAAGACTGTATTTAGTAATATGAGTATTGAATTCTTGGCATGCCAATGGCCCGTTTAATGTTGTAGGTCATTTTTTTTTCTCTTTCATATCTATGTATATACGATGGAATGAAGACATATTCATAAATTTAATTTCTGAAGGCCAATGGCGCAATGTTTTAATTTGTGAGACAAATGTCAAATTTCTGAGAGAAAGCCAGTTCAAATCGTTATGTTAATGACACTACCGTTGCATTTCTGAAATACAGCGATACAAATAACCACTTAGTGATACTATGACTGACTTACTAAGAGGAACCGGGTTTAAATCACTGTATTGCTAATATTCCCATTACCGGATTCAAATCGATGTATTTAAATGCATAAATCAAATACAAGTTATGATGTGCAAATCAATATCATGTTATGATATGCAAGTTATAAAGAAAGAACGTGGGCATTATTCACACAAATGATTCTGTGCATAAAACTGACTGGAAAATGATAAGGACCCGCCATATGCGATTTATGAACTTGATGAAAATACTATCAATGTCGCGGTTTTAACAAGAAAAATATTTGTTTTAACGTAAAGAAATCACTGTGTCAAAAATTCACTTTTTTGGCGGAAACGCACTTTAAAACATATTTGAACAAAGTCACTATTACAAAAAATTTATATATTTTTGTTACAACTTGAATAGTCAAGACAAAATTTCCCTAAAGCACTATTGTATTAGTGAATATAATACTGCTATATTATTAAGATTAAATGGAATCAAACCGCTGATTAGTGATATTACCGCTGTGTTACTGAGAGGAAGCGAGTTCAAACCGTTGTGTTAATGACATTGTTGCTGTATTTCTAAGAGGCAGCGACACAAATCGCTATATTAGTGATACTACGACTGTATTACTCAGAAGAAACGGGATGAAACTGTTGTATTAGTGATATTATTGAATAACTGTTGTATTATAATATTGAATAACTGTTGTATTAGTGATATTATGAAACTGTTGTATTAGTGATATTATGTTGTATTAGTATTACTCAGGGGAAGTTGATTCAAACGGCTGTTTTAGTGATCGTACCGTTGTTTTATACTATTATAGAAATGAAGTGGGTTCAAATCACTCTTTTAGGGACATTAACGCTTTTATACTGTAATAAAGCATGGTCAAACGGTCATATTAATGACTTTATTATTGTATTGTACGAAACAGCTCTACAAATCTCTATATTAGTGGTACTACGATTATGTTACTCAGAAAAAACGAGTCAAACAGGAAAAACGGGTAGTACTGTCGTTGTATTATTGAGAGGAAAGGGGTTCAAATTGCCGCATTAGTGATATTATCGATTTATTATAGAGGTGAAGCGGATTCAAACAGCTGTATGAGTGATAGTATCACTCATACAACTGTTTGAATCCTCTGTATTAATGATATTCAAACCGCTGCATTGTGATACTACCGCCGTATTATGGAGACTATTTTTTTTCAAACAGCTGTATTATTGATATCACTGCTGTATTACTGAGAAGAAGCGAGTTCAACCCGCTTTTTAATAGTTTATCATTTTTGTATAGTATCAAAATATTGAAGATATTTTGTTCTGCCTCAAATCTGTATGTATAAAATTGCCACATATACCTCCAATATTGTTACCAAAATTAGTTTATTTAAAACTTTAGTCTAAAATTCTAATTTTAAGTAGCTTCCTCCAAAAATCCTGCAATTTATAACTTGATTTATGTATATACTCCGTAAAACCCAATATAAATGTTATAAAGTAGCCCTCCATGTGAGAAGAGTAAAGCATTTGTTAGCTGACGGTTGTTTCACTCAGTTTTTTCTAATTCTAGTTCTAGATAATATAGTTTCTCAATTCTTTTAGTGAAAATTTCCAACGTATACAGGGTTTTTACTTCTACATTGTGGTCGTAAGCAAACCAAACGTTTTTATATTTATGAATTTATGGATGGCCGATTTAGAACTTTTATTTTTAAATTTATGGATTGTCAATTTAAATTCCAACGATTTAGAACTTTTTCGTCGATTTCAGAAGCGTTTTTATAAAAAAAATTGACTCTGATATATTTATACGATAACGAAAAGGATCATAGGTATTAAATCAATATGCAAGCGAGAAAAATTTCCTATAGTAATTTTGTCAAATTGTCTGCGAATGGGTTAGGTTAGGTTAGGTTAGATATTTCAAATTAACGATAAATTACGTAAACAAATTAAGGTATTATACACGTTATATTATCAGAAAGATTTGGCACAACACGAGTATTAAGATTGAAAAAAATAGTCTAAACCTGGATATGTTTTCTGGGGTCCAAGAAATAAAAGTTTTTTATGCAATTTTGTTTTCATCTAAGCAAACACCCAGGCTTGATACTTTATTTTTTCCATGTATTTCCATTATTTTATGATATAAAAAATAAAGAAAATATTAAGCTCAACGTTGAGAATAATACCTCAGCACCAAAATAACGGCCCGTTGCCTTTTCAACTACTGACATTGATGATGTTCGAGATCTTCTCTACGAAATTTTTCAATATTTTTTTGGGTCTTTCTCCTAATGTGTTACAGAAATGAGTGAAGTTTAAAACTTTGGGGGGTTTTCTGTCTTCTTTCTGTCTGTTCTTCTAAAAGTAATCCATCTCTTCGTCTCCTTATGTTCATTTTTATAATTTTAATTATCTTAAGGAGTTTGAAAAATATAAACTTAGATCTTTACTAACTAAAAAAAATTTCTTAAAATTTTTTTCGCGACATTGCAAATTTTTTCCTACTTTTCCATTTGTACTATTTTATTCCAGAGAACATTTGAACTGATAAAATGAGTATTTTGTTAAGACACAATAATAGGTATGATATATACTTTAATAAATGGTTTAGGAAAAAAAAGTTGCAAGACTGAAAACATATGCGCCAATTTCATGTTTAACAAAACGTAATTAGGCTTAATGACATAATGTATGGAATACTATAGATTTCTAAGTATAGAAGAAAACTAAGATTTCAATACACGTTTCCAATTAAGTCAATTAGTTTTAAAAATAACTATCTCAACTTTTAAAATTACCAACATACTAACAAACTAGCCGATTTTCCTAACGATTTCTGAAATATTATAGAAACATATCCGGTATATAAAGAGCGTGGCGTTCGTTCTGTTTATTTAACAACAGAGTTTCGGCGAGTAAAGAATAAACCATATATGGAATTGTCACCAGTAGAACTTAGAGTAATTTATATATATTTCGCACAGTCATTCACTTTAAATACGGCGCTATTCAATGATGATCGGTTTAAATGGCGTGTAGCTGTCTAAGTGAATGATTGGCCAAATAGAACAGGTCGGCAATTAATTTTAAAATTTTCGTGTTGTACTGTTATATAAGTTGATGAAAGAAAAGGACGTTTAGCTAACGTGCTAAGTTAAGTACATAGCGAATTAAATGAGACAACCGCAATATATATTCAATGATGGATGAAAATCTTGTGATATAGTTGTTGGGCTACTGCATTAGTTGACATTCATAAACTAGGATGGTGGTTTTAATCAATTATTTAAGTTATATTATATTTTAAATCCAATGGATGGAATGGATTCTATATGCAATATTAAACCGATTTATCGTCTAAATATCACAAACGAATACTTGCACGACAACACGTATCGTTGGCGATTCTTGGACCATAGATCGGTTTAATGTTAAAATATTAAATCGATCTATTGTCGATTCCATTGCGACATTTCCATATCGGAACAAATAATTAAATAATGCCGGGAATTATATCTGAGTTGCTTCTATTTTGAAAATTGAAAATTTCAGAAATGAGTTTTGGGATTGGAATTGTTTTTTGGTCTTGAAAACACAAGTGAAAACACAGATCTTCAGAAACGATGGACCGGCCGACAAAGAATTCAATAAAACGTAAAGCTACTACAGTTAAATGGAATAAAGCAAACTGATAACACGAGCGTGTACTTTTATTTTTAATCATTCTATTATAAATAAAATAAAATTACTTTGTTGAAACAAACATGATATTTTTTTGTTTTACTTCAAATCTTAATTTTAATGTAGTTATAGATAAGTCAATAAATTTTCATAAAAATTTCTTCATATATAGCAAATTTCATGGCCATGAATAATTGTTATTCTGGAATTTGACCTAATAATTTTATGAAACTTGGCCTGAAAGTAGTTACGATTTCAATCACCTGTGCCCATGGCTTCGTTTTCGTGACCTTCTGTATTTGTTTAGGTAGATAAAAATCCAGATAAAGTATGAACGCGTTGAATTAACTAACTATTTTGCTACAGAACAGACTGCGTTCCATGAAAATTTATAGAAAAAGTTTTTTTCAATCAAGGGTTCCACCATCCACCGACGCACCATAGGTGGCGTTTTATAGAATCAGTTTTGCTACTGCACCATAGATTGGTGTACTGTGTAATATAAATGAACATTTAAAAAAAATTATTTTAGGTTTTCAGATCAAATATGTTCTATAAAAAATATTACAGACCAAAAAGAGTATAATAATCATGTGATTCCATAACGGAACATTTCTGGATTACATTGTATTTGAATGCACATTTGATCTGCATTAGGCTTACAGTACAGGCTATGCTATAAGTACATTTAGTTACTAGAGCCTCAAAAAGAAGGAGTGTGGGAATATGCTTCTCTGAATCCAATTCTAATATCATCATAACTTCGCAGCCGATCGAGATATCACGGTGAAACTAATTCGGTTGCGGGATTACCGTCTAAAACTTGTGTACAAATGAATGGCAATAAATTAAATAATTTTTCAATTAAATTCACTAGTAGTGAAGGAGAAATAGACAAAATCATTTATTATATTAGATTCGTTAACGTAATTGAATATGGAAATCACGAAGTTATTTAAATTTTACATATCCATATCGACAACAATTTAGTAATAAAATTTTAAATTAAATGGCATAACGTGTACCTATATTAAATCTATTGGTTACGCGGATGTAATTCCCAGAACTTAAATAGAAAATTCATGCGAGTGAAGCCGCGGGCCAAGTTTGTATAAAAACGTCAACTCGTAATATAAAACCTAATGATAAAAGTCCACATAAGTTAAGTTACAGGACATATGTTGCAGCAAATAAAATACTAATGAGCAATTCCGAAATTGTATACCAGACTGATTTGAAGCTTTCGTACATAATTTATTACTTGAATTATATTAAAAGCTTCCATACAGACCTGCAAATTTGTCCTTTTTTCCTCTCTAAGATTTTATGAATGATTTTGGGGTATTTTGGGGCGCTAATTACGAATATGTAATCAGTTTTTCTCTAACGCGTTCATATTTTTAAGAAAAGGGACTAAGAAAAATAAAGAAAAAAAGACACTTTCGTGTAGTAAAAATTGTTTAAAATAATACTTATATCTATCAGTTAAATACAATTAAAATACATGGGTTATATATGTCCTAACATATTTATATAACAAAAATTAGTGGTATCTTGCTCTTTTCTGATCGAAGCTTCTATTCAGAGATTTTTTCTTAAAAACTTTATTCGGATTGTCCTGTTTCAGCAAAAAATAGTTGTTCGCCAACATGCTTCTTCTTCTTTCACTTTTCTTGATATCTACGTTCTAATTCTTTCAAGTCTTAATGAAATATTTTACCTTGCTCTTCACTAACAGCTTCTAGATTTTGCGGAATATAGTCTATGTGCGAATTCAGGAAGTGAAGCTTAATGCTTATTTACATTCCATTTTACCAAAATTTTCTATAATTTTAGCCACAACTTCCTTATAATCAGGACTCTTATTATTCCTTAGAAAGTTCTTAATCACTTCATTTTCAGAAGTCCATGCTTGTAACTCGGCTTCGCACGTTGCACAAACTTTGTGAGGTGTCCAAAACTTGTCCTGGTTACTGATGGGTAGGTGAAAATATATGTAGTAAACATTTTATACGAAGTTAGTTATAGTCCTTTGTTTTGTCAACATGAATTTCCCACCAATGTAACAAAAACTGCCCGGTGGGTTTAAACAACTTTGCGACGACATTTTTAAGTTAACGTATTAAATTGTACAGTGCAACTGATGTACTTTAAAATCGGTTCAAGTATTTATATGTTCTTTTTCTTACCCTCATTATCTCTCTTCTAACGAATCAAAGTCACAAAAGTTTGTGACAGAGGTTTAATCACAAATTAGTGGTATTATTTTGAATTGGGCTCTTCTGGCTTGTAAATCACACATCAATTATGTACCAATCAGTTAATAAGGTAGTCATTAGAAAATTATGAAGTAGAATGTATTATTTTGTACTAATAGAAACCATTTACATAACATTTAAGTCATTATATCACTTTTCATTATGTATTATCGAGCTTGACAGCGAACGCAGAGGGTAATTTTGGGCAAAATCAATATTGAAATAAAAAAAGATGCTACGTATTAGATTTTTTTCATTAATTTTCCCATATTCAGCACTTCTAAAACTACTGGAAACTACACTCAAAATTCAGAGAGGAAAACCATTGTAGGCCTGTGAAACGTTAAAGTTGGTTGCGCGTTCCGTTTTTCTTTCACCTAGGCAGATGGATGAGGAAGATGTATGTTATTTTATGTTGGAAATTATTTGAAATGGATGAAGAGTATATGAGGAAAGAGCTTGGGAAGAGTTGGAAATTCTTGAAGGGAAAAAAACAATTTGGAAAGTGGAGTCTCATAAAAGAAACCTGTCGAACAGGTGTAGAACTCGCACTACGAGAGTTCTGTCCATACTTAGGTATTTATGAATATTTAATATTAAAAAATATTTACAAAATTCTTATTTTTTAGAACGTCAATATATTGCTCACTATGTGTTTCAGATGTGCATATTCAAAAATAAATATAATTCCACACAGAATTAAATATCACTGATCTTTCAATTTTTTCTCAATTTGTGCTACAAGACCTCCTATCACATTGAATTTCAAGATTGTAGATTGACCGGAACTGTCCTATAAGTTTTGATGACGGTATAAATAATATGTTTTAAAAGGCCACATTTTTTGTTGTAAGGTTATATGTTATTCATTTTAACTTTTGATTTCAAACTCTTTGTGAGAAGCGACTTGATACACAAAGTTAAAACGCGGACGGATGGTGGACGGACAGATAGGCAACAAAGTGACTTAATGGTTTCGTTCTCCAATTTTAAGGAACGAATCTGTAAAGAGCCGTAATTTTTTTAACAAAAGCTGAATCAAACTTCCTACGACTTATGTAATAATAGTAAATCAGCCATAATTGGCAATCAAAGATTCAGTTTTTTTGTATTTCCCTCCGCAAACAATTTCCTATTATAACTATAAATAGGTACCATTTATAGACCATAACATATGTCCTACAATTTGTCTGATAATAGTTCAATTATTTTCCCTTACTATTTTAAAGATAGAGGTTTATAATTTTCGGTGGCATAACTCAAGTTGTGCGGATTTCCGAGCTCAAAAATGTATATAATTTTATTCGTTTCGCTGAGCACTGTCGAATAATAAATTTGTAGTCATTCGAACGCTTCGTTTAGATTTTAAAAGCCTTTATATAAATACGTACCTACATACATACACATATACTTCAATGTGGTACAAGGTTATCTGCTAACATTTCCTTAGAAAATATGCTTTTTCCCTAACACCCCTTATAATGGATCCCGTCTAGGATGTTAAAGTAATGATTTCATTACGTTAACAAAAGCGCAAACCAATAACTAGGGTTTGCATTGCTATATGACCTATGAAATAGTATTTCTATAAAGAGATTACTTCAGTAAAGTTTATTATAACTGACAGTAATCGTAAAAAACTAAATGTTAATAGACAACATTTTGTGATTTCCGTTATAACAGCTTATAAATTATATTTTAACACACTTATGAAATTTTTAACATAGAAACGGAAGCGTCTTTCAGCAACCACCGAATAAGCGCACAGAAAGCACATTTAGTGCATTCTTCAGTAGTTAAGTTAGTTAATTATTAAAGTGATAATGATACTTTGACATTTTATCTCCTTAAGTTTTTCCTTCCTTGTGAAGTTTTTATAGGTGAAAGAATCGTTTAAATAAATATAAACAAATATACATGCACTAGAGTGATATGGGGAACTTCCTTTCTTGAAGAAGGTTAATAAAAATATTTTATGTTCTTATTTTACAGAATAACTTGCGAGACTCGACGTGAACTTTTGGAGCTTCTTAATAATGTTTTATTGGAATTGATTTATTAATTAAATAGCAGAAAAAATAAACAGGTTGTATTCTGGGAAAACAAACAAAAATTAACGTACAATATAAAATTTCACTAGTGCAATATAAAATATGAATTGAAGAGTGAAATTAGTATTGAAGAATGGAACTGACAGGTCATTTTGTTGTCAGCTTGTTTGTGTGTCCTTTTCACAGTTCTAATTAATACCAAATACTGAGGTCTATACCTCTCTAGCTCTGTATTTCAAGCTTTTAGCGTATAAAAGAAGTTTTTCAAATATCTTGTTTTAGTACCGACATGTTTTTTACTGACTCATTATCTAAATCATCAAAGCTAGATCACTATCCGTTGACCAAGAATTCTGAAATTGGGTACGATGATTGTTCTCACTCAAAAATTCAGTCCACAATGGAAGGAAAAAGTATATAGTCATTCGTTTTTAATTATATGTGGAGTTATTAAATGAAAAATGATTTTTTTCCCCATTATTTGTAAAGCACCTACTAAACCTTTCCTAATAAAATATAACGGAAATAAACTTTCGCGGTGTGACTATTATTCGCAATGAATCATCTTTTTTCTATGTTTCCCAATTTCCTGACGCTGTCTCAATGCATAGAGTGAAATTGTAATCGAAATGTTCTTAGTAGTTCTCACATTATATGAGTTCAAAAATCGATTAAAAAATTAGAAGTTAAATTCTGTCAAGCGTTAGTAGAACTCGCATTTTAAACTTTCTATGGACATTTGTGCACTTAAAAATATTTAAGGGTACGCAGTATTTTTAATTAAATATGTAAAAATATTAATTTTTCCAGATATGAATATATTGTTTATTATGTTTTAACAGGTGTAAAACATAATGCGAAATACAAAAAATAAAATATCTAGAATAACCGCCATAGTTTTCGAATTCATTGGTAAAAAATATTTTTTAGTAAAATTTTAGATTCAGTAATATTAGAATAAGATAAAACCAAAATTTTTTTTTAAATATTTTTCAGTGTATGGCTGAAGATAAACTACATAAAAATATTACAAAAAAACATTATGTCACTTTTAATCTATGTATCACAATACACATGGAATCAAAGAATTTTTTTCGAATAATTTACCTTCTAAAATTTGAATATAAATATTCAAGAAATTAGATCTACTATACTGAGATATGTGCGGATAAGTATGTTTTATTACCATGACAAATTTCATGTTTCTACGTCAAGCGATTTCGAAGGAAAATAGCTATGACGGGCAGAAACGTGAGCAATCCTATACAGGTTTCGATTTTCCTTTGGTACATATTGCTTATTTATTGATAGTTACTACATATTGCTTATTTATTGTTGCAAAATGGTACCATAACTGGCCTTTGAGTTACCAAATGTAACTGTATACATATCGCAATAATGTTTGAAATAATTGTACACGACTACAAAATTTACGAGAAAGTTTCGAGTGGATCGTGCAGTTATTCGGATTAAAACATTGAATAAACAATTAAACCATCGAAAATTTTACTAGTAATTAATTATCTTTAAACTAATTATTTTCCAAAGAAATAAAATGCCGTCGTGCATATATTTCTTACTCAGACAAAGCCAAGATAACAAGCTAGCGTAAAGCATGAGAAGCAAAATTAATTTTACAGATGTAGTGGCTATTTACCGCTTAAAGTGCTGTACGATAAGTGACAAATAAGATAGAGCTACTATATTTTATTAGTTTAACGAACTAACTATACGTTATATGATAAATGAGAAGATGTTAATTTATCAATCAATGCACAACAATTTAAGCATTAAATAGGATGGCGTTCATTTATAGCTTAATCTAATATACTTTAAACATAAAATGGGCACGCCGGTTACATTCGGTGCAATGCGAAGTGTGTAGTATTTATTTTAAACGCTTTAGTTATTTCATAATTTTGTTAAGAAGATAAAATTATATGTACTTTTTAATCGGTCATTGATTTTAAGTTTATTGAATTAGACGTAAATTATGCACTTCTATTTTCGGGATTCCAGAGTAAAAAACAATGGATTGTTGCAGGTTATAATGGATATGCATGGTTAGCATAATATATACATCTCTGTTCTTAAAATATCATGGTATAAATCGAAGCGGATTGGAAAACAGGATTTCACAGCAGGCAAAAGATGTTAACTGAGCCTGGCACCGATTCATTTTGCTTGGTGTTTATGGTTTTGAATAGCCCGTATTTGGCTTTGTACACCGCAGGTGTTTTTTTTTAAAATATATATGTTTTAAATGCTTTGATTGTAAATACCTTTATAATATATCGAAACAATTTGTTTATATTGGAGAATATTCGAAGAAAAAAGGTCATATAAACCTTGGCAATCTTTTTAATAAAATGGAGAAATTAAAAAATATCTTGAGTATTGCTAAGGTGCTAAAACAAAAGATGTTCCTTTTACGAGTATTCTTTAAAATTTGGAAGATTTATACGTTTCTAACTTAACATAAAACCTTTTAACACACTAAACCATTATTTTTTTACTTCTAAGTGCCTATCATTGCAAAAGGCTTTAGATACAGATAAATCATGTGAAAAAATACCAAGCGCTCCGCCTCAAAATGTGAAACGATTCCAAGTTCTAATTAGACGTAGGCTGGCTATAATGTATTTGAAACTTATGTTATATAATTGTTTTCGTACTTAGTTACGTTTGCAGGTCTTTCCTTTTTTCCAAATTGATATGGGCTAACTACATTTTCAAAGTTGCATCGTTACTTCATATATAAATCATGCTTTAATTATGTTTAACAGTAATGTGACTTGGGTTATCGTAGTGGATGGTGGGACTATAAATTGTACAATATTGCCCTATATTCTTTATTTGATGAAATATATTTAGTGCGGTATTTATGCAAAAATTAAGTGTTATCGAATTTTTCTTTTTATTTGTTCCCAAAGAAACAAAATTATATAAAATTTCAAATTTCGTTGCCTACAAGAAAGTACATCACGAGTTTAGAAGAGTTAGAGTCAATATCTAATATTTTCTGGAACGTCCACCCCCTAAAAGTTTTAAAATCAATTCTTCAAATTTTCAGGGGGCTCAGACTGCTTTGTGAAATAAATTGATATATATTTGTTTTATGTTGGTAAATTAATAGGAAACAACAATGTGAATATGGTAAATAGTCTTTGAGATGCTTTGGACGAAGGTCACATGGCTGGATTCTGTCATTTTTAGCCTCACATTACTACCATATTTTTTTAAATCACAGGGTTTCATAATATATCTATTTATGTCTTCTTTGGCAATACCTCTATAATTATGTTTAAAGTTAAATAATATTTGTAATTACCGGGAATAAGTAACTAAAAAATGAGTATTCACATCCCTAACGAACAATACGGTTGGTGTAGTGTCAGGTGAACACTGCGAATCATTAGCTGACGTTTTCGGTAACATTAAATTTAGGAAATATTGCACTAAATTTAGGTTTTATTTTCTTTATATTTTATTCGAAACGATTCTCTCGAGAGTAACAATAGATTTGGTGTAATAAATCCGGTGAAGAAAATTTATGATAAACATTTTATTTTTTCACGTTCAAAATATTTCCCGTTCAGAATCGTGAGAATAATCAATCTAGTGAAAAAAGGTCGTAAGTAAATCTGTATACAATAAATATAACATTTTCAAATATTTTTACTAAAATAGAGCACACCTTTAAATGCTGAAATTACTGAACGTACCTAAATTATATTTGACATTTAACAGATTTATTTGTGATATTAAGACATAATCATGGTATATTATTATTAAAAGAAGATAGTATTATTAACGAATGATATGGTTAAGGGAAGCTATCAAAAAAGATGAAATTTGTAAGAAAATTATAAAAATATTTCAATATTTCACAGTTTTTGAGATAATCACGAACATATATTGTGTTACTTATGCATAATTATATTAGATATAAACAAATATATATTACGGAAGACAGTTCATATTTGTGACGTATATGGTAAATAGAGTAACTTCACTTTAAACGAGGTACGGAACCGTTGAAGCTCGAGCCGTATTCGCACTTAGCTTTGGAATCAATAATTGTATTAATACTAAGCTTCGTGAAAATCTGTTAATATTATGTGAAATAATTATTTTTGGCCAAAAGGTTAAAATAACACATGATAATACTGCTTCCCATTGGAAGCAATAAACGGCTCTAGACATAGATAAATTGCGCTAAACACAAGCGTATTTACAGCCAAAATAAATTTGAGTCAATAAATATAAAATTATACAGCCGTACTTGCTTTATAAAAAGTAGACTCAATATATCTAAATACTAATTGCACACCTATGTTTTAACTGATGTTGTTAACTTACGTAGAATACGGCTTACTTGGCTCCGTTAGTCAAATGATCGGTCGTCGTGATCGGGGACATATCAGCGAGAATACTCAAGATGATCGGCCAGATCAGTGTTCCCCGACTTTTCTTTCAGTTTTTGTCCGCGTTCAGGGCATATACAACCTAACGTTATGATATATAGTCCATAACGATCCTAAAAAAATTGGGCTTTCAAACACATAATGAATTTTTGAAATCGGGCTATATATTAGCGTCTATTTATGGAATTAGTCCTAAACAAATATATTAATCAACACATTGTTTTGCTTTAGATACAGGTATAGTTTAACTATGGATTTATTTTTAATTACTGTTTTCTTTTAAACCAAGTTTTATCAAAGAGCTAAGCTGTTTGGATAATTTGACAGACAGAACAGTGAGTCATTAGAAATCTTCCTATACCATACGGCGAATATGCTAAAAGGAGATAATGAGTGAATAAGTGCGTTTTTGTATACGCGCTTATTATACTATGTACATACCCGTAACATATGTATATACTCGCGAGTGTCAGAAAAAATTATTACATGTGTTATGAGAAATAATACATTTTGTCTGTTATTCTCGCTCCATCAAAGGCTGGTGTGCTATTCTGAACAAATGCTTATTTTAAACTTACATAAGTGGGAGTTGGTTTAATAAAATTACTATAAAATATAGCGAGAATCTACAGTTAAAAGGAAAAAGGAGAACAAGTCACAAATGCGAAGCCACTTCCGTTGTGGTATGCGCCGTGAATGATATATCCGTCGTGCATTGTATTGTAGGTCCAATGCAATTACGCGGATTACGTACTTCCATCTTTCTGACGACGAACTTTTCTTTAAGTAATAGGCAGTGACTTGCTGTATGACAATCGTGATAATAATGAAGGTTTCTTCGGATGTTGCTTCCGATTTCGAGTTATAGCAGCATCATCTGGCATCGGGCGGGTCTAATATTGTAATTTACTTATATTGCATAGAA
Organism: Druceiella hillmani; assembly: GCA_039881145.1. Lineage (NCBI taxonomy): Eukaryota > Metazoa > Arthropoda > Insecta > Lepidoptera > Hepialidae > Druceiella > Druceiella hillmani. The sequence goes on from JAYKKI010000019.1 coordinate 29,759,790, forward strand.
GCAACCTGGAAAAGTCTGGGAGAAATATTTTTAATAAGTTTCAAATGATTGAATTAAAAGGTTTTCGTTCCACATATAGACGTTTACTTTTGTGCAAATTTCTTGGAAACGAATGTCAATTTTTGCTCGAAACTTAATATAAAATAAAAATAGGGGTATTCCAGAAAATATTTTCTAACCTTCTGATGAAAATTATTCAAAAATTAGAAAACCAGTAATTTGAGAAAATACAACACCTAAGTAATTTACTCACCCTAAAATTCATATATGTGAAGACTAAATAAAAATTTTTTGTGTATTTTTATTCATATATTAAACAGAAAAATTAACAAAAACAGTTGAATAAAAAACATCCGGAACATTCTTTTTACAACACAAATTAATTTAGCACTGTGTTTTCTTTGAAATATGAATACAAAAAAGATCACAATCTGAAATGCACTGCGTTCTCAGCTTGCAAGTTTGTTTATTTCTTCCCGCAGTAACACAGGTCTGTTCACACCAACGGTCCAATAAAAACTAGTTGCGGCGCGCTTCGCAATGCTCACGGAATACCCCGAAACGCTGCATGGTGCGTAAATTTGTTTGTGGCGGGCGGCATTGAAAACATCTGGAACATTATTTTAAAACAAAAGGTAATCGCAGAATAAACCGCATGATGCATTAATTTGTTTTTGACCGGTTACACTAAAAATATCCAAAACATTATTTTAAAAAAGACAAATAAATGTTACACTCTGTTTTCTTTGAAATAGGAATATTATAAAAGCAATCACAAACTGAAATGCACTACGTTCTCAGGTTGCGAGTTTGTTTCTTTCTTCCCACAGTAACACACGTCGGGACACATACGGACCAATATAAACTAGCTCCGCCGCACTTCGCAATGCCCGTCGAATACACAGAAACGCCGCATGATGCGTAAATTTGCTTGTGACGAGCGGCATTCGAAACACCTGAAACATTGTTTTGAACCAAAAGGTTATTTTCACACTGTGCTTTATTTAAAATATAAACTTAAAAACACTCACCAACTGAAATGCACTGTGTTCTCAGCTTGCGCGTTTATTTCTTTCTTCCCGCAGTAACACACGCTGTACACACCAACGGTCCATATAAACTAGCTGCGGCTTGCTTCGCAATGCCCGTTGAATAAATTGCATGATGCATTAATTTATTTGTGGTCGGTTAAACTCAAAAATATCCATAACATAATTTTAAAAAAACAAACTAATTTTACCCTGCGTTTTCCTATAAATATGGATTTAAAAACAAACACAATCTGAAATGAACTGCGTCCTCTGCTTGCGAGGTTGTTTCTTTCTTCATGAAGTAACACATGTCTGTACAAAACAACAGTTCAATATAAACTAGCTGCAGCGCGCTTCGCAATGCTCGCCGAATGCCCCGAAACGCCGCACGATGCGTAAATTTGTATGTGGCGTGCGGCACTCGAAATATCTGGAAAATTATTTTAAAACACAAGTTAATTTTCATACTGTGTTTTATTTAAAATATTAATAAAAAACAATCACAAACTGAAATGCACTGCCTTCTGTTCTTGCGCTTTTGTTTCTTTGTTCCTGAAATAACACACTTTGGTACGCACCAACGGTCGATATAATCTAGTTGCGGCTTGCTTCGCAATGCTCGTTGAATAAACCAATCACAATCTGAAATGCACAGCGTTCTCAGTTTGCGAGTTTATTTCTTTCTTCCCGCAGTAAGACTCTTCTTTACACACCAACGTTTCAAAATAAACAAACTGCTGCATCCTTTGCAATGCTCGCCGAATACCCGGAAACGCCGCATGATGCGATAATTTGTTTGTGGCTGTTGGCACTCAAAACATCTGGAACATTATTTTAAAACACAAGGTAATTTCCACAACGTATTTTATTTAAAATATAAATTTAAAATCAATCACAAACTGAAAAGCACTGTGTGCTCAGCTTGCGCGTCTTTTTTTTCTTCCCGCAGTAACACACGCTGTTCACACGAACGGTCGATATAAAATAGCTGTCGCTTGCTTCGCAATGCTCGTTGATAAACCGCATGATGCTTTAATTTGTTTATGGCCGGTTACACTCAAAAATATCCACAACATTATTTTCAAAAAACAAACTAATTTTACACTGTGTTTTCCTATAAATATAAATTCAAAAGCAATCACAATCTGAAATGCTTTGCGTTCTCAGCTTGCTAGTTTGTTTCTTTCTTCCCGCAGTAACACACTTCTTTACACACACTGTCCAAAATAAACTAGCTGCGGCGCGCTTTGCAATGTCCGTCGAATAACACGAAACGCCGCACGATGCGTAAATTTGCTTGTGTCGGACGGTATTCGAAACATCTGGAACATTGTTTTAAAACAAAAGGTTATTTTCACACTGTGTTTTATTTAAAGTATAAATTTAAAAAAAATCACAAACTGAAATGCACTGTGTTCTCAGCTTGTGCGTTTATTTGTTTCTTTCCGCAGTAACACACGCTGTACACACCAACGGTCTATACCAAATAGCTGCGGTGTGCTTCACAATGCTCGTTGAATACCCCGATAAGCCACATGATGCGTTAATTATTTGTGGCCGGTTGCACCCAAAATTATTTTTTAAACACAAATTAATTTCACAGGGTGTTTTTTTTGAAATATGAATTTAAAAACAATCAACATATTAAATATGAATTCAAAAACAATCAAAATCTGAAATGCATTGAGTTCCCAGTTTGCGAGTTTGTTTCTTTCTTCCCACAGTAACACACGTCGGCACGCACACGGTTCAATATAAACTAGCTGTGGCGCGCTTCGCAATGTCCGTCGAATACCCCGAAACGCCGCATGATGCATAAATTTGCTTGTGGCGGGCGGCACTCGAAATATTTGGAACATTGTTTTAAAACAAAAGTTTATTTTCACACTGTGTTTTATTTAAAATACAAATTTAAAACAATCACTAACTGAAATGCATCGTGTTCTCAGCTTGCGCATTTATATCTTTCTTCCCGCAGTAACACATTTCTATACATACCAACGGTCCATATAAACTAGCTGTGGTACGCGTCGTAATGCTCATTGAATACCCCGATAAGCCGCATGGTGCGTTAATTGTTTGTGGCCCGTTTGCACTAAAACATCCGGAACATTATTTTTAAAACACTAATTAATTTCACATCGTATTTTTTTCAAATATGAATATGATCTGAATTGCACTGCGTTTTCAGCTTGCAATTTTGTTTCTTTCTTCTCACAGTAGCACATGCTGTACACACCAACAGTCCAATATAAACTAGCAGCGGCGCACTTCGCAATGGCAGCCGAATACCCCGTAACGCCGCATGATGCGTAAATTTGTTTGTGGCGGGCGGCACTTGAAACTTCTGGAACATTATTTTAAAACACAAGTTAATTTGACACTGCTTTTTATTTAAAATATTAATGAAAAAACAATCAGAAACTGAATGCACTGTTTCATTCTTATCACAGTAACACATCTGTACACACCAACGGTCCAATATCGACTAGTTGCGGCACGTTTCTCAATGCTCGTCGAATACCCCGTAACGCCGAATGATGCGTAAATTTTGTTTGTGGCTGTTGGCACTCGAAATATCTGGAAAATTATTTTAAAACACAAAATAAATTCCAAACATATTTTATTTAAAATATAAATTTAAAATCAATCACAAACTGAAGTGCACTGTGTTCACAGCTTGCGCGTCAGTTTCTTTATTCCCGCAGTAACACACGCTGTACACACCAAAGGTCGATAGAAACTAACTGCGGCCTGCTTTGCAATGCTCGTTGAATAAACCGCATGATGCATTAATTTGTTTTTGGCCGGTTACACTCAAAAATATCCAAAACATTATTTGAAATAAAACAAACTAATTTTACACTCTGTTTTCTTTGAAATAGGAATTTCAATACAATCACAATCTGAAAGGCAGTGCTTTCTGAGCTTGCGAATTTGTTTCTTTCTTCCATCAGTAACACACTTCTTTACACACCAACGTTTCAAAATAAACGAACTGCGGCGTGCTTCGCAATGCTCGCCGAATACCCCGAAACGCCGCATGATGCGTATATTTGTTTGTGACTGGTGGCAATCGAAACATCTGGAACAATATTTTAAAACACAAGTTAATTTCTACAATGTAATAAAAATATAAATTTAAAATCAATCACAAACTGAAATGCACTGCGTTCTTAGCTTGCTCGTTTGTATCTTTCTTCCCGCAGTAACACAAGCTGTACACACCAACGGTCCAATAAAATTGTTGCGGCTTGCTTCGCAATGCTCGTTCAATAAACCGCATGATGCATTAATTTGTTTGTGGCCGGTTACACTGAAAAATATCCGCAATATTATTTTAATAAAACAAACTAATTTGACAATGTGTTTTCTTTAAAATATGAATTTAAAAACAATCAAAATTTGAAATGCACTGCGTTCTCAGCTTGCAAGTTTGTTTCTTTCTTCCCACAGTAACAGACGTCTGTATACACCAACGGTCCAATATAAACTAGCTGCAGAACACTTTGCAATGCTCGCCGAATACTCCGAAACGCCGCATGATGCGTAAATTTGTGTGGGGCGGGTGGCACTCGAAACATCTGGAACATTATTTTAAAACACAATTTAATTTTCGCACTGTGTTTTAAATAAAATATAATTTTGAAAACAATCACAAACTGCAATGGACTGTGTTGTCAGCTTGCGCGTTTGTTTCTTTCTTTCCGCAGTAACACACGTCTGTACACACCAACGGTCCATATAAAATGGCTGCGGCGTGCTTCATAATGTTCTTTGAATAACCCAGTACGCCGCATGATGTGTTAATTTGTTTGTGGCCGGAGACAATTCAAAACATACTTAACATTATTTTTGAAACTCAAATTATTTCGCACACTGTGTTTTCTTCTAAATATGACTTTAAAAACAATCATATTCTGAAATAAACTGCCTTCTGTGATTGAGCGTTTATTTATTTCTTCCCGCAGTAACACATCTGTACACAATAACGGTCCATACAAACTAGCTGCTGTGCGCTTCCCAATGTTCGTTGAATACCCCGATAAGCCAAATGATGCGTTAATTGTTTGTGGCCGGTTACACCCAAAAACATCCTGAACATAATTTTAAAACAGAAATGAATTTCACACCGTGTTTTCTTTGAAATATGAATTAAAAACTGTCAAAATCTGAAATGCACTGCGTTCTCAGCTTGCGAGTTTGTTTCTTTCTTCCCGCAGTAACACACGTCTGTACACAACAACGGTTCAATATAAACTAGCTGTGTCGCGCTTCGCAATGCTCGCCGAATACCCCTAAACGTCGCATGATGCGAAATCAGTTTTTGGCGTGTGGCATTCTAAACATCTGGAACATTATTTTAAAACACAAGTTAATTTCCACAATATATCTGAAATACAAATTTAAAAACAATCACAAACTGAAATGAACTGTGTTCTCAGCTTGCGCGTTTGTTTCTTTCTTTCCGCAGTAACACACGTCTGTACACACCAACGGTTTATATAAAATAGTTGCGACGCGCTTCGCAATACTCGTTGAATAACCCGAAACTTACTGGGAATTGCAAAATCAATAAAACAATTGCGTTGTTCTGAAAACAATGTTTCTTTTGATTCAGTACTGGTAGTACACGTAAGAATAATTACACGGTTTTAAATAGAACTATACTACCTGAAAACAAAGAAACGGCATTTAAAGTTTATTATTTAAATCGTCAATTCCTTTTTTATACAATTCTTTTAATCTAACCAAACAGTCTGAATAACAATGTGAGTTCTGTCGACCAATAAAAATCTACTTTGCTGACATAGCCGCTAATACTCACAGTGCCATCTATGGAGTATATAAGTACATGGTCTCTACTTATCACAGAAAAGCGCTGTACCACTTAAAGAAATATAGTTTCTTTACAACTCCCTCCCCAGGTTAGAACTTTTTCACTGAAATTTGCATTTTTACACTAAAATAATTAAAATTGAACCTAAGTTTTACAATATATTAAACGAAACTAAATTGTCGCTAAGTCTTGTTTGTGTTTTTTTGTAAGAAAATTGTTTTATTTTTTTTATATCAAATATAAAATACAATATTGTGAAATAACTAGTACTTAATATTTTACGAATACAAGAACTGTAAATAACTATTGCTTACAATCTCTTTCAGAATATTAACTACAGTCTTTTTATAAACAATAATAAAATGATTTAATAAGTATTTCAATGGAAGGACACGACTAGGTGTTTTCGATCTTTCACTACAAGGTCACACAACAGATATATTTAAGTACCCATTGGGGTGAATTAAGTCATTGACCAGCCCAGTCTCGTATAGGCAGCCTATTTTCTTGGTTCTTTTCTAGACCAGGTCAGTACATGGGTAAATTAAAATGATAATTAATTAAAGTTAGCGCTGAGCTACTGACTGAGACTACTCCAATATGTCAATTTTACATTAATGATTCTACTGTAGAGATGGCCTTACTATTTAATTTTCCCAAGTTACTAAGTTATTTATATCTATACAGAAAACTTCTACTAAAATAAATATAAGTATTGAAGTATGTAATTTTTTTCATAGTGATATCTAAAAAATTTTGTCTATAGTTTTCCTTTGATTTTTTTATGTAGGTACGAGTTTTGTGATGTGAAAGAGATTCGACTCTGACTTCTTATGACCTGTATCAATCCTATAAATTGAATTTGATATATTTTTAACAATTTTAAATGGACTAATCTTCAGTTCATCTAATTTACTTCTCTTTACTTTGTTCCCATTCTCTATATATACCATATTCCCTGTATTTAAATTTAATTCAGTTCTATTTTTAACCAATATTTGTTTATTGTAATTATGTGATTTTATTGAATTTTCAAATGCTATTTTCTTACCTCTGATCCATTCAACTTCTGATTTATCTTTTTTTAGTTCAGTTGGCAAAAATAAACATCTGTACCATCTAACAGGTATTTCGGTGCAAAGTCAGTAACTGTATGTTCTGTATTATTATATTTATCTACACAGTTATGAGCAATTGTCGTCCATGCCATTTTATTACTTTTTTCATTTATTTTACATCTTATTTTGTTTACAAACGTTTGATTCAGTCTTTCATTTAACCGGTTAGAAAACGGGTTACTGCAGTGAATACCATTGGTATTGATTTTTTATATAAAAATGTTTTGAATTCTTTTGATTTAATTCCTGGGTATTGATCAGTGAGAAATAATTCAATTGTATCAGAATCTGTTACGTTATTGATTAGTTTAACAAAATCATTAGTACTTTGTGTTTTTGAGGTAAGAATGTAAGCATATCGTGTAAAGTGGTCTACTAAAAGGTGTAAATATCTTTTTGTTGATCGTGAGCCTCCAAAACCTCCAATTGTGTCTATTGAGACTATTTCAAAAGGTTTTGTGGCAGGACCTAAATATGACATTGGACCGTACTTATCTTGTCCTCTCGTTTTATGTTTTATACATATCTCACAACTTTTACAGGGTATTTTAATATTTATCGTTAAATTTCTTGCTGTATATAATGGAATAATTTTGTTTTGTATTTGTTTTACACTTATATGACACATATTTTCATGTATATCTTTAATAAGTTTCTTACTGAATTCTTCGGATAAAATAATTCTTTCACGATTTCTAAACTTTTGATAGTAAACATTGTATCTTGATATTAATTTTGATTTATTAATTTGTACCTCTGTATTGTTTTCTTGATCTGTAATAATGTCGTACAATCTTATCATGTTAACAATTTTTAATTGCTCATCTGCGTCCTCATATGTTTCCAATACTGGGTTCCTACTTAAACAGTCTGCCTCTATATTTTCTCTTCCTGGAGCATATTTAATTTTAAAATCATACTGTGATAAGTAATACGTACAGTAATAAATCTCCTAACTCATCATCTATCCTAGACTTAATATATAAATTTTCTAAAGGTTTATGGTCTGAATATACTGTAAACGATTTACCTATTATTAGTATTGCCAGTATCTTATTGCTTCTTTAATAGATAATCATTCTAAATAAAGTGTCTTTTTCCTTTTGGATTTGATTTAACTTTTTTGAAGAGTATGCGACTGATTTTTCTTTTCCATTTGGCTGTATTTGCTTTAATACTGCCCCAATACCTTCCAAATATGCATCTATATGAATATTTATTGGCAAATTCTGATCAAATATTTCTAAGATTGGCTGTGAGCATAATAATTATTTTATGTCTTCAAAAAATTTTTGACAATCTGCAAACCAAATAAATTTTTGTTTTTTTCTAAGTAAATTATGAAGTGGTTCTAAAATTATCGCACTTTTTGGTATATACTCATGATATAAATTAATTTTCCCTAAAAATTGCTTACATTTTTCTGAGTTTTTGGTATTGGAAAATCTTTTATTGGAATTAAATTATCTCGTACTGGCCGTACTGAATTATTTTGTATTATATGGCCGAGATATTTAACTGAATCTGAAGCAAATGTACATTTTGTAAAATTTAGTCTAAAACCCTCCCTTTTTATAGCTTCTAATAATTATGTTAAGTGGTTAATGTGCTCAGAAAAAGTCTTAGAGAATATTAGTATATCATCTATGTAGTTTACTGCAAAATTTGTAAGTTTGTACTTTTTTAAAATGTTACCCAGTACCCTTTGAAAAATAGCTGGTGATGTCTTCAAACCAACAGGTAAACATGTCCATTGATAATATCCTTCCTGTGTTACAAAGGCAGTTTTCTTCCTATCTTCAATTCGTAGCGGGATTGACCAGAATGCTGAATTGATATCCAGTGTTGTAAAATATGTTGAGTTTCTTGTATTGACCACAAGGTCATCGATCAATGGGTATGGTTGACCTTGAGGTACCACTATTTTATTTAGATCTCTGAAATCTACACATAATCTTGACCGTGTGTTGTCTTCTTTCTTGAAAGCCAAAGTTACCGGTGCTGCAAATGGACTTTAAGTTTCCTCTATAAGATTTTTGTCAATTAACTTTGCTATTTGGTCTTCTATCTATTTTTTGTCTTCAACCGAACACCTATAAGGCTTTTTACTACAATATTTGTCCATTCAGAATTGATCAATACGTGCTTCATATTCATATTTTCTTTCCAATCCAATTAGAAAATCGTATTTGAATTTTTCTCCACCAATGATATGAACATTAGTTTTTTTCTTTTATATCCAAAATTTTTATTTTAATAATTGTCAAACCATTTGTCTTTCTAACACCATTAATTATGATTAAATTATCACTTTTTAAATCATCCTTTCCTTCTTCTTTCAGTCTTATTAATTTGGAATTAATTACAGAAACGTTTGAGCCTGAATCATATATCCCAAATATCTCTAATTGTCCATTAAATAATAGTTCGACTTTAATTAATGGTGTTATTATTCGTTTTTTTTATCATTGTTTTTTATTTCAACATCGATCACTGAATTATTCACGACTTTACTACTGTTTCTCTTCTGGTTATATACTTCTCTCTATTTGAACCAGCATTTTTCTTCAGGATGAAAGCGAATACCTTTATTTAAATTTTCACAAATCTTACATGGTTTTATTTTATCAATCTTTCCTTTGTAATCATGTGTATTTTTTTTATTCTTACTGAAGTTGGTTTTATTTGCCATATGTTCATGCTTTCCAATTTCATTGTAGAGGCTTGCAGTTGACTTTACGGTTTCTTTATCTATTTCATCCATTTTGTAATCTGGTAATTCCATTACAATAAGATTTATCATTGTTTGGGTGTCGATGTGCTTCTTGACCTCTAATAACCGTCTTTCCTTTTTTGTGGCGTATTCCAGTAAGGAGCCAGCTTGAAATCTAAACGTAAATGCATATTTTACTTGGGACCACCTTTATTTCCATATGTTTGACAAAAGTTATCTTTCCAATTTTCTGTCAGTTTCATTAACATACTGCTGTACCAATCTAAGTACTGTTTTTCTAGAAGATGTTTTAAAATCTCAATTTTCTCTTCATCCTGTAGAATCTCGAATCTTCCACATTCCCTCTCAAATTCACTAATACATTGGTCAGCAATCGATATCTTATCTGAAAATGTTTCTATCAAAAACCTTTCAGCAGTTTTTCCTAAATTGTTATTTTTTAGCGTAGCACTATTAGTGTTTTCATGTAAAAGCATTTTCGTTCCCGTAATATTATCTATATTGAACGAGATTGGTGTCTTTCTTGGAGCGAATTTTCGATTTTCATAAATACGTCTGACGACAATATCACGGTGTGCTTACTTGCTGGCTTTAGATCATCTGGGACATCAAAAACACATCCGTCGGGTGTCTCAACAGAGGTTATGGAAATCACATTTGTTTTTCCGTCCGTTGATCCCCGTACTACAAATTTAAAGCATAGTCTCTCCATTTTTCTTGATTTAACTAGAAATGTCGTTTTATGAGACAATTTCTTCGAACTTACTAGGAATTGCAAAACTCAATTATATATATATATTTATATATATATATATATATGTATATATGTATATATATATATATATATATATATATATATATATACAAATATTTAATGTTAATTTTTTCTCGTGTGGCGTAGGTACGCACGTCATTTATAATACATAACTGACATGCGTACCTACGCCACACGACCATTACTACATATTAAAATCTAGAAAATATAAATAACGTCTTACGATAAAATAACCTTTTTGCGATTCTTTCTTTTCTTTCGTCGTACGATTCTTTTTTCATTTTATTAAAAAAACTATTTATATTTCTTTATAAATAGTTTTTTTTTATTATAGTTTTTCTTTATTATTATTATAAAAGCCAATTAGATCACGCCGTATTATATTTAGTTTTTTAAAATATTTTTCTACGAATTTCTTACCACAAATTGGGAGCAGAATTTTGGATAATTTAAATGTAACATTTTTGGGCTTCGTACATTGCTTCTTAATATTATTTTTCTTTAACAATTTAGATTTTCAATAAATTCTATTTTTGATTGGTATATCTAACAAATTTTCTTTAAAAACGTTAGGACCATCAGACAAAATATTACATGCAATGGGTTTCTTGTATATACTTTTTTTATATAGTGGTATTTGGTTAGTGATCCAGCAGTAGGCACAATTGCATATAACACGCACAGAGACCGTAGCTCCATTCAGGAAAATTTCACCATTTTGTCCGGAAAATTTAAATTTACGATTCTAATCTTTGTGATTTAGTCATTAATTCTTCTTTCTTTATCAAAAAATCACTCTTTATCTAATTTTTAATATAGTATTTTATGTCTGCGTGTTCAAGTGACAGCGCGAGGTATCTAAAAATTTCTCCATCTTGCAAAAACCTCGTTTTGAGGTGGATGAAAGATTAGATTACTAACTACATTTTAAAATAAACTATTGTACATTATTGTGGCAGAAATATATTTTGTATAAGGAAATTGAGCATGCAAAATAATTTATATATATTCTTAAATTTATCTTGCTTACAACAATTATGAAAGGATAATCGCGTTCTTAGTGAATCAACAATGAATCAGCGGAACTTTACAAACATAATCTAATGTAGACACGTTTACCTGAAAAAAACCATGAAAAGTGAAAATAAATTACGTGATTATAATAATTATTGAAGTCGAATATTTCTTATGTCTCTAAACCGGGATATTTACACTTAATTATCCTCTTCAATGGCAGGCTAGCGAGGGAGGGTCTGTCGTTAAAATTAAGAATTGCAATACTATAAACGTATCAAATGCTATATAAATCATTTTTATTATTATTTGATCTTTAGTAAGTATTTATTAGATTTACTGGCAGAGTATATGTTGTTTCACCAAAAATTTAATATAATAACAGCATAGATCAACCTTAACAATGTTTTCTATTTGGTTCAAAACTTTTGAATAAAATCATGAAATAGATTTTATACTAGACTTCGAATAGATTTTAACTAGAATTTTAAGAATTAATATTCAAATATTTATATATAAATGCAAAAAAAGTAGCATTTATATGCAAATAGAGTAAGAGTAAATAGGGTATTCGAACTTGTCTGTCATATCATAGTCGTATATATCATAGTACAAAATATTAATTTTAATTTAAACTACTTTCAATATATTTAACATTTATTAATTCACGTAAAGTATAAGTATCGATTTATTATTCTATTTAGAAATAATTCGTCCCACATTTACAATGTAGTAATAGAATTTTAAGCAGCTCACGCAATGTCTAACAAGAATCCACTACTGCGACAACAAAGTCGTATATATTTTATTTTAAAAAAGAATTTGTTTGGGATGCAAATTTTATAAAGCGAGGAAACGGACTACATTCTCAAATTAATATATTTTTGAAAATGCAGATTTAAAATATTAGAAGCAGACGACATGTAACTGCGTGACGATCGTATCCAGAAGACGGAGTTTAAGATTTGCGGGTGTGGCTTAATGCAGTGGCAACGTATATATATATATATATATATATATATATATATATATATATATATATGTAAGTATTAACGCATAAGTAATTAACATCACACCTTGTAATTTATTTTTTATTATATGTATTTAACCGTATTTTATTTAAATCACAGATTGAAAATATTAGAAAGCAGATGACATAAATAATCGGACATTTCAGGAAAATCATGTTGATTGAAATACTTTAATTTCTTTCTTTTCGTCGTACTTGTAATAGTTCGAGCAAGATCGCATTTATGTCATATGTTCTCTTAACTCGAAACTGTCACCACGCCTTAATTTTTCGTGTAACCAGAACGTCATATTGATAAGCTGATTGCCAACTTGAGTTTGATATTTTATTACAATTATGCAAGTTATTTATTCAAGAATCATCCTTAAAAGTCGTTAAGTGTAGTCCCTATAAATCTGATAGCGTTACACAGGGAAAGTTGTATTGTAATATATTACAAGTGTATGCAACATATTACGTTGATTATTTCAATTTAAAATTTTTTCATCATTTATTTTGAAATATGTCTTTTAATTTTTTTAAGTTTTCAGGTTTAAAACTTTATTTAATTGTTAACCCATGCCGTAATCACATTTTGGAAGTACTATTTTCTTCTTTTAGGGAATGATCAATAAAAATAAACAAATTTATATTAGCAATGGATTGTGAACTATTTATTTTCAGAAAGAAAATTTAATGAATGCCCTTATACAAGAGCGCCATGCCAATTCATATTTAATTTAGCGCTTGGTTAAAATTCTAAGAATAATAGGGTGGATTTGGATTTTAAGATATTTAAAATTGTTTCGATTATAGTAGAACTGTAGTAGGTCATTCGTGAACCATATTAAAATAATTTTTTTGCTGAGGATAGATAGCTCACAAGACACTAATAAGAGAAACTTATTCATTATTATTGGTCATTTCCTAATTTGTATAAATTTTTTTCAACACAACTAAAAGCCGAATATTTCCGCATTATGTTAAATTGTAAGCAAAAGCATAAAATAAATTATTTTATTTTTGTACTAAAAATTCACTCCACGCCTCTGAGTGCATTCAAACAACCACTTAAAAATTCTTGCCACCTTATTAGAATAAAAAATAGTCCAAAATACAATTGCGTCTTGGGAATATATTAGTAAATTAATAACGTTTTAAACCGGAAATGCCTAAAGAATTATAATATACATTTCATTATATATATCAGTACTAGGTACAAGCATAATATTAAAAAAAATTTTTTTAAATTTTGTAAGGCAAACCGAAACTATTAAAAGTTTGCAAGGCATTCATTTCCATAGTAGAGTGGGGAACGTGCTTTTAGAATAGACTTATTATTCAGTGAGGGAAGCATTAGCTGATAAATAAATATTTTACAATTATTATTTATTCCATTATTATCACTGGTGTTTTAATTATATTTGTAAATTAATATTTTTGAAATATTATTTATTTATTGTGACGTAATTTTATTAACTGACACTTAATATTTGAAAAGTTATTGTCATTATTATCACCATTCGATCTGTTTGACTGGCAATATAGTTTACATTTTATGATACTTTTATGGATATCTTGCATGATAATTCACACTTACTATATTATTGATTTTCATTTCTAGTAATAATTGAATTATTCGTAAGTATCTAGTTTTTATTTTAATTCGTATGGCTTGTTCTCGACTCATACGTCAGTAGTGTATTTAATTGTTTATCGTTTTTCTATTTTTTTTATTTCATACCTCGAATATACTTTTGGATTTATTACGTACAAATTTACGTGATTTAGTGTGCTTTACGTATCAATATAGAATAAAATTATGGCTATCACTATTGATAACTCACAAATCATAAATGGTATTGATGAGCAGAAATATCTTTTTTGTTCCCTCTCTCACACAATGAAAAAAATGACAAAATAACTTTTACATGACCCCTTAACTGTCTCGGGGTAAGTATTTTGAAATGGAATAAAATATCTCTAGGAACTAAATAATTTTAATGATTCTGTCTTAAGATATTTGCGCTCAAATTAATTAAGAACGCGTCCGCACCAAATCACTTTGAAATGCTATAGTAACAAATGTAAAAAAATATAACTCTTGGTAAGAAATATTAATCAAAATTATAGCTGGGAGTAGGACATATTTCTTAAATAATTGTTTGTCACTTAGCGGGTTAATAGATGTTATTATACCATTTATTAAATATATAACACTTTATATGTAATGACATGATGAGGCTATATGAGATGAGAACAATTTTCAACATAATGAAACCAACTAAAACATTAAAGTACAATATTTAGTTTTTAAAGAAATTAATATGTTTTTATTCGTTCCAATAACTTTTTATTAGAAGTCTTATGCTTTTACGTGATATGATGGACATCTCGTGGCCTGAAACAACAATGATATAAAAAGAGTAATACATTCATGAAATATTAAGCCACATGCAAATCCATGTAAATATGTATTTAGAAACGGTCTTTATTAATACAATGTCTAAATTTCTCATAAGTTTGTTGGTAGACGAGTGGATCTATTATTGTATATAAACATTTTAACAGGGCTCTCTGCACCGAGTGTTTTGATGCGAGCAAATCAAACAAAAGAAAAAAGCAATATCTCAATACATATATACGTAATAAAACAATTGTAATATGAAATCACTGATGTCAAAATTCATAGGGTAAATGTGAATGTCCTTGCTTCGAATTAAGCTCACCTTCCTTAAACGTTTTAATCAGGATGCATTGTAATCGATAACCCCACACACCAATCACTGAACATGACTGAAGGGGCTGTAATGATGTGGGTAAATAGTACTTGATAATTTTTTTCATATTATTTAAGTTACTTAACATTTTTACACCAAGTATAAAGTTTTCTATGAGGAAATAATCTAGGCCGGTATAGATATTTACTTATTTATGTGTTTGTTTATTTACACTTTAACCTACATATAATAAATACATTTGCTAATGAGCCACCTCTTTCAGTCCACACTGATGAAATATAAACATTTTGTATGTCGATGACTGTAAAAGACATTAATAAAGAAAAACAAAACTAAAAAAAAGGATAAAACAATTAAAAAAAGTCTTAACATATAAATAAGCAAAATTAAGCTGTATATGAATAATACAAAACAATAAAAAATTTAATTATATACTTTGACATGGTTGGAAATAGGAAAAATGGGGAACAAAATGGAATTAGGAACGATAGGACTGAGGAATTATGAGAGGAAGGGCTTTTTTCCGACGATCTTTGAATATATTTAAGGAGAGCGAGTTCCTAGAATTTGGATCTAGTTGATTTCAAAATCTTATAGCTTCGACAGTGGGGGAATTTTCAAAAAACGTGGTTGTATGTTTGGGAAAAAAGAGACTGAGCTGGTTTTCAGAGCGTAGCCCTATACCATGTCCAGAATAGTAACTAAATCTGCTTCTAACATAATTTGGATAAGTGCTAATAATATTCTGGTAATAATATTCTAGACAAGTGTAAGAATGTAAAGATTGCGCCTATTACGGACTTACATCCGTTTAATTTGCGCTCTGAACTGAGTTACATGATCAAATTTTTTGCAACCGAAAACAAAATGGATGCCGAAATTTTGTAGGTGTTCTAATTTTCTAAGGTGATACTCAGCAAGGTTTGAATAGAATACATCGCTGTAGTCAAGCATTGGAAGTAAGAGTGTTTGACAGAGGTGAGCTTTGATTTGAATGTCTAGAAATGTTAAAGATGCTTGAGGGAGTCAATTTTGCTGAAGATATGATGACTAACATCATTTACTTAGGTTGCCAGCTAAGATTTTGAGCCATCAACAGACGCAAGTCTTTAACAGTTGACGTAAATGGTGTGTCATTTAATGTTAGACATGGCAGATCTGGTAGTATAATTTTAGAAAGCAGTCTTAGGCTACCAATTATTATAGCTTGAAACTTAATTGGATTAACTAACAGACCCATTTTATGAGTCCATTGACTGATAGACGCGAGGTCTTCATTAAGGGTATTGATAATAGTCGCTGTGGAGTTTACACCAATATGGGCTTATATTTTTAAATCATCAGCGTGTAGATGATAATTACTATGTATATTCCAAACAACCCCATTAATGAATATTGAAAAAAGAAGTGGAGAAAGAACCCTTCGTTGACGCCACCAGCTGATAAGTCCGTCCATTCAGGGAACCCATCTGAAGACTTCACAGATTGCAGACGTCCATATAGATATGAGGTAAATAATTCTAATTAGTATGAAAAAATATACGAAGATTTCAGGAAAGTTAGCAAAATACCAAAATCAAGGGATTTGAATACACTGCTGAAGTGAAGAAGTACATTTATTGTGAGTTGAGTGTTATTCATGACTAAATGTATATCATCTGTGATATTCACTAACACTGTTGAGGTACTATGGCCAGTTTTGAAAGCAGATTGAAGTGGATTTAAATGTTTGCAAATGTTCAGATATCGAACAATTTGGGCATGAACTACACGCTCAAAGATTTTCTATTTAATTAGTTGTATGGAAATGAGTCGAATGTGTTTAGTATGTACAGGGGACAATGTTTTGGTAAGGGTTATTATATATGCTTTCTTGCATTCAGAAGGGAAAGTTGTCGGAGATGCGTTATTTATATCAGTAATAACAGGAGTTTTAATATCTAAGATAAGCTTACTTAGGCCATCGCATCACATAAAATTGCAAAGGTTGCATTGCCGATGGCTCCAAGAAATATATCACATGTCCTGCACAGTTGGAGCAAGCCAGATGACGGTTACTCGTTTTCCACACTAATAATGAAACTTGTCGTCACAACACTCGATCACGCATAAAAAATAATCTTCTTTCAAAAAATAATTAATTTACATAAAAATTACTAGTTTACTATATTTGTTATAAATTGTATTTTTCATACGAGCCATATTTTACATTCCTGGAACGTTATTATTTACTTAGCACAGGAATACTAATTTTATTATTATGCTTATTTAATTTCTGTGTTTTTTTTATTTGTACCTAGACGCACATAATGTTTTCGGCCTACTGTATTTTATTCTGTATAATTTTTATTGTACATTTTTGTTAATTTTATCTTGGTTGAATATTGACATACGTTCCAAATCTTCCATTTATTCCCGCTCCTCTCCTACCGATTCCTGCACTCCTCCTCTCTCTTTCATTTCAGATGACTTTGAGTCATTTTATGCAATACAACAACCACAATATTCTTCAGTCTGTTCTTTATCGCAGACTTTCTGAGTTGCATTTCCGTCATATAAATGCTCCGAGTTTTACATCCCATTACTTGGATTTTATTAATTATTTAGAAAATTTATATTTATATGTTTATTTTGTTAGCAAAACCTGGCTTAAACCACTATTCAATTATTCATTCGCATCCAGGCTTCATTTTAATCCGTAATGACCGCCATTATGGGCGCGGTAGTGGAGTTGCTATCTATCTTCGAGATGATCTTACTTTTAAAATTATTACAAAATCCCTTACCGACTCTTTTTCTATAATGGGAAATTTATTTATTGAAATTACTTTCCTGGACTTAAATTACTTTTAGGAGTTGTGTAATCTCCACCTGGTATTTCGTATTTTGGTAATTTTGAGAGTACTATCGATAATCATATACCATTATATCCCCATACGGTGATTATGGGTGACTTCAACATCTAACTGTACAAAACTGGTATGAGAGGTGTACAGCTTTGGGACATTGTAAATGGTAAAAACCCCACCATTCTTCCATCCTTTGTTACCTTCCAGAAGGTAAATTATAATTCCGTTCTTGATGTTTCCATTTCATTCACCCCTAAAAGTGTGTGTTTGCACGACCAACTTCCTGCTTCTGAGTTCTCACATCATGGCCTAATTTACCTATCCTATAAGTTGCGTAGTCTTAAGCCATCTCCTAAAATTAAGTATTAACTTACCTTGTTTACTTGAAGATGCCCAGTTCATCGATGTTGATAGTATTAAGCCATTACAACGGTCAATGAAAAAGTCGTTGAATTCACCAACCGCATCATCAAGTTGTTTGATAAGCATGCACCTCTTAAACGAAAGAAAATTAAAAGAAAGGTAATCCCATGGCTTAATGACTCCATTAAAATAGTTATGGCTAAGCGTGATTGAGCCAAAGTCCGATATAAAACGAACACCAGCCCTTCAATATGGTAGACTTATTGGATGCTTAAGAATAGATGTATACAAAAGTTTAGAAATGTTAAAAAGCATTATATCTCCATTTCCATGCGTAAATACTCTTCTTTAAACATTTTGAAGATTCATGGTACTTTGGGAGTTGGTAATTCTCATACTGATGCGTATTGACGTATTAAGTATTAAGGTAATTCTTTGAACACTTTCTTTGTTATACTCCCCGTGTTACTTGACCCAGCTGTTAAGTTGGAAATATTAAAGAGATTCCATCCTCTCTCCTAACCACGAATGTACTTTTAATAATACCTGGGATTCGGAAGTAAAAATCAATCTTCTGGCGATAATTTACACATTTATTTTAAAAAATATTTGGCTTGACGAAAGTTTCAAAACCGCGAAGGTATTTTTTTAATACATACAAAAAAATAATCATAAAATTGGCTTTCAAAAATAAGGTATATAAGTGAAATATATTTTTGATGAATAATTATAAAATATCTTACAGTTTCCAAATGATACGTTAAGCAACCACTGGTTATGCCATATACAGCAAATACTATGTTTCATAATACGATATGGGCTGTACATGATAAAACCAGCGGTGGCCTTATGTATTATTTACATACTTGGTTTAAAATAACATTACTATACAATTATTCGTGTACACGATTCACCCATCCTCTGGTATTCAAAATATGGAATATTTGAATAACAGAGGATGGATGAAGTATAGTCACAAATAATTGTGATATATATGGCAATAATAATTATTTTTATATATGGCATACTCAATTATGTCAGTGATATGTAACAAAAATACGTTTAAATACACAAACAAATTGAAGAGAAAAATAAAACAAACACAATGTGGAATTTGGAGAAAGAAATATAATTTCCCCATTTTTCACTGATCAAAGACGTGTATCAATCTCACTTAAACACTGTGTTTGGTGCTATCAAAGTTGGGTATGAATTCGGAGGATTAAAAGAATTGAGATCGTATTTTGCTGATGATCCAGAACTTTACGAGCTTTATAAAGTTGTGGAAGTACCGGATATCATTAATTATTCGGACCGAATGACTAAAGAATCTTGGAAATTTATTTTACATTTTCCTTTACATTTCGTGTCCTTCTATAATTTAATGACGAATGGCACAGGTTTCCTACACGTGATACCGAATAATGTCAAGCAACAACATATTGTTATTTATCTTCAACCAGATTCACCATTGGAACAAATATTGAATATTGTGCTAAGCCGAATAGCAGCTGGTGGATTTTTAAAAAAAAATGGGGCTAAAATACACCAATTCGAAATATTTCAAAAGATGAAGATACAAATGAACCGAGCTAAAGAAAATACGTTGAATATGCATCAAATGCAAGCATGCTTCTTATTGGTCATTGGTGGATGGATTTTATCTTCATCTGCACTATTTATAGAGGTACTTTGCAAACGACGTAAACTCTTGCGAAAATAAAAACATAGTTCATTTGAAAGTAATAAACATTTAGTTCTCAAATTAATAAAAGACACTAACTGATGTATAAATGTTACCTATAATTAAAAATGTTTGCATTGTGTTTAATTTTAAGTTTATATCTAGAAATTCCTGTATATGCCATATGCCATATAAATGTTGTCAACTTTAAACAAATGACACCGTAATGTTCACCATATTTTATTGGCTTGAACTAAATATAGCAGATAATTATTTAAAAAAAATGGTATCTAACGAAACAAAATATTCCAGTAAAGAAATAATTGGTCTTAGATAATTGTAAATTGCGAAGGTTCAAAACTGATTCAATAAAGTTCAAACTAGCGTACGATTTACTTGTTGGAATGTAAAATAAAGGTAAAACGGAGAAGTTTTGTCAACATCTACAACAAGTTAACAATAAAGTCGTGCATAAGATATTTCTAATTTTTAACATTATTCATAACGAAAGGTATTTTCACTATTACAAATAATATAATGTACATTTGTGCACAAAATTAGATTTTTAATAATTGGAGGACATAATTAGTTTATTATATAAATTTCTGAGTAACTTTGATATGCGAGATGTGTTTCCGCAATAATAATTAGATTTTAAAATATTTAATGAATTGTCAATTCGAAATTAAAATATAAATATCACCATATTATCTTATGTGATATAACTACTTGTAGATTTCAAATAAACATTTGTGGAATTTAAAAGAAATTAATTGAATTCTCAAAAAGAGGTAATACTTCAATTTTACAATAACTTTAGATTTACGATTAATCACATTTTTAAAAATAAATATCAGTTACTGTTAGATAATATTAAAAAATTATTAACATAATATTTGTGTTGGTTGCCTGATCATGAGTAAACATAATATACTTGACTATTCACTGGGGCAAGTATATTAGTCTCATCTATAAAAAGTAGAACACACTCACATACATTGAATTTATTGTCGATACTCCTATTTTTACTGTCAATAAAAAACTCAGTTACGTATCGAGTTTAGGTTTTCCAACCGACTAATATGTATGAAAAATTATAACAGATTGTTAGTTGTGAGTTGTTTCAAAATAGATGAAGAGCTTACATTTGATGCGTTCACTTCTATGTTTGTATCAAAACCTATGCTTGAAAAGGTGGTGTTCTAACCGATTGATTCACCACTTAATAAGTTAGCAAGATTGCAAATAAAAATAATTTTGGGTAATATACACTTGCAAATCTGTGAAGCGGCAAACACTGCAGGAATAAGACATGTTACAAATGTAACTTCAAAAATAAGTCAGTATTTGTTTTAAGTGGGCGAATCACATTAATTTGAATAATTTGTGCATCATAATACCAAACAAACAAACTGTTTGTGTCCACTATTGGATATCGGGTTTTCCTCATCCACGTATCATTGGAGGTAAACACATAAACGCCACGCTGAGCAAGCGGATTGGCGATAGCCGTGCGTATCTACTGATACTAGTGGCGCTTCTGTAAGTCGTTAATCTGTGGTATTTGAGCTACCCAATTACATATATTATTTCCGCTCCGCTTGACGAGTGACTGGGAATCGAACCACGGACTTCGCAGTGCGCCGCACAGTCGACGGTCGTAAGTTTGTAATCAGCCCAAGACTCAACGGCGACAACTCCGTGCACAAAACTAATATTTTTATTTTAAACTTAAGTACATACTCACATATAGATACTATACGTGCCTTTTTGTTCAAATTATTCTATCAGGTTTTCAAACGTTTCTTGCGTTTAGTAGTCCGCTGAATTCAAGGACTCTTAAGAAAAATCAATAAAACTTCTCCACTTTTTGCTCAGATTGTTTTTTTTTGTAACTTTTATTGTAATATTCTTTATTTAAAAAGAGACAGTTAAAAGTATTTGAAATACATTTCCACGAATACTATTCGGTCTTAAGATATTGTCTTATTCTTTGGTTTCTTCATATTAAATTATGCTCTCTTTTTAGTGTTTTTAAATGAGACGTGACTCTGATAATAACAACGTTGTATTTCACTCGATACTAGCACCGAGTATAAATTGGGACGATTAAAGGAAATTAATTTTCTTGGTATCAAATGCAGGTATATCTAAAATTTATGAGCTGTTTGTAGTTATATACATTTTGGGTTCTATAAAACAATTTGAATTTCCTTTAGAAAAGTTATTATAATTCATTTTAAAGATGTTCTTGCATTTAAATACTTCATTGTTTTTTAATAAATAATGTCATGTGTTAACATTTCATTTGTCAGTACAGCGTTATCCTAATTAATGTCATAAATTAATGTCTTAAAAGCAAAAGTCCATGTAGAAGTACGTATATTTGCTACACTATGACACCGTGATTTTCTAGCGGACAAAATTACACGGTATTTAGCATATGAATTGATTTTCGTCTGGATTGACACCTAATCTATTTTTTTCTGATCCAAATACATGAATTCATAAGCAGAAGTTAGTACAACATAAATAAAATTATGGTATTCAGTCAGACTAACCAGAAGTAAGTGTGTTCCTGTGTAGGCACGGTGTATGTTATTAGAAAGTTCATTATTAACCCAAGTTTTTAGAGGAAATACTAAGGCTTTGGGGGCAAACTTAAATGTATTATCATAACCATAACAAGGATAACATAGATACTTTACTACATAAAATTATGCTTTTAGATGGCCGAATTAAAAACAAAATTCTAATTATGAAGATAATGTTGAAAAGCTTATGGAACTGATGTATTGAAAAGAAAAAAGTGTGAATTATTGGCCTATCTATATAAGATAAAAATCATATAGAAAAGCAACAGAATGCGGCTATGTATCTAAAGTGATTATGATTTTTGACTAGTTGACTGCGATAGAAATAAACCCATCGCCCGACCATCAATCCAAGGAAATTACATGATATATAACATAATCAATGAAATACTCCATGACATATTTTTTTGAACAAATATTTATGAAAATTTTGCATGTTTTTCTAAAATAGCCTCTTAATCATTACCCAAACAAATTCGTTGTAGTTATTACGTAACTACCTGAGGGTACTGATGTGTATTCTGAAACGCCATATATGATTCCCTCGAAATGAACATATGAAGCAAAGAAATATTTTTGAATTATTAACTGAACACGCTTCTTTAATAATCATATTGATTTTGCAAAACTATTCTTTCTTTTTATCTTCCTTTGAAATCTAGAATTTATCATCTTCATATTTTGAGTTTCTTAAAAACACAATACTAGTGAAACCTAAAACTGTAAGCATAGTAGGAGACAAAGAAAAGCTTTCATATGCATATGTGAAGTGAAGTTTCACCTTAATTATATCTGAACACAAAGATGTATTATCAAATCGTCACACAGGAATAAATATACATGAGATCTTTTATTATGAACTAAAGGTTTTATATGAGGAAACGTATGAAAGCGATGCCGGATAGAGGAGATTTTTCTACTTGTCAATATATTTTCTTCACGTTGTTTGTGTCACTATTCCAAAGCTCTGAAACGAAATTTACAAATCAATAAATAATATATATAGTTTCAAAAAAACCTAAAAAATACGCATTAGTAACCGATGGAACCATTGTGACGAACCAAACGCGCCCAAATTTGATGAAAAACCATTGCGACGTGTCCACGACTATTCCCTGTTCCCTTAGCAGAACTTCCTGTTTGGAATTATTATGATTTATTAGGTCAAGTTGAACGGCTCAAACTTGACGAGTTTACGGTTAGCTGTAATCGTTTTTAGTTTGTGTGTTTCACATAAGTATATTTTACTAACATTTCACCGGAAAATCATGACATTGATATTTTATCTCATTAAATATCACATAGGCTTTGCCACACTAACTTGTTGTGTTACTAAGAATTAATGAATTAAATAAGTGAAAATGGTTACTTTTTACAGGTGCCGCAATACTTATCTCTAAAATAAATACAATTGTGACGTTACTGTGTTATCTTTTTACATTGATTATACTATAAGACTTTCTATATTCATCTTTGGTTCGTGAGTATTGATTGAATAGTTTATCCAATTGTTATGGTAAATTCTTCAATATCCCCTATCTCTAATATACGTTGTAATAAATTATTTAATTCTTAAAATGATGAAGTAATCTAATATTTCGAACAATAATTGTAATATTAAACTAAAATGGTTACAAATGTCCGTAACTCTAATATGGTTCATAAAATTGTCTTAGATATTTGCGAGTGCTTGTAATAATATGTTTATCTTATTCAAAATTGTAACTTGATTTTTATTAATATTATTATAAATTGAATATATTTGGCGTTCATTTTGTAGAAATTCATAATTCCCAACTAAATAGCACTACGTGATGTAGTACTATTTCTACATTATCTAAATTTTTTATCGCTTCCTAGATTTTGTTGTATGACAATATCTTCAGGTGGGCTATTAGCAAAGATTCGAGGTTGATCTTTGCTAATT
Organism: Druceiella hillmani; assembly: GCA_039881145.1. Classification (NCBI taxonomy): domain Eukaryota; kingdom Metazoa; phylum Arthropoda; class Insecta; order Lepidoptera; family Hepialidae; genus Druceiella; species Druceiella hillmani. The sequence goes on from JAYKKI010000019.1 coordinate 29,784,469, forward strand.
GCCCACCTGAAGGCGTTGTCATACAACGAAACCTAGGTCATGGTAAAGAATTTAACTAAAGTAGAAATAATAATACATTACACATACTCATTTAGTTGTGGATTATTACAAATGCAAGCATAATCATATAATTACTATTAAACTATGGTCCATAAATATTTTCTGGTCTTAAATGTAAAGTAGTTAAGGTGGAATATTTAGTTGCAAGGAGTAAATTAGCGTATCAGATTATTTTGGAAAATAACTTTGTTAAGGTGATTTTAAGTAGTCACATTTTATACCTTACAATTCATAGACACGAAATTTGTAAATTCCAAATGCAACTAATTGTTATTCGCTGCCAAAGAGGGAAATTATGTATATTTTGGGCAAATAAAACACAAATATCAATCTTATTCACTTCAAAAAGTGTTCTGAAAATAAACTGGCGCGCATTATATCACTTTTATATGCAATCATAATCTATAAGCCTAACCGCCTACACTCTCGTTACATAAAATTAAAGAATCGTATTTTATATGCGTACAAACACACCCAGAGGATGAGAAATGGGGATGCGTAAATCTACCTTTGTCAGTTTATGTTCCCAAATCCCGTTGCTGAAGACGAAGAGGTTCAGATCAACGGATTGAAGCGACAGGGCTGGTAGAGTATAGTAAATTTTCATTTGAATAACAAATTTTGTATTTTAAATTATAAAACCAGTGTATGATTTTCAATACTCAATGAACTATACCAATAGTATGAAGTGGTCTTTAAAACTCCAAGTTAATAAAAAATATTCATATAGAAATATAAAGAATAGTATTCTATTATATATCAAAATGCTTTTATGTAACAAACTATATTTTTCCAGGCAACCGATAATTACGTAAGTATGGTGAGGCTTGTGACAGTTAAAATGTGGCAAGTTGTTTAATGAATTCAGCTAATAAATTTTCCCACCAAACTTCTAATAAAAGGGACCGCAGAAATCCACGTAGTGTTGGGCCCGGGTGTTATAAAAACTTTACAATGGCTACACATGACAAGAAACCATCGTCATAATTTTTTGTAATAGTTTAAAATGAAACAATAATCTATATATATATATATATATATATACATATATATATTATATATATATATATATATATATATATATATATACACTATTTACATACTGTATAGGCTATAGCAATCTGTAAACTATAAGCTATTAATTTATTGAAAGTTTTATGTCAATAGTATTAGCAATTTTTGAAAAAATAAAACACTTCTTGTTTTTTCTCTTAAAAACAAGACTTTACTTAACTTCTGAAGAAATATATATGTTATACAAGAAACGATTATGCCAGAACGTGAGTTGAACGTCATTGCACAGAAAACAACCGGAGATGCGTGAGGGCATGTATAATTACATTTATGATAATATCTCTGTAACTAAGTGACCAATTTTGGGAACAAATTTTTAGATTCGATAGAAAAGCAGACGAGACAGTTGGGTCAAGTTTGCATATAGAGAAAGAATAAGGGGCCCACTGTGAGCAAAGCTAACAAGGAGCTCACTGGCTTTGGTCAGCAGCTAACTGTGAGCCATTTCTCCAAGGACACGCTCAGCTTGGCGATTGAGCGGCTAACTGAATTAGTTTAGTAACCATTGTTAGTTGATTATGCAGAGCAAAAATATTTGTTAGCATACTGTAAATGAAATTGATGCTGTTACCAATGATTTAGCATAACTTTGGCAAACTATTGCTCCTTACTCTTAAATTGAAAGAGTCTAAGCAGCTACTGAGCATTTGTCCAGGTTGAGCTGTGCTCGGCTCAAATTACTTTGCTCAACTACAACACGCCTCACTCTAACACAAAAGCTTAAAATCATAAAATCTTCTCAAACATTGGTACACATAAAGCAGCGTGAATCCAAAATCACAAGGCTCGGTTCATTTACCAAGATCTGTATAATTTGACAATATCAAAAAGGATTTTTTGATCAAATTAAGTAGTATTTTATTTATATAGGGACTTCACTAACCGGTTTATGGATAAGCCATTTAACCATTTTTTCAGAAACAAAACTGTATATATCCAAATATAATCGTAAGCATCTATCTTATAGTTTGTGCTAGATGCTTATTATTTTCTCCAATATTTATAAATAAGATCTACCCGTGCTCCTTCAATGAACCAGTATCAAATGGTCTAGAAGTTATGAATGACGTGAGGTTTAAACAAAAAGTGTATTCATGAAAGTCCCGCTTCTAACTTTGAGTTACAAAAATTTAATAGGGCGATAACCCTAGTGGTCTTGTGACAACTTAGATAATAAACTGTTCAATAAGTAATGTTTGCACTCCTCCACCTTAAGATCTTAAACGGCTACCGCTACGAGAACAATTGTTGTATTATGGATTTTTTGTGATCCACGGAGCAGTTAGTCGCAGTTTGGGGTGTGGAGGTATGTACCTGTGTATTCTTTACAAGAAGCTTAATGGATGAAACAGTATTTATTTAATGGAACGTAAAAATCTTCTTCTCTTTTTCTGCCTATGTTTACTACACAATGGGCTTTTGAGGATATATTACATCACATGTACAAGGTAAATAGCTCTTTATAGAGTTTCGTACCTGAAGGGGAAAAACAAAACAACACCTCGCAACTTGAAATTTGGCATAGTAAAAAAACATTATTCCACATATAATACACTACTCAAAAATATACATATATGTATATATTTATATATATATATATATATATATATATATATATATATGTATATATGTATGTATATATATATATATATATATATATATATGTATATATATATATATATATATATATATATATTTGTCTTTATTGTATCTCGTTCATCCAATGTGTAAATGGTTTGCTTTTCCTTTTGCTTGTTGGTCACTTTTTGTCCCCTTGGTTTCGCGCATCCTAGCAAAGTGTCCTGCACTTTGTTATTCTTCTTCATTAGAATTTTCTAATGCGTCAATTACTTTTATTTTCTTTTTATATTATATGTCTTATCTTTTTCACACGTTTCACTCCAAGAATATCCCTCTCTACGGCTTTCTGGTACGTGATGATTTTGGATTTTGTTTCTTTGTGTGTTTCCGATTTAACGTCCATACATCAACGCTGAGAAAAGATAAAATCGAATCTGTTACTTGTATTTTATATTTCGCTGTATGCATCATAATTTGCCTTTATTGATAATTAAAATTCAATAGAATCATTGAAATTTTCACTTGACTTATTTTAGAGATAAGCAAGAGACTGCTCTTATAGCAATAAAATTGCTACCAAAATTTTAATAAATAAATTTGTATAATAATGAAAGGGTAAACAGTATCAAACAGCCATATGTACGACATTAATTTAGCATATTAGCGTGTTTTATAATCTGGTATTGATCTATTCTTACATATAATAATGCTGCAGAATTGGCATATTTGTGCAATAAATGTAGTTCCAAAAAATATTTAGGGGTGGATAGGTGGTGGGAGAATATAAAAGTAATATAACACGAAAACATAATATTATAATCATTTTTTATGCTCGTTTGTGAGTTTCTTTATTTGCTCGCACATCATCCAAGAACGGTTAAAAATGTTAATTAGGTTTTTGCTAATAGATTTTGTAATGCTGATGTAATATATAGTGTATATCAACGCAATTAAACGTTGTCTTATCAGAAATAGGCCATTAAAAAATAAGACATGGCAGTTTGAAATTCCAATACAAAACGCATGCGAAAATATTTTACTTTTCTAATGACTGTACACCCTTTGAACTCAAAGTTAACAATATTTTCCAAACGTTCACACAACCAAAGTAGCAAGAATAGCAGGTTGATAATAAGGTGAGGTTTTAATTTAATTAGCTATTGAATCTTATGGAGATGTCGATTAGCGTATCACTAGCCGATGTCCTTAGATATTATATTAATATTACAAGACCACTTGCGTTAATGACAGCCGGCAAGCCATCGCAAAAATATTATTGTATTTATGGATAGTTACTCTTACACCCCACATATAAAAGGTGCGCCATTGCCCTGTGAGGCAGGGTTCTAGGTTAATCGCTGGACTGAAGCCTCTCTTCAAATCTCTTCACGTCAGAGAAGCGAGAGCAACACGAATAATTGAAATATACTACATCGCCATAAATGAGGATAGAGCTTTCCAAACTCATCATTCTGACGCAGAGTAAAAATTATTTTATCTTCAGATTTACCCAAGGAATCATGCCTGTTTATAGATACGATATAAAACATAAGTAGATACGATTAAAAAATTAAGAGAAAATTGAAGAGCATAATTCTATGGCGTTAAATAAGAATCGCAGAAAACTGTTTCTGCTGCTCATTTCACAGTTACAGCCTTTAATTTTTAGGAGTACTTATTTAGGGTTGTCTTCCCCACCTTTCGTTTATCCATCAGTTTGGTAAATTAAGCATACGCAAACAATATTGAGATATGGTGAGATAGGTAGGTTTGTAACGAAATTGAGTGTAATATGCGGCTGTTCATCTTATAGCTCCTTTCAGAATTTTTCAACTTTAAAGTGACGTACAGTGTTACCCGTTTCTCTAATTTCTGTGACGTGGAACAAACAAATTAAAAAAGAATTAAACAAATAGAGAAGTCGTCGAGATGCAGATAATTATGGAACCCCACTTTTTGCGTATTCCAATACATGCTAGACGAGTTTTTAATTTTCGCTTATAACACGTGCAAAGTTATACTGAAGTCTCAAAACAAAAATGTAACAAAAGTTGGGGACATGATGTCCACTCAAAGATACTACGTACACTTCGAAGCTCCATGGTACACTCTACACAACAACTACAATACAACGCTCAATATGTATTTATGCACTTATGGATATAATATTTATATCAAATCAGAGTATTATTAGGAGTGTAGCCATCACATATGCGCTTGATTCTGTAAAAACGATTCTCTTTTTTAACCGTAAACTTTTTGCATTCCATCACATATTATTCAGCCACACTTAAAATAATGCATAAGAAAAGGCGTTCATTAGTTACTACAAAACTTTGTGACATTAATTTTTTTTTCCTAACTTAATCAGTGGGTCTTCAAAAGTACCACACATCTTTTACCCGCTCTTCAAAAATACCGATTTGATTATGTCGATATGACGAAATTGTTAACTATACTTTCTATTTTCATCTACGAAACATGACTGCGCGTCTTAACTCATGTGGGAACGATAAACGTGGTCCTACATAGTTTCAAATTCATCAATTTTTAAACTGGTGTTTAATTTTCTAATCGAAAAAGTTACTTGAGTATCGTTCAGAGTTGTGATTATATTCATATACATATAAAAACCAGATCCTTGTAGTACTCTCATAGGTCTTAGAAATAAAATGTATACTTAACTTTTTGCAAACTTATCTCTTTATGTATTTCATAATTTCAATATGATTTGTGGGGTTTCATGCCCATTCTGACCCTATATAACTTTTTGTTGTTTGTATAGAAATTAATAAACTTGACTTATATAACCATTGTAAGGGCAAGTGATATTACAATTCTAGGGGCAGTAAATTGAGTGATTAGATATTATGTAATTAATTAAATCAAAAGTATAATAATTCCCAAGACGGTTAATAATAATTTATGTATAAGGTAGGTTTGATACGTTAAAATGTGGATAAATGCTACAGATAAATTTTAAAATTAGCTGCAAAAAAGGTAGAGAGATAATGAAAAATTAAAAGGTGTGTAGAAAACAGCACGTAAAAAAATTATAAAATACAAAAAAAATTAAATAAGTTAAAGAATATTTAAAACAGGAAGTCATAACAGAAAGTACCAATTCGTTAAAATTTACAGATTCAAATGCAGTTCTTGCTTATCAGGGAAGTGGGAAGTTTTATTAAAGCAAAATGATAGTCATTTGGCTTTAATAAAAGTTCCCACTTCCCTGATTTTAATCGACCCGCTATTAGATGTTAATATACTTTTTTGAAGAAATTAAGAAAATGTTACAAACTCGAAAGATACGTTATTACTCCATAAATCATATTGAATATATTTGGCGTTAATTTTGTAGAAATTCATTATTCACAATTAAATGAAACTACGTGATGTAGTATTATTTCTACTTTCTTTAATTTCTTTACCACGACCAAGGTTTCGTTGTATTACAATATCTTCAGGTGGGATATTAGCAAAGATCTTTGTTAATAGCCCACCTGAAGATGTTGTAATACAACAAAACCTAGGTCGTGGTAAAGAAATTAAAGAAAGCAGAAATAATACTACATCACGTAGTTTCATTTATTTGTCCATAAATGAATCGTGGGATATATAGAAGACAGCGGAGAGGACTATTCCTCCTCGAAATCCTCTATTCAGTCAAAGACACAACACTAAATTTGGAGGTGATATATTTCTTTTTTATTGCTCTTGATCTGCAAGCACATTGAGAAGTCTCTTGAGGTGATGGTGTTGGGGTGTCGGAGCTGTAGTTATTCTATACCTTCTTAGTTATTATAATTATTCTATCCTTACTATAAATTTCAACATAACAATTATTCTACAAGCAGAGTTGCTACGAAATATAGTAAAGTAATAAAGATATACACAAATGGCAAATTAATGTTAGATGACAGATATATTTTAAACTTATGACTGATGCCGTCTTTTTGATATTAAGTAAATAAAAGATATGACACATCGAGGATTCAAAACACGTTTAGGTTTTGAATCCTTGATATGTATCCATCTAATTGCTCCAGCTTTCGCGTTTCATGGTGTAGTTAATACATTTCTAACGACTAAATTTCAAGCAAAGTTTGGGAGATTTTGTGAACGGCCAGGGACGGGTAAAATCACAGATTTAATATTCAGACTGGGCGACTTTGTATTCCAAACTGGACGGGGTCGGTTGCTAGTAATTGCATATAATTGGCGGCTTAAATAAATGAAAAAAACTAACGAACAAAATCAATTTGAGAATAGTGCTGAATAACCGACATGACATGAATAGTAATGTACGAAGTGGAGGGAGAGTGAAGGTGGAGTGTTTGATTTAAAGTTTAAATTCCTCGTCAAGATAGTCTTGGTAATAAGTTAACACATCACGATTAAACGATTATTAGGGTTGCGTAGTAAAACAAGGAACCCTTATAAATTTACCACATCCATCTATTTATCACAGTCTCAAAGTTTCTACACTTATAAATCTACCTGAATAAAATTTTATAAGAAGATATGATTTCAATCAGCGCGTGTCCGCCCCATACATATAGAATTGAGAACGATTTTTTTTACGTCGTTCTGTTAGGTAACTTTGGATAGATGTTTTAAAATAAATTCGATGTATCAATTAACTATTTTTATTTTAAAAATTCCATTCTTCGAAACGAAAAAAGGAAATACTGTAGCGTCACTTGATTGTCCGTTCATTAATCTATCCGTCTCTTTGTCAATGTCCATTTCCCCAAAAACGGCTTAAGACATCCATTTGAAATTATTATCGTATGCAGAGGCCTCACATTGATGTTTAAATTTTAATTCTTTTAGTTCACACAATAAAAATATATGGCAATTCAAAGTGTAATTTTTATTCATACAATACTTAATTGATCATCAAAACACTGATATCCCTGATTAATTCCAGTCGACTTATAATCTTGAGCGTCAGAAAAATGGGAGGTGTTTGTAGCACAAGAAATGAAAAAAATCCAAAAGTAACAACTTTTTAATTTTTTGAGGAGTCATACGTTTTTATAATTAGTTTGTTTCAATTTCTGTGAAAGATATAGTAGTAGTAAATCATAGTGACAAATAAATGTTTAGAAATAGTTTGATTAGAAATATAATTACCCGTAAATGTTTCTAAGTTTCTAATTGTGTACGGGAACCTTGTAGTGCGAGTTATCATGAGTATAACAGGTTTTTAAATTCCGTTTGTAAAATAATAAGTTGCACAAACAAAAGGAGTAAATCGGCGACTGCCCTCGAAAATGCCGTAGAATAGACGTTTAAGGAATGGGCCGATTGTTTCTCTCAGTGGGCCGACTGTTCATCGAAGACTATTTGAAAAATACATGACACTACATGAATAAATTATAAACTTTCTAGTTGGTTTCACATTTAATATTTAAACAATTTTTTAATGTTACTTTACGTAGATCATTAAAGATCTATTTTTTTTAAATGTTTGCACCAAGAGGATTATTGAAATTTGACAATGTGACATATTCTAAATTATTATATAATTATTATAAGTTTCACTTATCAACGTACATCAATGTACCTGTCTGCTTTTTCTTTATGTGAGAAGCAAAGAAAGGAAACATGGAAAGAAATTTAAAAATTAAACTTAAAATGTCCACTTCAATGCCTAAGAACATTGTGCTCTCTTTGTTTTCTTCAGATAAAGACTGTGTTTGGGATTGAACTTTGAATGCAATTCGACATTACTGTACTATGCTACAGAACTTTTTATGCAACATGATAATCTTTATGATATAATAAAAATAAAAAAGATTTTGATAAAAATATTATTTCTAATTCCAATTTTAAAAATTTAAGGTTAGAAAAATTGTTTTGAATTTTTAATACGTTTTTATTTCATTATTATTACACATTTGTTTGAAATGGATCAAATAGCGTAAAATTATCTATAATATTATTTTACTCATAAATATGCCACTAAAATATTGCTTTTAGTAAATTTGTTGAAATAATGCTCCATTAATAAATATATATATAGATCTGTAATATTTCCAAGTACCAGTTTCAAGTTGACAACAAAGCGCGAAAGTGAGTAAATACAAAAAAGACTAAGAGTCATAAAAAGTAAAACAAACACTAACAAGTAATCGCGGAACTTAAAAAATTTAATGAAATAGAATTTTACAGTTATTTAGGGGTTAAATTTACAAACAATCGTTTCCGTATACTTTCTGGTATCTTTGAGGGTGAATTAGCAATATTTTTAATTGGTGTACATAGTTTCACGTTTTCCATTTAGTAAATTATTCTGTAATCATTTTGCTAACAAGAAGACGGGGTCTATGGGCATTGCGTAACTTTATTTTGTCTGAGAGCGCAGCAGGGAAGGTTTGAATAGTTCAAGTGTCGCTCACTTCACACGGATTTTAATTAAAGCAGCGAGTAACGAGGAAGGAGCTTTGGGTGTGGATTTGAGTTTAAACAAGTTGCAGCCTTTTTGAACTCTGTTCACATCCTATGTAGATGCACGTTTTAGAGCAAAATTGGATTACACAAAATTTTAACTGCTAAACATTTTTGTTGTAAAACCATATTCGTATTATGCTTTTTTTTATTAAGTGGTTTGTTAAATTTAGTGATATTATATTTAAGAAAACTAGCAAAAAAACGTACTTAAACACGATTATAAATATATAGAATAAATAATGTTGCTGACGCAATTTAAAGAAAATAATTTGATTGTTAGAATAATTGTTTTAAATATTTTTACATAATGGTAAGAGACTTAGAATAGCTTTCTCTTTTGCATTGACTTATCAGAATGTTTTAGTTTTGGAAACAGTATTGAATCGGATACAAATTAAACAGTGAGGAGATGAGGACGTTAATAAAATAATTGAGCTGGTAACATAGGATTCATGAAGGATATTCAGTTATATGCTCATATATTTTAAGTAGAAATTGTACCGACTTGTTTTTTTCTTTTTAATATAGATCTTTTAACATTTAAATATTTTGATAACTTTCCATCAATTTGTCAATGAAATGAATAGTTTTATTTTGTAAGTATAACTTGCACACTTCTGTAGGAGGTTAAATTTCTGTAATGATATCCAATCTAAACTGTCACCATAAAAAAAAGAACCAAAAATGATTCATGGATAGAAATTGAGTGGAACGTCGTTTTACTTTTTCAAGTGAGCTGAAAAGTTACTCTTTACTTTTGTATAAGCACAAACATCGTAAAATGTAAAACGTCTGATAAAATTTTTCTGTGACATCGTGCGAAGATAATCTAAGTTCGTTCCCGAGACGACGCCTTAAAATAAATTGAATTGATTTTCTTTTGAGTGTCCCGCTTCATAATTTTCCCGCGTCCCTTTTGCTTGCAGCCTGCCTAGTCTTCAAAAAAAAATTTCATAAAACTATTTTTAGAAGAAGTATATATTTTCGACTGAGTTAATATAATTTAATTTCTCTTCAAGAGAAAATTTACTAGAATTAGTACTATTTTTTCCAGTTATTTCACTTATTCTGTTATCTCTAACCATTTATTACACAATTAAAAGGATGATTTGTTAAGAATTATTAAGTACTTATGACCAAAATTCAATATCAAAATTCAATATTTTTTTTTATTCAGTCAATTTAAACAACTACATTTGGCTTAAATAGTGCCAACATACAAGAAACAATAAAGCCTTTTTGTATTGTGGCATATATCTTTTTTGGATATTTTATGGCATTAATTTTTTTACTTTGTAGTTACCTAAATTTTAAATATATTTTAAAATCACATACTATTTTTTTCATTTTTGTCATTTTATTATTAATTTTATTACTAACAAAAAGTTTAATGTTGACAATATTCGTTGTTGATTATTTAAATTGCTTATTCTTTCGAAATATTGACAGCGAATATTTTTTTGGAAATGTACATTTTTATGGAAGTTATTTATTAAAAAAAAATTTAATACATCAGCCACGGCCGGAAATTGTTTCAGTTACGATTGGGTTGGGTTAGGTTAAGTTAGATTAGGTTAGGTTGGGTTAGGTTAGGTTAGGTTAGGTTGGGTTAGGTTAGGTTAGGTTGGGTTAGGTTGGGTTAGTTTAGGTTAGGTTAGTTTAGGTTAAATAAATTTGGGTTGGATTAGGCTAGGTAGGGTTAGGTTGGGTTGGGTTAGGTTGGGTTGGGTTAGGTTGGGTTGGGTTAGGTTGGGTTGGGTTAGATTGGGTTGGGTTAGGTTAGGTTGGATTAGTTTGGGTTAGTTTAGTTTACGTTAGTTTAGATTGGATTAGTTTGGGTTAGGTTGTGTTGGGTTAGGTTAGGTTAGGTTAGGTTAGGTTGGGCTAGTTTGGGTTAGGTTGGGTTGGGTTAGGTAAGGTTAGGTTAGGTCGTGTTAGGTTGAGCTGGGTTGGGTCAGGTTAGGTTAGGTTTGGGTTAGGTTGCGTTAATTTATGTTAGGTTAGGTTAGGTTAGGTTAGGCTGGGTTGGGTTAGGAAATGTTAGGTTAGGTTGGGTTGGGTTAGTTTGAGTTAGGTTGGGTTGGGTTAGGTTATGTTGTGTTAGGTTGGGTTAGGTTAGGTTAGGTTGGATTAGTTTGGGTTAGGTTGGGTTGGGTTAGGTTAGGTTAGGTTGGGCTAGTTTTGGTTAGGTTAGGCTGGGTTATGTTAGGTTAGGTTGGGCTGGGTTATGTTAGGTTAGGTTGTGTTAGGTTGGGCTAGGTTGGGTTAGGTTAGGTTGGATTAGTTTGGGTTGAGATATGTTGGGTTGGGTTAGGTTGGATTCTGTTAGGTCGGGTTGGGTTAGGTTGGGTTGGGTTATGTTGGGTTGGGTTAGGTTGGGTTGGGTTAGGTCGGGTTGGGTTAAGTTGGGTTGGATTAGATTACGTTAGGTTGGATTAGTTTGGGGTAGGTTGGGTTGGCTTAAGTTAGGTTAGGTTCGGTTGGATTATTTTTTGTTAGGTTGGGTTAGGTTATGTTAGGTTGGGCTAGTTTGGGTTAAGTTGCGTTGGGTTATGTTAGGTTGGGTTGTGTTAGGTTAGGCTGGGTTGGGTTAGGTTAGGTTAGGTTGGGTTGGGTTAGTTTGGGTTAGGTTGGGTTGTGTTAAGTTAGGTTGTGTTAGGTTGTGTTAGGTTGGGTTTGGTTGGGTTAGGTTAGGTTAGATTGGGCTAGTTTGAGTTGGGTCGGGTTGGGTTAGGTTAGGTTATGTTAGGTTAGGTTGGGTTATTTTGGGTTAGGTTGGGTTGGGTAAGGTTAGGTTATGTTAAGTTGTGTTATGTTGTGTTAGGTCGGGCTGGGTTTGGTTAGGTTAGGTTAGGTTGGGTTAGGTTAGGTTAGGTTAGGTTAGGTTGGGTTGGGTTAGGTTAGGTTAGGTTAGGTTAGGTTAGGTTAGGTTAGGTTAGGTTAGGTTAGGTTAGGTTAGGTTAGGTTAGGTAAGGTTAGGTTAGGTTAGGTTAGGTTAGGTTAGGTTAGGTTAGGTTAGGTTAGGTTAGGTTAGGTTAGGTTAGGTTAGGTTAGGTTAGGTTAGGTTAGGTTAGGTTAGGTTAGGTTAGGTTAGGTTAGGTTAGGTTAGGTTAGGTTAGGTTAGGTTAGGTTAGGTTAGGTTAGGTTAGGTTAGGTTAGGTTAGGTTAGGTTAGGTTAGGTTAGGTTAGGTTAGGTTAGGTTAGGTTAGGTTAGGTTAGGTTAGGTTAGGTTTGGTTAAGTTAGGTTAGGTTAGGTTAGGTTAGGTTAGGTTAGGTTAGGTTAGGTTAAGTTAAGTTAGGTTAGGTTAGGTTAGGTTAGGTTAGGTTAGGTTAGGTTAGGTTAGGTTAGGTTAGGTTAGTTTAGGTTAGGTTAAGTTAGGTTAGGTTAGGTTAGGTTAGGTTAGGTTAGGTTAGGTTAGGTTAGGTTAGGTTAGGTTAGGTTAGGTTAGGTTAGGTTAAGTTAAGTTAGGTTAGGTTTGGTTAGGTTAAGTTGGGTTGGGTTAGTTTGGGTTAGGTTGGGTTGTGTTAGGTTAGGTTGTGTTAGGTTGTGTTAGGTTAGGTTAGGTTAGGTTAGGTTAGGTTAGGTTAGGTTAGGTTAGGTTAGGTTAGGTTAGGTTAGGTTAGGTTAGGTTAGGTTAGGTTAGGTTAGGTTAGGTTAGGTTAGGTTAGGTTAGGTTAGGTTAGGTTAGGTTAGGTTAGGTTAGGTTAGGTTAGGTTAGGTTAGGTTAGGTTAGGTTAGGTTAGGTTAGGTTAGGTTAGGTTAGGTTAGGTTAGGTTAGGTTAGGTTAGGTTAGGTTAGGTTAGGTTAGGTTAGGTTAGGTTAGGTTAGGTTAGGTTAGGTTAGGTTAGGTTAGGTTAGGTTAGGTTAGGTTAGGTTAGGTTAGGTTAGGTTAGGTTAGGTTAGGTTAGGTTAGGTTAGGTTAGGTTAGGTTAGGTTAGGTTAGGTTAGGTTAGGTTAGGTTAGGTTAGGTTAGGTTAGGTTAGGTTAGGTTAGGTTAGGTTAGGTTAGGTTAGGTTAGGTTAGGTTAGGTTAGGTTAGGTTAGGTTAGGTTAGGTTAGGTTAGGTTAGGTTAGGTTAGGTTAGGTTAGGTTAGGTTAGGTTAGGTTAGGTTAGGTTAGGTTAGGTTAGGTTAGGTTAGGTTAGGTTAGGTTAGGTTAGGTTAGGTTAGGTTAGGTTAGGTTAGGTTAGGTTAGGTTAGGTTAGGTTAGGTTAGGTTAGGTTAGGTTAGGTTAGGTTAGGTTAGGTTAGGTTAGGTTAGGTTAGGTTAGGTTAGGTTAGGTTAGGTTTGGTTAAGTTAGGTTAGGTTAGGTTAGGTTAGGTTAGGTTAGGTTAGGTTAGGTTAAGTTAAGTTAGGTTAGGTTAGGTTAGGTTAGGTTAGGTTAGGTTAGGTTAGGTTAGGTTAGGTTAGGTTAGGTTAGTTTAGGTTAGGTTAAGTTAGGTTAGGTTAGGTTAGGTTAGGTTAGGTTAGGTTAGGTTAGGTTAGGTTAGGTTAGGTTAGGTTAGGTTAGGTTAGGTTAAGTTAAGTTAGGTTAGGTTTGGTTAGGTTAAGTTGGGTTGGGTTAGTTTGGGTTAGGTTGGGTTGTGTTAGGTTAGGTTGTGTTAGGTTGTGTTAGGTTGGGTTGGGTTGGGTTAGGTTAGGTTAGATTGGGCTAGTTTGAGTTGGGTTATGTTAGGTTATATTAGGTTAGGTTGGGTTATTTTGGGTTAGGTTGGGTTGGGTAAGGTTAGGTTATGTTAAGTTGTGTTATGTTGTATTAGGTCGGGCTGGGTTTGGTTAGGTAAGGTTAGGTTGCGTTGCGTTAGTTCGGGTTAGGTTAGGTTGGGTTAGGTTAGGTTAAGTTGGGTTAGGGTAAGTTGGTTTAGGTTAGGTTAGGTTGTGGCATATATTTTTTGGATATTTTATGGCTTTTATTTAACTTTGTAGTTGTCTAAATTTTAAATATATTTTAAATTCACATACTATTTTTTTCATTTTTAAAAAAGTTTAATATTGACAACATTTATTACAATTTTCTCTAAATAATCAACAATAAATATTATAATATTTATTGTTGAATATTTAAATTAAGCCCAGTCCTGGCTGGGATTTTGCTTATAATTTCGAAATACTTAGAACAAATTTTTTTTTGGAAATATACATTTTTTTATGGAAGTTATTCTTTAAATTTTTTTTTTAATACGTTAGCCACGGCTGGAAAATATTTTAGTTACATATATCATTTGTTTTTTTATTATACGTAGTACATTTTAAGTTTATATCTTGAAAATTAATTACCATAATTATATTTTTATAGTAATGGCAAATGCAAAAGTAGATAGTCATAAATAAAAAAACCTTAAATTAGAGATGGTACAATTGATAATTTTTTTTATTTGACGTTTAATACTGTTAAAAATTACGTTGTTTTAACGTAATTTTAAAAATGTATTTTAAACTGTTTAGTTTCATTGATTTCTAATTGTTTTGTGTGTGTGTGTGTCAAATTTGTAATATCTAACGATAAATTCATTGTGAATATAGTCATAATATTTGTGATAATATTTGTGTAAGTATCAGGTGGTGTAGGCAAAAGTTGTAGTGTTCTGCATTCAAGGAGCTGGCAAACTTGAGAACTTATTGTTTATTACCAGCTATAGCTGTGATTTTAAATATATCTAATCAGTGGCCCTGATTGATTTTTTCACTGGTACATTAACAATTAAAATTAAACGTTATTGTAGATGTATTTATTAAATATGTAAAAACATACAATAGGAAATATGTATCGTGGTCATGAACTTTTCATAGTTCCGTTAAAAATATTGTATCAAAATAAAAACTTATATCGAATTATATAAACGTAATATCTTCCTTGGGTTACTCCACCTATTCACCATTATAAATATTGACCTATATAGTAAAATGTCATCAAAAATTTCTAAGATAAGTGGCGAAAAAATAAATTCGAATAAAAATAAACGAGTACAGTTCGCAACAATACTAGAGATAAATTGGTCATTCCTCCTTGTTCCGTAAGCTCTCATAGAATACAATGAGCGTATTGTAAAAGACATCGCTTGTCAGTATGTGTGCAAGCTAAGTTTAAATAGCTATATCTCGACCAATTTGTTTCACTCCCCATCAACTTGTGTCCTGAAATTATTATTGATGTAACATAAGATATTTTGTGGCATTGTTCAACTCAAGCAACATATAGTCACACTTTTGCTCCTAACAATATTGCTGCAAACGTTGGACATAATTAAATGATATCGGTGACATGAAAAATAAAGTTTTGGTTTTAATATATTGGTCACAGTACTCGTGACTAATAGAATTATTTCTTGAATCATACAGTATAATGTTTTTGAAAAATATTAATATAATTTTCAGCGATTTTATCAAAAATGTAAGTGTAAAAATTAGGTAGCATATGTTAGTTTTGTTATTATACAACCACCTCTTTCCATATTAAGACGAAATAGAATAGTACATCCCACTAATTATCAATTAAGAATAGCCAAAGTCGTTATGTTGGGGAAAATATCGGATTCATCCGCGATACGCAAACATACATTTGAACTCAAAATGTTCAACAAGTATAAAATTACGAGCTGAGGTGTCGAGTAATAATTTATTATATTTCGATTTAAGTTTTTGTACAAGTATAAATAAAAATAGTAGGTTTTTTATTTTTTAAATTACAATTAAAAACTATTGTAATTTAAAAATATAAATTAAATAAATAATCTCGTATTTTCTATATCGTGGTAAATAAAGTTGTTCGTTGCAGCAAAAATGATTAAGCGTTGACGACCACTAAAATATGTTAATTACAAAGCTGCTAAAGACCGTCTTTAGTACCACACTCTTTACAAAGCCTTGTCTAGTAAAATAACCAATCTTTTATCTTTGTGAACATGACATTGTTTTTTTCCAAAAACAATTAAAATAATATTTATGTAAATTGAAAACAAAATTATTAACACTTTTACTTAAATACTTTTAGACTTTTTTTTAATTTTGATAAGGTTCAAGTATGTATTCAATCAAATAAAATGATCTAATTTTTGTATTTTTTGTACCAAAATAACCATAGAACTATTTAATTCGTAAGCTTTTTAATTCTTATTCACCTTCTCATTCTTTTCTTAACCATAGAACTTACCATACAGTTTGAATAATTAGTTGATAGTTTTCTATTATTGTAAGTATTTTATTTTCTAACAAGATATTATAAAAGAAAATTAAGACTTTGCTTCAAATTTGGCAACTAGAGCTGCGTAAACCATTAGCTCATAACAACCTTCAATGATTGAATATATTTGGCGTTAATTTTGTAGAAATTCATTATCAATTAATTTTTATTCACAACTAAATGCATAATTACAAATTGCCTAACTGAAGATGTTGTCATATAAAGAAACATAGGTGAAGAATTTAAATGAAATAAAAAGACAAAATTAGACAGAAATTGTAGTACGCTGCACATATTCCTTAGATAAACGTAAGTGAAAAAAATATACATGCTAATATGATTTTTTGTAAAATCGAGATAAAATGTTATCATTAACTAAAAACCCAACTGTGCGGCTTACTGTGTAATAATGAAAAACTATATTAAGTTTACCAAATACACAAAATATATATTTTAATTTTATTTAGTGTGGGCGCACTGGATAAAATATATACATTTCACGTTTCCAGGACTTACATATATATATATATATATATATATATATATATATATATATATATATATATATATATATATATATATATATATTCGAACTGAACTACAATATAACAACATGCTGTATAAAAATAAAAAATTGCATTACCTTATGTTACATATAATAAAAAATATGTATATATATTATTGGCATATGGGTATTATTAAGAGATCTCTGCAGAGAGAAAATTGTTTCTTGCTATTTTTGTTAAATTAAATGCAACGATTTGTTGTACTATCAAATGTGACCTTTTAAAATCATCTTATTTACAAGATCTGCTTCAAAAATGCCTTTACTTAGGAGACACAGTTGTTCTTCTCCGATATTTTGTGTATCATGTATTAGAATAACAAATAATGAAAAAGCTGAAACCATGTTACCATATTAGTATAATACTTGTAATTATTGAAGTTAAATTATTTTTGGAAAAATTATAGATATTTTACGCCTGCAGAAGTTAACTAGATTATAAAAAATGATTATACATATTGGTAAATAGTTTAATAAAAAACAATATTTATGTGTGCTTAAATAAACAGAGCAAGTAGCGCGAGTTGCATTTGTACTCAAAAGGTTTATTCGATAATTCACAAATATAGTTCAGTCTTGTTTCATACGATTTTCCCCATACAATTGTTTGCCAAATTCAAGATACACATAAATAGACGTACTTTTATGGGAACTAGCCATACATTTTATATAATAAGTTTCTTAAGAATATTTGCTATATAATAAAAAAAATATTAAAATTGAAAACAAGAGAGCGGGTTATAGGAAGGAAAGAACCAACAATTAGAAAAGTTCTCTTTTCATACATTGATTATTTAAGATAAGTGATTACATGATTGTATAAAAAAACTATGCAAGAATATTTTATTCAAATATTCGTAAAACAATATTTGAATAAATATGTAAAGAACAGGACCGGTAACCGATATGGTGAATTAATGAAAAAACGAACAGGTGTATGCTTTAGTAATATACTAATTTCTTTGTTTTTAGTTTATTGTCGGTTTCAATTTTTATTTTGCTGTCTCTAATACTCTGCAACAAATTAAGGAAGCAATGTTTAAAGTATAGAATTCTATGCTTTAATTTAACTCTATTTGACTAAAATTTTGTAATAATTTTATCCTGTGTTGGTCAGAGTATTATGTGTAATAATTAATAAAATACATTAACTAACAGCGGAAGCTAAATGATAGATAACATTTTTAATCCATATCTATTCATTGGATAATCACTAAACTAATTCAGTAAGCATTGGCCAAGTATTTGCTCTGCCAGGCACTCCATCCGAAGTGTCATCTTGAATAGCAATCATTAGAGATGCTTATCATTTTGTGAACCCGTGCAATTTACGTGCATAACACAGACTCTGAACAGCGGTGGTGGTTGTAATGTATTTTTTGGTTTCGAATAAAATGTGTACTATGTTCCATGGTCTACCTCGTATTTGAATTGCAACTTTATTATAAAAAAATAAAGGGAAAAATAATTCTATAACGCTTCAATACATCACGCCATCTCAACATCATCCATGTTTATTCATATAAAATATACATGAAAATTTTTCTCACACGGCAGAATTACATTTTATCATAATATATATCATGTCGAAATGTGACAATACATTTGTATACAAAGATTTATTATTTTTATTTTGAATAAATAAATAAAACTTTCCAGAAATTACCTACGTTTTTTTTTCCTTATTTCCATCTGATGACTTTAAAATTTAAGCTTTCTTTTTATTTTAAACATAACTTATACACGTTTGATAGCGGCAATTAAAATTCTAGCCAGTTCAAAAATGTGCCACGATCGTAAAAAGAAAACGTTGGATTAAAACCCATAACTTAGTTATGAAACTTTAGTAATATCGATCTACCTTTAGAACTAGATTATTTTATTTATATTCAACTACTTTACATATTTCTGAAAACCCGTGAACGACTTCAAGTATTTCGGAAGGACAAATTTGATATAAAACGAGCAAGGTATCAATTGAAAGAGCGTGTTATAAGGATCGAGAAAAGGTTCTTCTTTCGAATGTTTTTTTAAATAATGTAATTTTAAGACAAATAACTGGCTTACAGGATTAAAGTAATTATATATATACTAATTTACGTGGGGTAAATTAAAATTAACATGAGGAAAATAGTAATTATTTTTATCCTTATTTTAAACCAAGTTCGTTTCCATGCATTTTTTATTTTTGCAACAAAATTTTTTTTCAGTAACAAATAATGCTTTCATCTCCAAAATATGTTTTCATCTCCATAATATCTGACTAGGATAAGAATGTTTTGTATCTTCTAAAATTTCCATTCATTCATTTTCAGTCGTAGTGCAGTTTTTTCAGTCGTAGTGCCTGAGTGCTAATAATTGAATTATCAGTTTTCCAAAGAATATTTTGATCAAAATTAATTATTTTTCTAGATGTTAGGGATTACTTCAATTAAAATTTAATTTTGATAATTATTACGTGATATTCAAACAGATAAAAAACGAGGCAAGTAAACAAAATATTTGTAGAAATAAAGATTAGAAGAGGACCATAGATGGTCTAAATTTTAATTTGATCTTGACAAATTATTCCAATGATTTTATTTTATATATATTAAAACTCTTCTTTTTCTAAAAAACACAAGAAAAAAGAAATGATAGACAATTATAGTTCTTTCTCTGCACTTATTCATTATAATGTAGCTTTTTGTAAAGCCTTTTAAGATAAATAAATATCAATGTGCATACACACCATATATTAAACCATAACGTCATAATATACAGAAATATAAAAAGTAGGAAATCTTTCTTTATAACTTGTACTTTTCTCTATATTTATTTTTAATGCTTAATGTCAATTTAGTCGTGACACATAAATGGTGGAAACCAATTTTCATTTGGTAATGGAAGCTGGGAAGGGCTGGAGAGGAGTGAATATTTTATCTGCTGTTACTTTTTCTGAAGTGACGGATAAATCCGTCTCGACAAAAATGTTTCTTCTTGTGAGCGTTAATTGATAAGATCTTTACTTTTGTATCAACTCGGAACAATAAAAAAATTAGCAAAAATACGTCGATTCTTTATTCGCAGTTAAATGAAACTACGTGATGTAGTATTATTTCTACTTTCTTCAATTTCTTTACCACGACCTAGATTTCGTTGTATTACATCTTCAGGTGGGATATTAGCAAAGATTGAGAAAGATTGATAAGATCTTTGCTAATATCCCACCTGAAGATGTTGTAATACAACGAAACCTAGGTCGCGGTAAAGAAATTAAAGAAAGTAGAAATAATACTACATCACGTAGTTTCATTTAACTGTGAATAATGAATTTCTACAAAATTAACACCAAATATATTCAATATTCGATTCTTTATTTCAATTTTACATCAAAATTTGTTAAATCAGAAAAAATGTTTCTCTATTATTTTAACCATCATGAAAATTCACACTTTTATGAAAAATTATGATATCGACGAGATATCGAATAACTTAAGACCATGCTACTAAATAGCTCACAATTTTAATAAATGAAAACTTATTTTACCCAACTCAGTCGTGCGGAGAAAAACTTTTTTTTACTTCCGGCTGCTTCTAAGTCATGGCCGCTTTTCTCAGATATCGTTTTATGTGGCCTTGGCTCTTGGTATAGAGTAAAGCATATTTATATTATTATATGTATATATATATATATATATATATATATATATATATCGGTAGTTAATTACTTCAGTATTAACTACCGATATATATATATATATATATATATATATATATATATATATATATATGTATATATATATATATATATATATATATATACATATATATATATATTATTTATTTATATTATATATTTTTTATATATATATTTGTATAGAAATCTTGCAGGGCGCTTATTAAATGGGAAATGGAAACTAGTATCAGGAAATTCGTAATATCAGCATGTAAACAATGTAGTTGAGTAAAAGAGGTGCCAATGTAGTAATTTGTACTCTATTTTTGTGTCTATTTTTTTTTTGTTTGATTTCCATATTTTTGAAAGTGTTATCGTGGCAAGCCGTAAAAATAAAGTAAATATTTAATTATCTACAGGAACTACAGGATCTCATGAATAAAAAGGTCGTACAATTTCGGAACTTGAAATGCTTACGTAGGAGATAGCACAAACTTTTTTTGTAAAACATTTCACATATTATCTAATTCTTTATGGCTGCATGTTCGTTTAAGATGTGACTTGCTGGCGGAATATAATATTCATGGAATTTCTTCAATAAATAGCTCACATTCCTATTTTTACAAAAATATGAGAAATAGGAGTGTAAATATGTGATTTTGTCGGAAAATATCCATTTATCCGCTATAATTTTTGAAATGATGAACCGATTTAGACATTCTAATTAAAATGTTTAAATATTTTTGGCACAAATTTTTCTGTGATAAAATAGTTAAATTGTTATAACCTGTCTTTTATACACGTATGTAAATACCTCCAACTAGCTTATTTGTCTGTTAAACTTAACCATCTGTTAAACCAACGAGCCAAATGTAAATGTAAACACAGTTTCTGAAAACAATTTTGCCATCTCTGACAATATCGATGCTATTAATATTTATAATCAAACTTTGTCTTTTTGCCACTAGTTCAGTAGAACTGAATAGATTTAAAAAAGAAAGAAGAAAAAAATGTATATATATATATATATATATATACATATACATATATATATATATATATATATATATATATATATATATATATATATAATCATAGATACAGATATCAATTTACAAACCATTAATATAAATATTGTATGCTTATTATATATATAGTGTAGTACATACTTTGCAGTACATAAATGTCTCGAAGACATCTCGTATTATAAGTTCACCGAAGAAATTGCACATTTAAAAATTCCTTCGTGTTCTATTTCAGCCATCGCAGTGAAGCCGGTTGTAAAATATTGCTATATATAAAATAAATATTCAGTAAGTTTAATAAACTATATCAAAGTTGTCAATGATCATATAGTATATGATCATATGTCAAAGTTGTCAACGATCATATATCAGGTATATACCGATTAAATTATTTTTTAGAAATTAACGTGTTAAACAATTAACGTGTTCAATTCAGAATTGTAAACGTTACTATATATTTTAATTTAAAATGGTCTATGTAATTTTTCTACCATAGTTTTATGCTTTTTTACGACACATGTAACAATATTTTCCAACAAAAATAAAAATATTTCACAAAGAGAAAGCATTTGGTCTTGGCTCGACTGAAGTTAAAATGTAACTAAATGTGCGTTTCCTTACAGAAATTGTGTCAAATATTGACAAACTCTCGACACGCGAAGTATCACTTCGGTGTATATATTCATGTTCATTCAGTGTACATATAATTTTAGGTGTATCTAGGTACGGATTATTTCGGTGTATATATGTTAGTTGTATCTAGGTACACTCCTTAGATTCTTATCTCCTTATGGCGTTACTAGAAATTTATCTGAAGTTTATCCAGAAACTGTGGCAGTGATTTAAAATTTGTCATAGTTTTCGGAGAAATTCACATTTTTGTCACTGTGAGAGAAATAGACAATATAATTACGCGTTGCAAAATAATATAAATATTTGTTTTAATTTAATTTAAATTATGTATATACTTTGTGTTATATGCACGTGCCCTATGGTGTACGGAGTGCGAATTATACTCGTCTCCATGAGGTTTTATTTTTTTTAAAGAATATTTCTTTTGAAGGCTTCTGAATTTGATTAAACCTTGTCTTATAATCTTATTGTTTATAATTAGTTCACTTATATTTCAAATCAAATTCTTCTTTTATATTAAACAACCAAAGTTTCAAACAGTTAACAATATTTTGTTTATTATAAACTGATTGAAATAAAAAGAAAAATATAAAAAAAATAATTACTTCCATTATGCGGCAATTTTAGCAGTTTCTGTTTCATTCATTCCCCCTATCCCACATTTATCACACCCACCCTTCGGGCCCCCCATTTTCCTTATTCGTTTTTCCTAGCTGGTTCGCTAGCAAGTTCCAGCATCAACTTTTTCTTTGTTCATTGTAAAGTTTTCAGTGCTTTATCGTGTCATGTTTAAGAAGTAGTTTCTACGTTCCGAAACTTTTACTTCTTGTTTGAATTTGGTTATACAATTTATTAAAGCTTGACGGCACTTCTATATATTTGCTGGTGATCTTAATTTGTTTAAGATTCCGTCTTTGTAAAGGTTTCTTGATTTAATGAACGAGGAACGATTTTAAATTCTTTTATTTACGTAGATATTGTATACATTTACCGAAACATTAGAGTTTGAATAATTTTAATTTCGATTACGAGATAATTAAATAAATTAAGTAATGTTACAACACATTAGGGTGACACATTTAGACAAGTTTAATCGTGCTCATCAAATACTATTACAACTGCGATCAGACGGTTGAGAAATTTAATAAAGTGGAAAAGTTAAAAAATTCTCGGTCCCAGATGCTGGTATAGCAAAAATATTATTAATAGGTGAACGCACGTAGTTATTAGGTACAAAGAACCAGAGTTTATCTATGAATTAAGGAATAACAACTTACTATATAACAATGAAAAATAAATTCCATTATTTATACTTCTCTTCCGTGTAGCAACGTATCGTAACACAGTACACCTACGAGAAAATTTGGAGGAAATTTAAAAAGGGAAGTAACTAAATCATCCAATGCAAAAATATCGAAAGAAGATTTTTCCGAACACATTCAGTCATTACACTGTATTTAGTTTCATGTGGGCACCAAATAATGAAGCCAACTTGATTCGTGATACAGATATATATAACTGGTTTATTGAAGTAACACATTGAAAGTTCCTAAGCTTTATGTAACAGAAATCCAAGCCTTTCAAATGACTTTTCACCACATCCGTCAAATAACCACGACAAATCAAGCGCGAATTGAATTGAACTCCTAGATCAACTGCTTTAATACGTCAGTATAAAGGCGTCATGCCAATGGTTTATTAAAATTTTAGAGGAGTGCGCGCTCGCCTGCCGCTTAAAGAACATGGCAGTATAAGGACATTTTCTAACTAGTAGGTTGTCATTAATATATATCTATAACCCCATAACTTGGACAAGTTATTAAAAAAAAACCGTCATATTTTTTCTTTCAGATTTGGATCCCATCTAAAGCGCTGCCGTATTAAATGTGTGTACAGGAAAATATCATCCGGAGCGCATTAATTTCAGTGTCCAAGATCTGCTCCGTCATATCTTTAACCATCCGCTGTACCACATTATGCCAAAATGTTAGGAGAACAATATTTAAGTGGAAATAAATATGTATATGAATGAAAATAGAGTATACGTCAAGGAGTAATTTATAATATGTAAGACTTGATCAGAAATAGTAAATTTATTGTATATTATTAGTTTTTAAAGTTTCGTAATAAATTAAACACTTGTAACGTCGTCATGTTTTTATGTCTGCGGTGACAATCTCTCAGTTTCCAATTTTAAACTTTTGTGCATAAAATTTTGCAAGTGGTTTCTCCAAAAAAAGACCTATTGCCACATAGGTCTATTTTTAGCCCCGTTACTGATATATTGAAAGATCTTTTAAAAACCTACTTCAAAAAAGTAGGTAAAAAAAGTCAAAAATAATTAACTCAAAATAGGTACCTATTTAATTGCAAAAAACAACTTAGTTGTTTATTTTTAAGCCTGCGCCAGAATTGTTGATGAACTTAAGCAGATGTAAAATTTTATATTATAATTACATTCCTAATGAATCTATTTAGTATTGTGAGTACATTTGCATTTAATTTACATTATAAATTTAATTTAAATATAAATTAAATTAAGTTGGTTGACAATATTGGCATGGTCAACCAACTGAAACAAATTAACAAAACTTTTTTTGTATTGCTTTTTAGTGATTAACGATATTAATCATCACATTATAACTAACATTCAGTTATTTTATTCCTAGAATATTATGTAATTATTAAAAGTCATAGGCAAATATACATATATATATATATATATATATATATATATATATACGCATTTATGATTTGCTCTTTGTCTAATGTTGGTTTTCAACAATATAGAGAAACGAAGCGATAGTAGTTAATTATTAATTAGCTGTTAGCCGTTGAGGAATTCCGTTCTCCACATTCGTAGTCTAGTATCAGATTTTGCTAATTGTAAACTATCACTTGAGAAGCTCTATTCTCCATATACGAAATCTTAAATCAGATTGTGCAAAGTGAAAAATAAAATAACGACTAACCAAATATATTGAATCACAATTGATTTAATACCATCCGTTAATGAGTTGCATTATTAATTTTTAAAAATCATCATCATAGCATAATCTGGTTAATGGTGCAATTATTTTGCAAAATAAAAACTACCAGAAGTAAATATCTTGAATGACGGTCAATTCACCACCATTATATAAGGAGTTCCATTGGTCATCTCCGTAACGCAACACCAGACTCTGACATGGTCATATTTGCCGGTCGTTCATTTGTGGACTTCATCATCAGATCGTTAGCAAATTTATATGGGACCCCTAAATTATCCTCTTTCAAACATAAAAAATCATCGAAATTGATTCACTCGGTAACAAATTATAGCTGAACGTACATAATTAAGACTCCGACGAAATGAAATCCTTCTCCTTTTTGAAATCGGTTAAAAAGGACCACCTATCGTCGGAAACAGTTAATTACAAAGATCTCGAAATTATCTTTTTTTATAATTTTAGGTAGTATATTTACAGAGACAAACTGAAAACAGTAGAATTTCAGGAGTTGTGTGAAAACTATAGCGATTATCCTGGATCTTATAATTTTTTAAACATGCGCCATGTTTTAATGCCTGTAAAAGATACAATAGAAAATTGATTTCATGAAAAATTTATATTTGAAAACTGCTTATTGAAATACTATGTATCCAATATTTATAAATTCCTGAATATGTGCGGTCACCCTCGTCACGCAAGCTCTATTTATGCTTCACATATTTTCCTTTTTAATACGCTGTTATTGCCATTTCCATTTGGTACCCAGTGAAATTATTCTTCACCCTATTTAATCATTTTTAGCATGAGACAAACATTATCAACTAATGATATAATATTATGTCGGCATATAATTACCACCCACCAAATATCAAAACATTACTTCAAAAGGTAAAAAGATGATGGTTGTATATTGCCACTGTCTTATTTTATAAAAAATATATCAAAATGCCTTCGTGAATTATTATAAAAGTATTTTAATTGCACGGCTAATGCCAGGGAAAGTCCGGGAAAATAATTCCATTCGTAAGTATGTGCAGATATAGGTAACTCATTTTCTAAGATAGCTATTTTCTATATATTTTGTATTATTAGGAGATAAGAGTGAAATTGAAACATTAAGTCTTTCTTGTTCCACTTGCATTATGTCAGAAATGTTTCACAATATCATACTTATTATAGATAAATTATATAATTTGTTTGTTTTGTAGATTTGGATTATATCCGACAGTTTCTATGGGGAATGATCTAATCGGATTTGTCTTACAGAATTTGTATTCCATTCACGTCTATTTTGTACTCGCTCGTCTATAATATATTCAGGAATTTTCACAAGTCGCTTTTTTATATTTGTGTATTTGACTCGATTTGTGGATTTTTCTGACCCCATTAATCAATATTTGAATTTGTATAAAATATTTCTAACTTGCTGGAACCATATCTTTGGCTCAATTTATGAAAGTGTAAGGTACCTTTTTAATATAATGGTATTCATATCAACAATATATGTTTCTTTTGTTAAATCAAAAAAGTTCAGTTTTTAATGCATTTTTTTGTAATTTTTTCCATAAATGACGGTAATTTCATGGCTAAACTCTCAATAAACAAAATCTTTATTTTTTTTGGTTATTGAGTACCCTACTGAAGTTTACATAAAATTATTTTACGATTTAACAAAAAAGTTTTATTTTCTTTATTGCCACCGAACTATTGATTAAAATACTAGAATTCTGCGAGAGTTATTTTCAAAGTTATGAAAATA
Source organism: Druceiella hillmani (assembly GCA_039881145.1). Classification (NCBI taxonomy): domain Eukaryota; kingdom Metazoa; phylum Arthropoda; class Insecta; order Lepidoptera; family Hepialidae; genus Druceiella; species Druceiella hillmani. The sequence continues at coordinate 29,811,452 of JAYKKI010000019.1, forward strand.
GTAATATAATCTCACGATTTGTTTATTTACTTTTATATAATCCATAATTTATATAAATCCTATTTATAAACAATATTTTACAAAGAATCGAAATAATAAAAATAAAAACATGAGAAAAAATCCAGTTTGGTAAAATGGGAATTGAATTTTTTTTTATGGAAGGACGTGCTTATAAAACGACGATTGCTAAAAAATATGGTTCGACCGTCATTAATTTATTATAACAAAGTGAATAAAGTAATACTCACAATAAATACCTTCATTTTGTGTATAAAATTATTTGTTTTTATTTTTGCTTTGAATTTACATTTAAATACTACGCTCTTAACAAAAATTCAAATAAAACTGTTAATAAATCAAAAAAATACTTGAAAGATGGCCTGTCTCATTTAAATATAAAAAAACATTAAATTTTACCAACTTTAAAATTTAATTTGCATATTTATTAAAATACAAACCTGTGTACATCGTATCACTTTCGTAAGTACTTTATTGATTGAAACAACTACAGGTAATATTTTAGATACACAGATCAGTAACATTACATAGTAAGTAGGGATTAAGGGAACTTATTCTCCAGCTTCTTTGTATTGCGTATGTAGCGTCTCAAATATCATGTAGATCTGTTTCTCTTGTTTCTCATGTTATTTTAAGTATATGCTGAAAATTGAACACAAATATACTTTAGTAACAACGAAAATATCACCGTTGATTAATTAAAAAAAAAATATTTTTAATTATAAAAAATATATGGTATAATTTTATTAATTATATGTTAAAGATTAAAGTTAAAGATTAAAAAAAAACAATTTTTAAAATTTGGAAGAACTAAGAGTTTTTATTGATATCAAGCGAGATATACGTCATAAGTATTAACGTTTTTAACATCTTGCAAATTCTTATTTTCTTTATTTAAGTTTTACACTAGCATTTCTATTTAACTATATATTTTTTGAGTATGCAGTAAATAATTACAAGTTAATGTAAATATAATTAAAAATATTTTAGCAATTCAATAATGGAGGAATTCGTTTAATAATATCGCTTCTTTTTTTTCAAACTAATATTTTGTAATGAAATAATCGCGATCAAGACCTATTTTAAAATATATTGTTTTGTTTGTTACATATTTAATTTAAAAAAAGTAAAATTCGTACGTTTCCTAAACTCGGCTTGAGGCAATATAGGTAGTGACGTGGTACACTATAGCAGTGTTGCACATAGTGTTGCACAATGCACACTGTTGAAATCCATAAATATTTTCAAAAACATAATTACGTGGACACGTCAAAAATATGTATATACGTGCATATGCATTATACACCATCACCAAATAGAATCGCTTCAAACACTTGAGCCATTAATTACATGTAATATAGTTTATAAAATAATTAAAGTCCAAACTTTGCACGAAATCAGTTATATTTAAATAAATACCCCGTGCAAAAACGCTAACAATTAGTTTGGCCACTTGTAAAATACCTGTTGTCAATTGTCTAATATCAGATAATATAATAATTTGAAAATAGTAAAAGGTCGTATCATTAATCCAATACATTTGTTTCCTTTTATAATTTATTCATTTTCTAAGTACACACTTCGTTAAAAAGTTAGTTTGTGCACGCGTACACGATAATATAATTAAAATTATTTCGTTTCAGGATATATTTACACACTTAGCTAAGGTCGATTCGGATATAACATAATCTAAGGGCTTCAGCAGAATTATTATTGCTTTCGGCAATAATTAAAGTGATGTCCAAATATTCGTTCGCACTAAAAAACGATATTCACTAATTCCACTGACTAGATATTATAAATATTTTAAAAAAGCATTGACGCGCATTCCAAACAAGTCAATTTGCCATTTCGCAATAATAATTATCGCTTCAAAAACATTTAGAGATTCTGAATGAGATTCTGAATGTTGCCATATGAAAAATGTAAATAAACTAAACAACTTATTTTGAAAGCATAATTAAAATTAGACTAACATTTTCCTACTTATTCCTAAACATACCTCTTGGAAAAAATCTTTTACTATCCAAGCAACAAAATTTTGGAATTATTTTGTTATTTTCAAAGATCGAATGAAAAAGTCCTGACCCTCCAGAAACCTTTTCATTTGTGCCCTTGTTTTTCCTTTCTTTCCCATCTCAAACCATTTCAATAGTTTGTATTATTCATATTTTGTCTCTTTTGTTTTTTCTCTCTAATGTTTTTAAATTAGCTGTTATTAATAATTTTGATTGTAAAATCTCTTACAGTCGACCAACTAAATTCGAATACCAATTTTTATGGTTCACTGGAAGAGATTGCCTATGTAGCAATAAGTCCACCATATGTATTATGCATAAAGGCCGACAAATAAATAAATAAAACAGTGTAGGTCAAGGACGGAATGAGAAACAAAAAAAATATTATTGATTATATTCATCTTATTTTATACTCGGAAAACAACTGAAGACCATTTGCTACAACAATTTAAAAACACCTGCACAGTCATCTTTTTATTACAAACTTTGCGTTTTGAACCCTTTTTATACTCTTCATTTAATCGTCAACAAATATTGTACCATCATTTTAATATTCACGTTTTTCAACCTACTTTAATATTCACGTTTTTTAATTAGAGATAAAGGAACATTCCTTGAATATTCCATTATTTTAGCTTCATCTACAATTCGCTTATTGCCGTCTGCAATATGGTAATGATATTGCAATTAAACGAAAATTTATTTTATTAAACTTCATTTTAATAATTATTGGAAAACTTTCCTTTTAATTGTCTTTATTTTGAAAATGTTGCTTCTAATTTTATATTATCATTACATGCCTTTAAAGAAAATAGTCGATTTGTGAGCCTTTGGTATGCATATAGTTACACGGACAGCAGAAAATGAAGTTTCATAAATTTTAAAGAAAATATAAGGAACGGGAAACTATAGAAAATTGATCACAACAACCCTTCAGCGATCTACTTTACTGCAATTTGGAATATTATAAATTATATTTTACGTCAGGAAATTTTTGCGCCCAATGATATAGTCTGTAATCTTTGAAGTAACTATTAAAATTACATCTCCGCACACTTCTTCTTTCTTCCTTACACGCTGCACCACATCAATGGTTATACACGTACTCTATAAATAGTTGAAAAAAGTTGAGTGGGAAAATGTAAAGGGTATTTATTCCACTATGTAATAAAGAATATTTCACACTCTTACCGACTTCCCCTAAAAGGGTTGTCGCTAAATGTAAGAGCAGTATAAACCTCAAAGAAAAATGTTCGATTGTTCACACAACACTTATCAAACCTTTTTAGATTTGCGCTACCTGTGAGCTTGGTAAACTCTATCCCTTTTAAGATATTTTTAACTGAGCGTGGATAGATAAGCCTTAATGGTAACTATGTGAAAAGAAAAAATATATGTATATACCATCTGTATGTACATTTGTATATAAGAAATACTCTATGAAAATGCAAGATGCAATATAATAAGAGGTTATTCATTAATTTATTTACGTAAAACAATATAATGTAACAATATTACAAATGCTAAAGTTTGTTTGCTTGCCTTTATGTCATGTTACACGCTACGTTATATTCTATCATTTTTAGCACAGCGGTAGTTTGCAAGTTATGAAATGACGTATGTTACTTTTTATTCTACTTTTTTGTCAAAATTATTATTTGAAACTTAAAAATACACAAATATAATAACAATGCAACGTCACAAAGGAGAAACTAATCGACTCGATTTTTTGAGACTCTATATACGCAAAAAAGGAACTAGAGAATAATTTCCCTTAATCACTACTTTCTATGTAATGTTACTGATCTGTGAATCTAAAATATTACCTGTAGTTATTTCAATCAATAAAATACTGATCAATAAAGTACTTACGATAATGATGCGATGGATACAGCTTTATATTTAAATAAATATGTAAATTAAATATTATGGACACAGTTTTGAATACAAATTTATATTTACCAAAAGTCCAAAGCTTTGCAGGAGTTGAGGAAAATGAGATTAAGCTCACGAAAACAAAACCCCAAATTGCATCTCTAATTGCCTCAGGCTTTAGCTTGCACGTTGTGAAAATGTTATTCAGAAAATTTTAGCGTTCGTGATGTATACGATTTCCATTTTTTGTTTGAATACATTTGTTAACTCAACGTGTAATATTGATTTAAAGCAATTTTTAAATAGATTTTTAATTCTAAAAATAGTTTTTTGAGTGACTAATCATCATATTATAATTAACATTCAATTATTTTTAATTTATAATTATAATTATTAAAGTCATGGGCAGATATATATTTATATATATATATATATATATATATATATATATATATATATATGTATATCTAAACTTATATAATTTGCTCTTTGTCTAATATTGGTTTTCAACAACATAAAGAAACGAAGCGATAGTTGTTAATTATAAATTACCCTTCTAATTATTAATTAGCTGTTATCCGTTGAGTAGTTCCATTATCCACATTCGTTGTCTAGTATCAGGTTTTGCTTATTGTAAATTGTCACTTGCGACGCTCTGTTCTCCAGATTCAAAATTCAAAATCAGATTGTGCAAAGTAATAAATAAAATAACGAATAATCAAATATATTGAATCACAATTGTTTTACTACCATCCGTTAATGAGTTGCATTATTCATTTTTAAAACTCATCATCAGAACACAATCTGGTTGACGGTGTAATTATTTTCCAAAATAAAAACTACCAGAAGTAAATATCTTGAATTACGGTTAATTCCCCACAATTCCCCACTCCGTAACGTATGGCATGACTCTGACATGGTCATGTCTGCCCGTCGTTCATTTGTGGACTTCATGATCAGATCATTACCTAATTCATATGGGACCACCCCTAAAGTATACTCATTCAAAAATAAAAATTCATCGAAATTGATCCACTACGTGACAAATTATCGCTGAACGTACATAATAAAGATTCCGACAAAATCCTTCTCTTTTTGAAGTCGGTTAAAGAGGACCACCTATCGTCTGAAAGAGCTAATTATAAGGATTTCGAAATTATCTTTTTTATAATTTTAGGTAGTATATTTTCAGAGACAAACTGAAAAAAAATTGAATTTCAGGAGTTGTGTGAAAGCTATAGCGATTATCCTGGATCTTATAATTTTGGAAATATGCACTATGTTTTAATGCCTGTGAAAGATACATTAGACAATTGATTTTATGAAAAATTGATATTTGAAAATTGTTTATTAAAATACTGTGTATCTAATATTTATAAATGCCTGAATATGTGCGGAACCCTAGTCACGCAAGCTCTATTTATGCTTCACATATTTTCCTTTCTAATACGCTGTTATTGCCATTTCCATTTGGTACCCATTGAAATTATTCTTCACCTTAATTAATAGTTTATGACATGAAACAAACTAATGTTATAATATTATGTAGGCATATAATTACTACCCACTAAATATCAAAACATTACTTCAAAAGGTAAAAAGATGAGGGTGTCTATTGTCACTGTCTTATTTTACAAAAAAAATATTAAAATGTCTTCGTGTATTATTATAAAAGTATTTTAATTACACGGCTAATGCCAGGGAAAATCCAGGAAAATAATTCCATTCGTAAGTATGTGCACATATAACTCATTTTCTAAGACAGCTATTATCTATTTATTTTGAATTATTTAGAAGTGAAGAGTGAAATGACAACATTATGTCATTCTTATCACACTTGCATTATGTCAGAAATTGTTAACAATGTCATACTTATTATAGATAAATTATATAATTTGTTTATTTTGTAGATGTGGATTATATCCGACAGTTTCTATGGAGAATGAGCTAATCCGATTTGCCTTACAAAATTTTTATTCCATTCGCTTCTATTTCGTATTCGCTCGTCTATAATATATTCAGGAATTTTCACAAGTCTCTTTTTTTATATTTGTGTATTGGACTTGATTTGTGGATTTTTCTGTCCAAATTAATCAATATTTGATTATGTAAAAATATTTTTGACTTGCTGGAACCATATCTTTGGCTAATTTTATAAAAGTAAAACTAAATGTTGAAACACGTGAAATTTTTTTTAAATGCAAATGTCGTTTTTAATATAAATGTTTTTATTACTACATCACGTAGTTTTATTTAATTGTGAATAATGAATTTCTACAAAATTAACGCCAAATATATTCAATATACAGTATAGTTTTATTAAATATATATAGTTAATTAAAAATTTAAAAACAAATTTTTAGGTTGGAAGAACTAATGGTTTTTATTGATATTAAACGAGACATACGTCATAAATATTAAGGTTTTTAATACCTTGTAAATTCTTATTTCCTCTATTCAAGTTTTACACTAGCATTTCTATTTACCTATATATTTTTTTTGAGCATGTTGTAAATAATTACAAGTTAAAGTAAATATAATTAAAAATATTTTCATAAATATAATTAGAGACATGTCAAAAATATGTAAATATACGTACATATGCAGTATGCACCACAACCAAATAAAATTGCTTCAAATATTTGTGCAATTAATAATGTGTAATCCGGCAAAATGTTATTTTTGTTAAATCAATCGCCTAGTTTATAAAATAATTAAAGCCCAAACTTTGTATGAAATCAATTATATTTAAATTAGTACCCCGTGAAAAAACGCTAACAATTAGTTTGGCAACTTGTAGAATACCTATTGTCAATTGCTCTAATATTAGACTAATTGTCATTATGAAAATAATAAAAGGACGTGTCCTTAATCCGATACATCTGCGTCCTTTTATAATTGAATCATTTTCTAAGTACACACTTTGTTAAAAAGTTAGTTTGTGCACGCGTACACAATAATAGAATGCAAATTATTTCGTTTCAGGATGTATTTACACACTTACCTAAGGTAGATTCGAATACAACATAATCTAAAGGCTTCACCAGTATTACTACTGCCTTCGACAAAAACTAAAGTGATGTCCAAATATTTGTTAGCAATAAAAAACGACATTCACTAATTCCACTGACTCAATATTATAAATATTACAAATGTTTAAAAAAAAAACTATTAACGTGCATTCCATACAAGTCAATTTGCCATTTCGTAACAATAATTATCGCTTCAAAAAGATTTAGAGATTCTGATTGGTTGTAGACAAAAATAAATACACTCGAATAAAACCTTCTTGAGCGATTGAATAAGGCAGTTCATAAACATTGAAAAATATGTAAAAAATCATAAGTACATGAACGAATGAATACCGTGAAATATGACTTATCTTATCAATTTATTTACGTTGATGACGTTAATATGGCATAAAATAAGTAATATTACATTTAAAATAATCGTATTTCACATTCTAGGCATGGGATTCTTTTCACGTTTATTTCATACTGAAACAAAGTATAATTACCATTTGAAAGAAGACGGGCAAAAATGAGTCGAATTTTGCAGAAATAGAAAGAAGCTTGAATGAAGCTGTTTATTTTTAGCAAATAAAAAGGCAAACTTTCCGGAGCTTTCCGGATCTATGGTGCTTTATATTTATCTGGCTGGATACAAGGCTGAATAACAACAATGTTTATAAAGTCTTTAGGACTATAGAGCCAAAACCACTTTAATGAAATTTATAAGACAGATAACCTGACATCCGAAGAATATAAGGCATGTGATAAAAATAATAATTTTAAAAATTTGGTTTAAAAAAAATACAGAAAAAAGAGAGGAGAAAAAATAATTCTCTCTCTGACAGCATTCTCTATACTAAATTATTAAAATGATTACTGTTATTATATTATTCTTCTAATGTCAAGTTATCGGCGCCTTATTAAGGGGTATTCATCACAAGCTACACCTACTTGAAGTGGCTGACACTTGAGACATACATCGTCGACGGATGTCTACGCTTACTGAACATTTTCAGTTCTTAAGGTTATAATAATATTATTTAAATTCGTCTTTTCTCTATTTGAGCCACCTATCAAGGAATATCAAGTTAGGGCATAATAAATTAATTTTTTTAAGTAAATTAGTATGAAATAAATTAGTTTATGAGATGAGTACAGCGAATTGTTTTGTTTATTTGTTTTTGTATCCATAGCTAAAGTAAAGATATATGAAATTCCACTTTTTTCTAGTTTGAAAATTAAAATCCATTTAGAAATAAAAGAAAAGAAAGTTTACCTTACAAAAAGTAAAGAAAGTAGGGACGAAAATAAAACGCTTATATCATAATTTATATAAATAAGTCAAAAAAGGTTGTAAATTACAGAAGATTTTTACAAAAAAATATTCGGTTAACTCTACATAAACTACAGAGGAGTGATTGATATTTGTTTACATTTTGTTTGTATGTAGGCACATTGCGTAGAAACGAATCATAGAAATAGTTTATGGTTGCTATTGAAAAAAAAACAGATTTACATCACAAAAATTTATTCAAAATGAAAAATACAAATTTTTTCAACTGAGTGATTATAAACGTGATTACACTATGTCATATGTATATTGTAATTTTATTTCTGTAGGTAAAAAATAACACTAGGTACTTGAATCTGCTTCAAGCTCGACTGGTTTAAATCCTGATCTAAAAACAAGAATATTTAAAGTAAATATAATATTGAAACCAAAATATTTAACAATATTATACAAAATCTATAACATATATACAGAGTAGATTTACATATAGAGTGCATTTCCTTAATGATACGAGATGAAAAGGAATCTGAATCAAATAATAACTGAAGGGTCGCTCCACCCTTTAGACAGTAACCCTATAAGGGTTGCAACAATATTATGTTGTAAATTGTGCCAGGCAAATTAAGACAAGGATTGGGGCGAAGACCTTTCAAAGGAGAGAGCTTAATAACGAACAGTGTCGAAATAATGATTAAAAACGTACCGTAGACGAGTTGGGCTGCGTTTAATGGTATGTAGTCGCGCCCACCTCTAGTACTTGCTTACACTACGTGTAACCAAGTACTTGTGCATGTAAGTCGCGTAGAAGTTACGTGAATTGGTTTGAAAATATTGTCGTTTAGAGTTAAACTATATTTTTTCATGCTACAAAATTTATATTTTGGTAAATATTTATTTCTATATTTCCGGCGCTTGTCGTTTCCTTCTTATGTAAAGATCGGTGATAAATTAAATTTGGATGTCGAAATGGTTGTCTTCTTATGTGTAATTAATTTGACAATGATTATCTACACTATGGATTTCCTTCTCGATGGACTGACTAGATCACTACGCTCACAGACCTCACAATCACATCTACTATTAGGAAAGCTGAGGACAAGGCTCAATGGAAAAAAACGAATGAACAAAGCCACCAGGACTTTTCAGTATGAACACGATCTTCAGAAATGAATAATGCGACATTGAAGGACAAGAATGGAGAATTAATTTGATTTGCTTTCAACTCAATATTAACAGAGGATTGCAGCGAAATTTGGAAAACAAAGTACATTTTCTCAACGACCATGTCAAATTTCACAATCATTTTATCAAAATCTGTCGAAAATTATACTAATGCTGGGCTTTGTCATGCATTTTCCGCATTTTCAATAACACTTGATTTCCTTGATTTCCTTGAATTCACTTGATTTTCCTATGAAATAACTCACATCCTACTGAACAAATCTAATATATTTGTAGTGTTCCTGTAGTGTCCGGTTGGAACTCTGTTCCTGTGGCAACGTCATCCGTACATTTGTCCGCCTACTTGTCTCAGGCTTCTAAAAGAAATAAGATAGGTATTTGATATTCACACACAAGTAGTTCTTTGGCATAAAACTAGAAACAGTATTTAAAATGACTCTGAATAATAATATTCTAAAAAAATATTTTGTTTCAAGGATATTCCGGAAACGTAAATGGGGTTGATTTTATTTGATTTCGTATATGAAGATTAGTAAAACACGCTTTATAAGTAGAAAACAAATCTGGTTTAAATTTTTTTTCCAGGAAAAAGTCGATTTGTAGCATAGTACAAGATCGCTTACCGTTTTTCTCGGAAACAGCTTGACAGCAGATGCTTGAAATTTGTAAAAGTACATTGAACTACATATCTTTTTAATAGTTAACTATACATATAGAGGCAGAGAGGGGATGATGTTTAAAGTGGTAGTGGGAAACTAACTTTTCAAACATCTTTTCATAATTATACAACACGAAAACATTTTGTTTATAATTATAGTAATATGTGCAAAAATAGACAAAAAATGTGTTGTTATCCAAAACCATCCTTCTGCCTTTTTTTCAAAAACTGTTGAACTTAATATTATCAAAACAACGGAGTTTTCAGAAGCCTCCGCAAATATTGCAAGTAAACTATATCGATTAATTTAACTGTTATAGTTTTACAGATATTCACAACAATGTATAACTGGGGTGACCGTACCCTTCTTAATTATATAAGGTATTATTTAATATTTATTGCAAAAGAAATCCGCATTGGAAATCCCTTACAATAAATAAATTAATTTTACTTAACCTAACCAGTTATTGTAACTATGACTGGTGGCCAGTTTTTGGTAATATTTACACAGAAGTATTGCGATGGCCTCATTGGGTTAAGAAAAATTGGCCTCGGCGTTTAAGTAATGAATACATTCAAGCAAAGCCTTCTAAGCGAAGAAAAACTAGTTAGATCCTACACATTTAAAAAATATGCTGTAAATCAGGTATACAAGAGAAAACCAATATCGTAAAATGTGAATTACGTTACTTGCGTACTCGCGTAAAATTATGAAAATTACACTTAAAATAATAATATTTCAAGTGATTCCACTCTTGCATGCATTGAAACGAAATATGATTATCATTTTGAAGAAAAAAGTAGGTAATGCATTACAATAATAGGAACGAGCTTTAAAAAGGTTTTTATTTTATAATACAAGAAGCCAAATATTTCGGGATTCAATAAGGAAAGCGCAAAAAATAGATCGTAGTTTATTATCACAACTCTAAAGAATGAAACACTCTCTTCGTAAATGAACCTATAGCACGCATTTAATGCATCAAGAATTATTAACATAAATAAGGATCAATGTATGAATCTGACGTAATAAGTATTTAATATTTTATTAGAAACGACGCGATTTATGATTACAAAATATAATCAAATGAAATGAAAATAAACCGTTGACTGACAGTGACATGCTATGAGAACACGACCAAGTGAAAATGTTCACCTCTTTAAATTTAATGAAATTTATTTCGACAACCTTACGCTAATGTTGTAAAATACGTTCCGTATCGTTTGCAGGCTGGAAAAAATAAATTTTTGGTATAATTTTATTTATTTATTTCAAAGCATTGTTATGAAATATTATCTAATTTTCATTAAAAATAAGTGATATGCAAGATTTTCCATTTACCTGATTTATGATTTAAATAAAAGTTTTCCAAAAATCAATATTTTCTATCTATATATATATATATATATATATATATATATATATATATTTACCCGAAACGAAACTCTTATATATATATATATATATATATATATATATATATATATGAGTTTCGTTTCGTGTAACACCCAAGATTACCAATACATAGGCTTTGTCGGTTTATATATAATAAAAAGGTGATTTGGAAAATATAATTGTTGACTACTGGCTTTTTAACACGGTTCTGCTCGGGTAGAAATTATGATGTTGACAATTTCTACGATTGACGATTGAATTTTAAGATCTCTCTGATAAAGTTACATGCTCGCTCCAAGTATTGATGCATCTTCCCGTCATCCAAAAAGCTTCGTGCTCACTCAAGTTTTATGTCAGACTTTACAAATAATATGATTCTGTATCCTGACAAAAACACTCAGTACTTGAATCTGACTCAAGCCCGACTATTACAAACACTAAAAAAGCTAAAAATCTAATCCAAATAAAATAATATTTTAAGGTAATGAAATATTTTGGAAAGGATTAGAAATAAAATATTATGCATTTATATAAAACAAAGTATATCTAAATTTAGAAATTATATTTACATATATTGGGGTATTTATTCATATGGGATGAAAAGGAATATGAATAAAATAATGACACGAGGGTCGCACCAACCCTCGGAAGGCTTGAAGGGTTGAAAAAACATTACATTGTAAATTGTGCCAGACAAATTAAGATAAGGATTGGTGTGAGGATCTTTTAACAGAAGCGAGTTTAATGACGCATAGTACCGAGATGATGATTAAAACATACTGTCCAGGAGTTGGGTTGCGTTTTGGAGTGTGCCATCTTGCTTACCTTTTAGTCACGTTGAAATTACGTGAGGTGGTTTGAAAGTATTGTTGTTTTGAGTTAAACTATGTCTTTCCTTGTCACAGATGTTTTCGCTTTTCTCAGACAAATTTAATTATAATGAAATTTACATTTACACGTTTGGTAAATACTTCGTTCTGTATTAACGGCGCTTAACGTGTCGTGCCTGCATGAAGATCAGAGTTAAATCTCAATTAGGTATCGAATCGGTTACACCTTCTTGTGTATAACTACTTTACTACCCTTGCCTATCGGATATTAAAGTGACAACCAAATTGATAGAAAACGTAATTTTGATACAATATTATTATGACTTTTCAATAATAAGGTAAATTTTCATGATAATATTTCACATTTCAAAATAATATTTGATTTAATTTTTAATACAATCGAGTGTATTGTTTCATATTCTAATAAACAAATATTTTTAAAATGAATACGTCATCTGATCACCTTATGAAGTAACTTGTATCCTCTTGCTGATCAAAATATTGAACAAATTTAATACATTCGTAGGATTCCCGAGAGGTCGGTTAGAATTCGTTTACAGTAACAACATGATCCGTACATCCGTATGTCTGTCTGTTTCAGGCTTCCATACGAAACAAGGTACAGATTTGAAATTCACAGATAATGTAGTTACTGGCCCCAAAACGAGAAATGGTATTTAAAATAACTTTGATGAACTATATTCTAAATAAAAATCATATATCGAAAGGACTCCTGAACAGGGAAAGGGGGTAAATTTTTTTTGCAAAGGCATGTGAAAATTGTTGAAGTGTTTTGCAAAGGCATGTGAAATTGTAAGTAGAACGTAAATTTGTTTTAAATACTTTTTTTCCGAAATTTTCATTAACAAACTAGATTAATTTTTTTTAACTAATTTTTTAACTACTTTTAACTAATTTTTTACTAACAAACTAGATTAACAGAAAATTGAGCAAAATCTAACAGCAGCAAAATCCAGTCAAAATCATATTTTCGAAGCATATTAATTTAATTTAAACTTGATATAGTAAGTAATTTAAATGATGTCCCATGTAGCATAACATTTTTAAATCTCTAAACTTTATAATTAACATCATTTTTCATGTTTTTATATAGAGGAGGAAAATAACTTGTATTCATATTAATTAAAAGATTCCCATGGAAAAGAATGAAAGCATATTTGTGATGTTTGTTTTAAATGAAAGAGACCTACAATCATTTATTGAGACACGCTGCACAGAGATTAACTTTTATGGGAAAACACATTTTGAGAAGGTCTGTTCCTATTAAAACAATTGTTTCCGCTTAAATACTAAAATACTGACTTGCTAAGTTATTTAAGTAACCATTCCAGAAAACTGCAAACATTTTTGAAATAACTAATTAGTTCAAAAAATAACAAAAACGTATCATAACTATGAAACAAACAAAAATAATATGAATTCGACATATTGAGACGGAAGAAACAAATAGGACGATGCATAAAATTGTGAACGGATTGAGTTTAACGAATTTAAATGCGTACGCCGACGAATTTCTGACGCTTGGAAACAGTTTATTGCGTCAGGTGGTTGCAAGCACACAATACGAATTCACAAATGCTTTTAAATATAAACTTTGCCTAAATTGGATAAAATAATGTCGCAATATTCAAACAAGTTAAGTTGAACCGTGTGGGATTTGTTAAAATATTATTGAGTAGTAAAATATGTGACAAGAAAAATGCGCATATCAGTGTCATCTACATAATTAATCACATATTTTTGGAGTCTAACATATAACAAACCGAACGACCGTAATTCATTAGACAGTTATTTAGTACTGGCTTCGCGAGAAAGGTAAAGAAATTATTGGCGTAATTTGAGAAAAATAATCTTGTGAAAACATTGGATTTTACTAATGGAAATAGCTAAGTGGTTTGTTACATGCATACATACATATACGTGTATACTTACCTTGATACACCTAATGGGTTATTTAAAAAGAAATTATATTCAAGAATAAATATACCCAAAATTTGTATCTATAATTCAGGTTACCTGTTTGCAAAACTTTATGGAGATAAATGGATCGAGTAGTGAAGATGTAAAATCAAAATAAACAGACAAACCCAATTTATAAAAAGTTATATGATGCTACTGATGTTAATTATACTGCTCTCTCCCTCAACCGCTGTCACCAAATACTTTCGCTCCATTCAACAAACAACACCGGTCGTCAGAGTCGGCGCTATATTTGCGGGAATACTTGGGATCATCAGTCAATATATTTATTTTTTTTTACTTATTATTGGCAATTAAAACATATAATATTTTTTTTTAAATACCAAAAAATAGTGGGCACAGTATGTAAAATAATCCAAATTTAGGAATAATTTGGGTTAATTAAATAAAGGAAATTAATAACCAATAAGGACACAATTAATATTATAGACGTTCAAATAAAATAATTCGAAATTTGGGAAAAGCGTTCCTGAAGTTAATAAATTTAAATAGATTTATTATTATAAATACAAATATAAAAATACATTAAAATTTTAGGTGTTATATACAGAAGTTATATATTAGTGTTATTGTCGATAAATTTGTTTTGAAATTTTGAGATTTAAAAGAAATCCACATATAAAAAGACGTTCACTGAGATGCAACTCACACTTACGACTAATTTGCAGGCGCCGACTTTTATGATGTCGGAAAGTCATTATAAAGTTGTGCGTGTGAGTTGCGCCTAAGAGTCCGGCTTAGTGTCTTGAACGGAACCAAAAATCTGATATCGACGCAACATGTAGAATCAAAAAGTTGATAAGCCCGTCTCTCTCTAACTTGCTCTGCTTAAGTGTTTCTCGACTACTGTTACGTTTTTATCGCTGATCTGTTCCTTCAAATTACATTGTATTGCATGGTACTTGGCTATAATTTACAAATTACATGGTACTTGGCTATAATTGTTAAAGAATGGGTTTTTCATCCAAAAATAACTTTCGAAATCAAATGTGGGGTTATAGTTATTAGTGTTAACAAATAAACAAATAAAAAAATTGTTCCGTTTTATCAGTGCTCTGCCCCTGCCTACCACAGTGTATAGCTTGTGATATTTCTTAATGTATAGGCTTTCTATCTCGGAAAACATTTTGTATTAAAATTTGTGGTTCCACAGATTAAAGGGACAAATAAACAAACTTGTCCGCCTTATACATAAGTGCATACTATCAATATTAGGTTTAGAATTATTTATGTGGTAAAAGTTTACAAATTGCGGTAACAAAACTCCATAGGTAAAATTACACCATATTAAGTGGGTACCACTTAATATGGTGTAATTTCATTATTTGAACTTTTTTTGCAACAAATACGGCACCCAGTTAGGGTAAGTGTTCATTGTGTTACATTTGCTTTTGAATGAAATTTGCTCAGAAAGGATTTGCGTTTTCAAAATCCCATCCGGAAAGTTCATCGTTTTCGATTATGTAAGTAGTGTATTGGAGTATTTTGAATTTGAACAACATCTCTATAGGGACCATGCAAGAAACATATAGGTCGCCTAAGAATATTCACAGCGCCATTAGTGAGAGAATTAGGAGATTTTCTTTACACGTTTGTCAATAAAAGTGCAGTATTTTTGTTTTTGAGACAACGATAAAAAACAGTTTTTACTCATTTATCAGCTGAATATAAAAAATTACGAGTAAAATAAAAAAAAACGACTCAATTTCAGTCGTGTAATTAACATGGTAGAATTTAATTCTCAGAGAGAAATAAGAATTTTTAGTGATAGCCATAAATGATAAACTATTTGCTAAAACGAAATGTTGAAACAGTCACTATAAATTACGAAAACTGTATAACACATTTTAATTACTTAATATTTGACAAATGAATTTGAATTGAATCACACACTTGGTTTAACGTACTTATATGTACACGACAGAGAATAGTAACCATCATTGAGTATAGTTAATTAATATGAGATTAGATTTATGAAAAATTAAACACTGCGTTGCTTTTATGACTGACTGACACCTGACTGACAACACACGGCCCCACATATATAAATAATTCCTGTTAAGTAAAATGCTTACACTTTTCACACGAAGAAACGGCATACTGTAACCAAGTACTCATTTATTTACCACCAGAGGACAATGATGCTATATTGCTTACTCACTGTTGGGGATAATATTTATACAAAGGTTCCGTAACACCAAACGATATTAAACTTATAAGTTTATATTTATTAAAGATTATGTGAAACACAAAGTTATTACTGTGGTCGATATCGAAAATATCTCATAAACTACACAACATATATTATTGAAACCAATTTTTGTGGAATGATTGTTTCAAGTTCTTCTATTTTAATTTTTTTTATAATTTTACACGCGTTAATTAAAAAGTTAGAGTCAGAGGACACATTCGTAAAGATTTTTGAAGCGCATATTTCACCAACTATTGATTTAAATAAAAAAGTTATTTTGGAACCTCTATATCATTTTTAATATCTATTACCTAAGTTACATGCATAAAATACCACCATTGATATTATTTTATTCTCATAATTCGATTATTTTATTGTACAGCGGTCCATAGTAGATACCTACCAATCTAAATTTTATCCACATGACGGACAGGACAAAATTATAAGCGTTGAGTTTTTGTTATTTGGCTACGGAACCCTAAAATCCACGTACCCGTTAATACAATTTATAGGTGTTACCAAACCTAAAAGCAAATATAATTAGGTACGTATACAATTAACAAATAAAGAAAAAAGTTATTTTAAATTGTAAATATCACAATTAGTGGTATTTGTGTGTTACTAAGAGTTATTTTTAAACTTACGCTGATAATCGGCCATAACTTCTCTTGCATCGTAAGATTTAATTGCAGAACCACAGAATATCAATTCTTCTCTTATTCAACTACGTATTAATTGAGGTCTCAACACGAAACAAATTTAATGCATAAAGGTCTAAAACTGTAGAAAGCACAAGGATATGAAACTGAAAAAGTTTCGTTTTGTGTTACCTGGCTACGGAATCCTAAAAAGGAATATGAAATACTATCTATCATCGCCATTACAGGATCATTACCCTTTTAGGTTTCCAATCAACAAGTTGTAATGTTCAAACAAACAAAACCATATAATAAAATATTAATACCTAAATTTGCTGACGGGATAGAACTTTGTATTATATTTTTTTCATTGTATAATGTTTGTTGTATTTATATTTACATCGAATATCAATATGCTTGCTAAAGGGTTATATTTTACCTGCACACAATATTCAAACTTCTTTTTATACTTTTTATTTTAAATGTTTTTCCTTGTTTTTCAAAAAATGTATTTCTTTCCTAATTTTCTCCATGACTATTTTAATTCATCGTTAATCAGATTGCTAGAACGTTCCAATACTTCAATGCATGTCCGTCTTACATATTGACCCTGTTTGGATAAGAGTTTATGAAACGAATTCGATTTTTTTACACAGTTCACACACAGTTAAAAAAGAGTAAAAGAAACATGTCAATATACTATTAAAAACAGTAAGGAAAGATGAGTCAAGTTTATGTAGAGTACTCTTCAATTAATATACTAAACTTTTTTCAGAGCAGAGATGTCGACTTTTATGAGAAGTAATAACATATATCAAACGTGTAGGAAACGGCTTTTAATGAAATCACACTATGTTTTCTATAATAGCTCAACAATTTAAATCACGGTTAAAAACAATATGGAGCCTTTTATTTCAAGTAAAGCTTATTTTACGTCGATAGATTGAAAACATTAAGTGAAAATTGAACCGAGAAGTGCATAACCTTGAGTAAAAATTATTCTGTGGTCAGAATAGGGAACGTCAGGGAAACTCCACTAGCGAACTATCTTATAAGCTAATACTTTCAACCCCTCAAACGAATTTCCCACTTTCATCAGATCTTCCCTGTAGGACTTCTTTAGCCTGTTTCTTTTCTCATTTTTCTAAAGGTTTCAGAAAAAAATGTTATCGATCTAAGGCATTGAAGCGCTTCCGGAGAATTTTTCTAAACTATCTTCACTTTGTTCACCTGATCCAAATGGCTACGACTTCTATCACTATCACTATCATTGTCACTATCACTATCACTATCAATATCACTATCACTTACACTATCACTGTCACTATAACTGTTACTGTCAATGTCATTATCATTGTCACTATCACTGTCTCTGTCACTGTCAATGTTACTGTCAATGTCACAATCACTGTCGCTGTAACTGTAACGGCCCCTGTCACTGTCACTGTCACTCACTATCACTGTAACTGTCACTGCAACTATAATTGTAACTGTCACTGTCACTGTCACTTACACTATCTCTGTCACTGTCACTGCCACTGTCATTGTCACTGTCACTATCACTGTCAATGTCACTATCACTGTCAATGTCATTATAACATCATTGTACTGTAACTGTTACTGTAACTGTCACTATCACTGTCGCTGTCACTGTAACGATCACTGTCACGGTCACTGTCACTGTTACTGTCACTGCCACAGTGACTGTCACAGTCACAGTCACTGTCACTGTCACTGTAACTGTCAGTTACCGTCACAGTCACAATCACTGTCACTATCATTATTATTGTCACTGAAACTGTAACTGTAACTGTTACTGTCACTGTTGCTGTCACTGTCACGATCACTGTCACGGTCACTGTCACTGCAACTGTAACTGTCACTGTCATATTCACTGTCACTCTCACCATCCGTGTAACTGTCATCGTAACTGTCACTGACACAGTCACTGTCACTATCACTGTCACTATAACTGTCACTGTCACTGTCACAGTCACTGCAACTGCCACTTTCACTGTGACTGTCACTGTTACTGTCACTGTCACAGTCATTGCCACTGTCACTATCATAGTCACTGTCACTGTCACAGTAACTGTCCCTGTCACTATCACTGTAGCTATCACTGTCACTGTCTCTGTCATTGTCAGAGTCACAGTCACTGTCATTGTCACTGTAACTATAATTGTAACTGTCACTGTCACTTACACTATCCCTGTCACTATCACTGTTACTGTCACTGACACTGTCACTGTCATTATCACTGTCAATGTCACTACCACTGTCAATGTCATTATATCATCATTGTCACTGTAACTGTTACTGCAACTGTCACTGCCACTGTCGCTGTCACAGTCACTGTCAGTATCACTGTTACTGTCACTGTAACTGTCACTGTAACTGTCACTGTCACTGTAACTGTTACTTTAACTGTCACTGTAACTGTCACTGTCACTGAAAGTGACAGTTACACTGTTACTGTCAGAGTCCCTGTCACTGTTACTGTCAGAGTCCCTGTCACTGTCATTATCATTGTCACTGTAACTCTTACAATAACTGTCACTGTCACTGTCACTGTCGCTGTCACTGTAACAATCACTGTCACTGTCACTGTCACTGTCACTGTTACTGTCACTGTCACAGTCACTGCCACTGTCACTGTAACTGTCACCGTAACTGTCACTGTCACAGTCACTGTCACTATCACTGTCACTGTCACTGTCACTGTCACAGTCACTGCCACTGCTACTTTCACTGTAACTGTCACTGTTACTGTCACTGTCATAGTCATTGCCACTGTCACTGTCATAGTCACTGTCACTGTCACAGTCACTGTACATGCCACTATCACTGTAACTATCACTGTCACTGTCTCTTTTACAGGCTCAGTCACAGTCACTGTAACTGTCACTGTCACAGTCACTGTCACTGTAACTGTCACTGTCACTATCACTGTCACTGTAATTGTCACTGTAACTGCCACCTTCACTGTCACTATCACTATAACTGTCACTGTGACTGTAATCGTAAAAGTCACTTTCGCTGTCACTGTCACTGTCACGATTACTGTCATTCTCACTGTCACTGTCACTGCCATGGTTACTGTCATTGACATTGCCAATGTCAATGTCACTGTCATTGTCACTGTCACTGTCACAGTCACTGGCACTGTCACTGTAACTGTTACTGTAACTGTCACTGTCACAGTCACAGTCACTGTCACTGTAATTATCATTGTCACTGTAACTGTTACTGTAACTGTCACTGTCACAGTCACTGTCACTGTCACTGTCACTGTAACTGTTACTGTAACTGTCACCATCATTATCACTGTCACTTTCGCTGTTACTGTCACGATCACTGTCACGGTCACTGTTACTGTCACTGTCACAGTCACTATCACAGTCACTCTTACTGTTACTGTCACCGTAACTGTCACTGTAGCGGTCACTGTAACTGTCTCTGTCACTATTACTGTCACTGTAACTGTCACTGTAACTGTTACTGTCACAGTCACTGTCACTGTCATTATCATTGTCATTGTAAATATCATTATCACTGTCACTGTTGCTGTCACTGTCACGATCACTGTGACGGTCACTGTCACTGTTAATGTCACTCCCACATTCACTGTCACTGTCACTATAATTATCATTGTCACTGTAACTGTTACTGGAACTGTCACTGTTACAGTCACTGTCACTGTCACTGTAATTATGATTATCACTGTAACTGTTGCTGTAACTGTCACCATCATTGTCACTGTTACTTTAGCTGTTACTGTCACGATCACTGTCACCGTCACTGTTACTGTTACTGTCACAGTCACTGTCACAGTCAATGTCACTGTTACTGTCACGTAACTGTCACTGTAGCTGTCACTGTAACTGTCACTATCACTGTCACTGTAACTGTTACAGTCACTGTCACAGTCATTACCATTGTCACTGTAACTCTCACTATCCTTGTCACTGTCGCTATCACTGTCACGATCACTGTGACGGTCACTGTCACTGTTAATATCACTGTCACAGTCACTGTCACTGTCACGGTGACTGTCACTGTCACTGTTACCTTTACTGTCACTATCACTGTAACTGTCACTGTGACTGTAATTATAACAGTCACTTCCGCTGTCACAGTCACTGTCACTGTCACGATCACAGTCATTCTCACTGTCACTGTCACTGCCACGGTCACTGAAATTGTCATTGTCAATGTCAATGTCACTGTTACTGTCACTATTACAGTCACTGGCACTTTGACTGTCACTATTACTGTCACTGTAACTGTTAATGTAACCGTCACTGTCACATTCACTGTCACTGTCACTGTCACTGTTACTGTTACTGTAACTGTTACTGTGACAATCACTCACACTGTCACTGTAATTATCATTGTCACTGTAACTGTTACTGTAACTGTCACTGTCTTTGTCACTGTCACTGTTGCTGTCACTGTCACGGTCACTGTTACTGTCACTGTCACAGTCACTGTCACAGTCACAGTCACAGTCACTGTCACTGTTTCTGTCACTGTAACTGTCACTGTAGATGTCACTGTAACTGTCTCATTCACTATCATTGTCACTGTAACTGTCATTGTAACTGTTACTGTCACAATCACTGTCAATGTCATTATCATTGTCACTGTACCTATCACTATCACTGTCACTATAACTGTCACTATCACTGTAACTGCCACTGTCACGATCACTGTTATTCTCACTGTCACTGTCACTGCCACGGTCACTGTCATTGTCATTGTCAATGTCACTGTCACTGTCACAGTCACAGTCGCAGTCACAGTCACTGTCACTGGCACTGTGACTGTCACTAGCACTGTCACTGTCACTGTAACTGTTACTGTAACTGTCACTGTCACAGTCACTGTCACTGCAATTATCATTGTCACTATAACTTTGACTGTAACTGTCACTGTCACTATCACTGTCACTGTAACTGTCACTATCACTGTAACTGTCGCGCTCTCTGTCACGATCACTGTCACGGTCACTGTCACTGTCACTGTTAATGTCACTGTCAGTCACTGTCACTATCACCGTGACTGTCACTGTCAATGTCACTGTCACAGTGACTGTCACTGTTACTGTCACTTACACAGTCACTGTCACTGTCACCTTCACTGTCACTATCACTATAACTATCACTATGACTGTAATTGTAACAGTCACTTTCACTGTCACAGTCACTGTCAATGTCACGATCACTGTCATTCTCACTGTCACTGTCACTGCTACGGTCACTATCATTGTCATTGTCATTGTCAATGTCAATGTCACTGTCACTGTCACAGTCACTGTCACTGTCACTGGCACTGTGACTGTCACTGTAACTGTTACTGTAACTGTCACTGTCACAGTCACTGTCACTGTCACTGTAATTATCATTGTCACTGTTACTGTTACTGTAACTGTCACCATCATTGTCACTGTCACTTTCGCTGTTACTGTCACGATCACTGTCACGGTCACTGTTACTGTCACTGGCATAGTCACTGTCACATTCACAGGCACTGTCACTGTTACTGTCACCGTAACTGTCACTGTAGCTGTCACTGTAACTGTCTCTGTCACTATCACTGTCACTGTAACTGTCACTGTAACTGTTACTGTCACAGTCACTGTCACTGTCATTATCTTTGTCACTGTAACTGTCACTATCACTGTCACTGTCGCTGTCACTGTCACGATCACTATGACGGTCACTATCACTGTCACTGTCACAGTCACTGTCACGGTGACTGTCACTGTCACCTTTACTGTCATTGTCACTGTAACTGCCACTGTGACTGTAATTGTAACTGTCACTTCCGCTGTCACAGTCACTGACACTGTCACGATCACTGTCATTCTCACTGTCACTGTCACTGTCACGGTTACTGTTATTGTCATTGTCAATGTCATTGTCACTGTCACTGTCACTGGCACTGTCACTGTCACTGGCACTGTCACTGTTACAGTCGCATTCACTAGCACCGTGACTATCACTATCACTGTCACTGTAACTGTCACTCTCACATTCACTATCACTGTAACTGTCACTGTAAGTGTCACTATCACTAGCACTGTAACTATTACTGTCACATTCACTGTCACTGTTTCTGTCATTATCATTTTCACTGTAACTGTTACTGTAACTGTCACTGTCACTGTTACTGTAACTGTCACTGTCACTGTTACTGTTACTGCAACTGTTACTGTAATTGTCACTGTCACTATCACTGTCCCTGTAACTGTCACTGTAACTGTTACTGTCACAGTCACTGTCACTGTCACGGTCACTGTTATTTTCACTGTCACTGTCACGGTCACTGTCATTGCCATTGTCAATGTCAATGTTAATGTCAATGTCACTTTCACTGTCACCGTCATTGTCACTATCACCATCATTGTTACTGTCACTATTACTATTACTGTTAAACCCGTCGAGCTATTCGTATAAAAACTAAGTCAAGGTAAAATGAAGTTATACATAGTTTTTTTTTATTTAACTCCTATCATTGGTTTCTCATTCCATCTATATCATCGCCTAAAAATTTACGGTAAAATCGATATTTCTACTTAATATTACGGCGTTTCATTTAGATTCACGCACGTCAAAGAGACGTCTCGGTTCAAAAATCATTGAAGTGCATATACAACACGTGAGATACTTTAAGTATCTTTACAGTTTTTTTGAAATATAGAACTAAATATATTTGTCTTATAAAAAACGGACTTCCTGCTGCTACCTTGCTGAGCAATGGAATATTGATTAAAATTTTACTGCGTGGATAAATCAAAGAAGTATAACTGTGGCGTTAACCGTATGCGCACACAAGAGACGTTGGTAAATTGTGGACTGTGTAAAAAATGTATTTTAATAGACGGTTCGAAAGTTCGTGGACGTTTCTTTCTGAAATTTTTCCATTAGTGAACTTGAAAAACGAATGTTTTTTTATTTGGTACCTGAAATAATGCCTTTTTTCCATTCATACAAATATTGTTTTTTTCCTTTATTATTTTCTCTGACAGCAGCCTTGCACTTGCACTGCACTGCAGCCTTTGATGCGTTAGTTAACATTTTTATATTTAAACAATTTTAAATAAATAAATCATTTGATAATGTTTTAGTCATAAAACTATATAAAACTAGGAATAGATAACAAATTGTTGTATAATTGTTTTTGGTAATTACGTAGTTATTTAAAATCATTTCATGAGAAACAAATGGCACATCCAGTGGCTTCTCATAAAAGTTAAAATGATTTGTGTGTGACATGAAGTTCATTTTCCATTGGATAGTCGATTTACAGAATAACCAAATAATTACAAATAGTTAATATGTAAGAAAAATAATTATACGAAGGAAAATAATTAAACAATTATTATAATTATGAATTTCTGTTAATTTTTGGTATTCATTAAAATAAAAAATAAAATATATACATATTTACTAATGAAGTATTAAAGAGAATGTGTTTATTAAAGAAAAAAATGATTCACCTTTAGATATCCTTTATAAAACTCATTTATTTGGTGACTGGGCTTACAATAGCCCTGTTGTTACGTACTTTTCGAGCGTGAAGTTAAAATTTATTCACAATATTGGTTTTATTTACTAACTTGGTAAAGATAATAAGAAAAACATTACACTCCCCGCCATGAAACAAAATAATATTTCTCACAAATTATGAGGAACATGAAAAAACTTTTTCAGTTCACTTTATCCAATGCGCAAGAAAAATCCACAGTAATTTTGATATAATTCCATTTTTAATAAATACTTGTTTGGAGCACAGATGAAAGTAATTGCGACAAAGAAGCTCTGGATTAGTCAAATCCTGAGAATCAATCAACTCGAGTCTACTTTACTTAGAATAAATGGGTCAGAGTCGCCATAATTACCTTAATTTTGTGGAAGGGGTTAACTTTTTTACCATCTCCATTCAACTCCCAAGTATCTACTAGTTCATTTTATCTAGTTCCTAGTGAACTAGATAAAATGAACTAGTTGAACTAGTTGCAGTGAACGAAATAAAATAAACTATGGTTCATTTACTGTTCATTCACTAGTTCACATTATGTGTATTGATGTATATTTTTTTATGACATATTTTGTAGCGACTGATTATTTTCATTATTTTGGTAAACATGGAAAATCTAATGAATTAATAAATGATCGCCTTCATAGTCTTAAAAAAAATCAGTTGTTTATCATTACATTTCTATTTTAAAATATACCAAATCCTTTTACTTCCTGGAAAATAAAACTTGAAAATCATTCGAATAACATTTTTCGAAATTGTTAAATATCATTAGTATAATCAGCTGACGATTCGCATAGAGTTGATGCGACGTTTTTGCATAATTTTTGTTACAATTGTGATTTGTTACATTATGTTGAATATAAAAAAAACTTAAAGTAATTTAATTTAAAAAAGGTTTTTAATTAATTTATTTTTTCTTCTTTTTATTATTCAGAATAATGACCCGAATCACTATGTGAAAATAGGTTGTAAAGATTAATACGTGTATATATACATATATTTTCGTACATATTTGAATATGTATTTTATTGAATTTGGACATCGATGACCTTGCTTTGACTCTAGTTGGCCACCGAGCAGAGGAATTGGCTAAACTGGCTCATTTGACAAATTTCACCAACAAGGAGATCAAACTTCTATACCGGGGCTTCTAACAGGTGTAATGATTTTAGAATTCCATTTGTTACTCGCTGTTATTTTCATGCAATTTTAGAGTAAAGCAAAAGGTGGGCTATATCAATGAATGTATTAATAAATGTTTAATTGCTATGTTACAAGACCTCGTATCAAAAAATAATTATGTACATTGTAAGGATTTTTTATTCTGATTATAAATTTAATTATTTACACCACATTCACTTATCAGTGTCATTATTAAATACTAACTGTATCTGTGACTTCATTCGGACCACATAAAAACACACCCCTGCTATTTTTATAAGTATACTTTCACACCACTTCTTTGGCCACTACTTTTATGCCAATAAATTTATGTTCGGATGGATAACGTCAATACGCGATTATAAAAAATGCGTTTCGCCACCTATCAGCATTTATATGTAAACTACACATTCATTGATTACTACGCATTGCAATGTAGTCCAAATTTTAGAAAATATTAAATGTGCATACATCTAATTATGTGAATAGATTGATTTGAAATAGAAATGAAATATGACTTCAAGTTAACTGTTACGTTCCTCTAAAAATTTCATCCGAATTGAAATAGTAGTTTTTCGATGCAAATAGACACAAATTCCAAACAATATCTTAACGCATTCCATCACTTATCCTTGATTGCTTCAAATAATTCGTTCATAAATATTTTGAATGTACAGCAAACCTTACTGTTATACTCGTATTATGTGGAGAGATTTCTACTCTTTAATGTTCTGTCATTCATTATTTAGTAGCTCTTGTCACATTTTAGACGATACAATTATAATTGTACAATTTATAATGTAACATTTCTCTAACCTGTATTTTCTCATTACTGTCACTGTTTATTTATTTCTTTACGGTTTATATATTTGGTAAACTTATCACTACGAAAACTATATCTTCCAGTTAAACAAAATACCAAAATTTATTATCATGGAAGATTGCAGTCCGTTAAAGATAATAATCGTATAAATAAATAAAATTTAAGTGTTTGTCTGCAATTTATGAATTTTCGGCTTTCAATTACTATATCCATTTGCATATTCGACCACTAAAACGAATCTGATATTAAAGTAAAATTCGTCTATCTGTCTATTTATAAGAAAGGATTTACCATAAAAACTACTAAAGCGATCGATAGTAACTTTCGGACCAAGTTAGTTTCATCGTGATATCTCAGACCAATGACGAGTATGATCATGAAAGGTTTAAGTAGAAAATGAAACAAAATCTTGATGACACGGATGGTGAGCAGCCACGGTCTGTATACCCAGGAGCAAGCAGGAAAACGATGGAAGGGAGTGCAAGTCAGACCCCGTGGGATTTAATTTAAACTATTTATTTGTGTTTGAAATAAGGGTTTTAACGTAATGTTTAACGAAAAATGAAATAAAAATCTACACTTCTATTTCTAATTCTGTGCATGGGAAATTGCAAGGTAAATAGCAAATAAATTAGCAAATAATTCATAAAACCAAACAGTAACTAAATTTGTAAGTAAATCATATATCATAATAGTTTATAATCATAATACTAATAATTTATATAGCCAAAACGCAACTAAATTAGCCAATAATTCAAATATAAATATAGATAGGTAAAAGCGACAGGACAGACGAAGAAGGAACGTGAAATCAATTGAAATAATTCTAAATAATAATAAGTTTTAAATATTGGGACTAAGTTTCTTTCAGAGTTTAACCAAGTGAATAGAAAGTAGTAGTATGTTTAGCAATAAGAATATTGAATGTAGAATTGAGGTAGAGTGGATACAAGAATTCTACAGCGTATTCAAGGTATACGTATGTCAGCCCAATTAATACGTAACCTAAACTTGAAAAATATGGTCTTGTTTCCTCAGACCAAGTATATAGCAAATGATCGAGGTCAAGATAGCACATATCTCCGTAATAAAGAAATGGAAGTAGGAGTGTTTAACAAATATGGACTTTAGTTTTGATTAAAATAAATTGCTGTAAACACTTACCATCACGTTGTATAATCATAGCTAGTAGCCTCTATTAGCTGAGATTTTGATCAATTAATGACCAAACTCTTTATACGAGGCTGCTAGTCAAGTTTTTTATGCAGACTATTTGATAGAAATAATTTTGGGTGTGTAATTAAAACAGACGTTTATGTGTGATAAAGAAATTAAAATTTACTTTACCTTGGTGTATAGTAATCCCGACTAGTGTAATCCTAAGTAATATTATTGATTCGAACGTTAGTTTCTTTACCTCGCTTTCGCATATTAATTAATTTAACAATGTCCATAAAATGTTCTGAACATATGATATTTCAGATAATTTTATAGACACCGGCAAATTGAATTGTAGTATTACAATACACAGTGAGTTTGTACCACCTTTGCAATACATTTACTCGACTAAACTCAATGAAATTATGCTTACGTATAACTTGTATCACTGAGATGAAGGTGCAATTTCAAGATGAAAAAAGGACTTTTATTCTGAAATAAAAGCACGTGGAAAATATTACCACATCCCATGGGCAAGAAAAATGCGTAAAATTTTGAGTATTTTTAGGCTTTCTTAGTTAAATTGCAATCAAAAATGTTTTGTAGAATAACTTATTAAAGAATCTATATGTTGCGGTAATGTAAAGCTGATTGTGATGAAATTTAGCAGCAAGATATAGATAAAATACGTAAACGCACATAAACACATTTTAAAATGTTTTCGAAGAGTGAACGTAATTCATGGAACCCAAGAACGAAAAATGATTTTATCATGGAACTCATCGAGTCGTATTTTGAATGGCGATGGGAATTTTGTATTGGGCTGACCATTAAGTTTCCAAAATATTTTATTATAAATTATGAATAAGCTAAAGTGCGCTCAGTTAAAGTCAATAAGTTTCAAGTCTTCGAGGGCATTCAATCAGAGAAAATATATTAAACACATACAACTTTATTAGTTAATGATTATCAACAACTACTTCATATCAAAACCAAAACTTTGATTGACTGAAGCAATCAGTAACTAGTGATGAGAAGTAGATAATATTCCTTAAACGTAAATACAAACGTCAATGCAGAAGAAGCAGGAGTTTTAGCATCCAAACCTTAACTGAATACCAAAAAAGTAATACTGAGCTACTTGTAGAATATCGTGGGCTTTATCAATTGTGAGTTGCTTTCGGGCGGATATAGGGTAAATATAAATATTTGTTATTAGCATTTACATCGACTGGCCAAATAGTCAATTGGATTCACTCCTATTACTGTCATGTGCTATTATTTGTGTATTACTAAGAAACATTAAATAACTAATAAAAGAGTATTCATGTGTATTAATGATGTTTATAACTAACAAATAAAGAAAAATTAACAGGAAAATGAAACAAGCCCATTTTACTAAATCCGCTACTTAAAAGTTCCTTTGCAT
Organism: Druceiella hillmani; assembly: GCA_039881145.1. Taxonomy (NCBI): domain Eukaryota; kingdom Metazoa; phylum Arthropoda; class Insecta; order Lepidoptera; family Hepialidae; genus Druceiella; species Druceiella hillmani. Next base: position 29,840,680 of record JAYKKI010000019.1, read on the forward strand.
TAACATAAAAAAATAGATTAAAATGTAAATTAACAACATATAATTAAAGTTTTATGGTTATAGGAAACACTCGACAATTTGGCAATTGCTTACCGAACTCCAAGACCACTAACAATCATTATCCGATTATTCTATTTGATGTTGAAGAGTTCTGGTCTTTCAAAGAAAAAAATAAAGAATTAAATATGTGCGAATATATGCATGAAGTTCACCATAAATGTATACAAATCGAATGAAGATCCACTTTTGACGTCTTTTATAAATAACGTGATTTGAACTAAATTATTTGTGATGTCTACGGAGAAATCACTTGTGTTCTATAGTTTCTGAAAATGTTTAAACTTAAGGTAATACTGGGTTATTTTTAGCGAATTCCGACAAAGCCCAAACCAGAGTAATATTTTTGATCATTTATTAGTTATGTCCATTCTTTATCCAATGATAGTTCTTCGGCGGCCGAAATTTAAAAAAAAATGACGAAATTAAAATAAAATGTTTGGTGGTCGAACAAATTTCAAATTAATAACTCTTCGACTACGGTTTTCAAATTAAATAGGGGAAAAAGACGTAATTAATAAAAATATATGCATGCAATGCCAACCACACTGAATCACATATTTTTGCTGTAAAGAACTTTGAAATAAATTAACGGGTTACATAAATTTATTTAAATATTACCTAAATATATATATATATATATATATATATATATATATATATATATATATTACATAATATTTTTCGTAATATTTAAATATTACGTAAATATATCATAAATACTGTTATTAATTTACGTAATTTTAATTTTTTCTAAGTGGTCTTTTTTAATTATGACTATTGCTGTAATTATTATTGCGTATGTTCAACGGATATACGATTTCATCTAGTGATTTTGCTTTTGTTGCGAAGAAGAAATTTATTATTTATTTATGTAATTTAAAGTAATTTAAAACTAATTTTTTAAATTTATTTAAAATTTAAAATTTTATAATATTTTGCAGTAATTTTCGACAATGTATTTGATACGTGTATCATGCATGTCCATGTACAATAAAAACCTAGTTTACGTTAATATTTCATTTTTCTTATATTTTTAAGTTGTTTTTCTGAAATGCAAAAGAGAAGAATGGGACCTTTGTAAAATCATTTATCTATCCATCTGACTTTCAAATTTATTTTATATCAGAAATTGTTTGATGTAGGATTTTAGTATTTAATGATAAACATGATTTTTAACATAAAGACAAAGCACATTAACTCTCAAATTTCTCGATAATTGACATCGGAAAATATTTATTCCAAATAAATATTTTCCGATGTTGAATTTGAAGTTAGAAAAATTATGTACATAATTTTTTTTTAATTTCTTGTAATGGCTGGCATAATGTATAAAAACTTTTTTATAATATTAAGTGATAAGTCTTCAGAAATATGCTAAAAAAACAAATGATGAAAATAAAAGACTCCTCCTTTTTTTTCTGAAGTAATTATCCTAAAATTAAGAAAGCAACAAGGTTTCTAGAATCTCAATAAAATTTATAGAAAAAACGCAGCGAATTATTTTAGATATTATTTTTTTGATAATTTCTCAATATTTTACGCCCGTAAAAGACATGTCAGGCAATATAAGTGAAAACATGATAACAGTAATATTATTTAATAAATAGTTTAATAGAAATAATAAGTACCTTTATATTTGAAACTATTCTATTTAGTGAAATATGTACGAAAACCTCGTAATAGGATATTTACTTGCACTTAGCAAATTTATTAAGTTGTTGGGTTGAATAAATGATGTGATGATCGTCTGTCGAATTGCTCGAGAACGTGAAACAAAATGAAAAAATAATAGATTTGTGTCTAAAATATATGCACTATTTATAAAAAAATCCTAAACTATTGAGCAACAAAACAAAATTCGCTCAATAAAAAATAACTGAAAAACTAAAAATAAAACGTATTATCAAAAAAAATAAAATAAAATGGTCTGGAAAATCATTGCATTTGAAATGAAACGTCCTGACTAGTATTATCAATAACAACAATTGCTCATTATTTTTACAATAATAATAAGCAAATTTGAGAAATGTAGAATTTCCCTCATTTCTTATTTTAAGATGATGTCATGAATGTGTCTGTATGTGGCATTGTTACGAAATATGAAAAAAAAATATATTGGATTTTAATATGGAAATGTATAAAAACACTTCAAATATTGATCGGTAAAATAAATATAACTATTAAAAATTACTGAAAACTGAAAATAACATATTATTTAAAAAAAACCTTACTGTCTCGCAGTAAGGTTTTTGTTAATTAAAAATTAAAGAAAATCATTGCCCTTGAAGTATAATGTCATTCAGTTATTATCTTCTCCCCGTGCCGTTAGGTTCTATTTCTCTTGGGATCGGCCTTCCTAATCCTATTTCTCCACTCTGAGCGTAATTGTATCAATTCTGGTTGGTGTCCCCTAGCCTCATATCATATCATCTTGTTTTCCCCATCCAGGTCGTTAGCTGACGTCCGGACCCATTTTTGGTTCAGCAATTTCCAGAATAATTCTAGTCATATGATCATCTTCTCTGCGCATAATATGGCATACTAGCGTAGGGGGTTCTCCTGTAATTTGTCCATTGTATTGGCAACTTTGAACGTATCCCTAATACGGTTGTTTCTGACCTTGTCTTTAAGGGTGACTCCCCCTGACCAGCGTAATATTTTCATCTAGGTTACATTAAGTCTTTGTTACTCTGATGTTCGCAACGCCCAGCATACCGACCCATATGTAAGAGCCGATCTTACTGTTCTTTTATAGATGTTCCCTTTTATATCAATTGGAATTCTCGCGTCGCAGAAGACCCCAGTCAACGCTCTCCACTTCAGTCATCTCGTTGTTATTCGGTTGTACCTTTCAACGGAATAACTGAACCAAGGTATTCAAACTGGTCTACTTTTTTAAGGGGTGCCCGCCTATGGTTCCTATTGAAGCTGTGTTATTATTAGTGCCTGAAAAATTACAGTGCATTTGTTCGATCTTGAGCCTGCTAACTCTTAGACCCCTGCTCTCCAACGCTATGCACCATACGTTAAGTTGCGACTGTGCTTCTTCTGCCGATTCTGTGACTGGTATTATCAATAAGGAATAATACATAATAACATTCAGGTATTATCAATAAGGATAATTATTTATTATCTCTGAGATAAAATTAGTCTAATGCTAAAATGCAGAGAATTCCTTTATTCTATTGTTACGTAAAAATCTCTTGTAATTGGATTTTTTGTTAACTTTTAATAATTGTGATAAGCAACTTTTAGTATAACTTTACAGCAATTCCATGACTAAGTAGCGGCATATTTTGTCTTTTCTTTATCACAATATTTAATAAGGTCAAAACGTAAATCCTTCCCGACGACCCTTTAACCCGAATCCAACCCTTCTTTTGTTCGTAATGTTATTAGACCCGTCCACTTTTAGGGACGGAGTGAGGTGACCGTGCGTTTGTGGTTTAGTAGGACGGTATATTTTATATACATTTTTATTTATCTCTCTTGTGTTAATTTTTGAGTTAGTTAAAATAAAGTTTTCACCAATTTTCCTATAATACAGCAATTTTAAACGCAGCAGTTTTAACGGTATACCATGTTATGTTGTCGGTCAGAGTTTCCTGTCTTCCAAATAGAATAAGTTATGGGCTTAAATTTTACACATGTTATGTAATTCTTTAATCCAAAATCGAAAAACGATATCAAAAAATCGGTAAAGTGCGATATTTAGCTTGCGTATCGAGGATTGTGTACCTACCTCGGCCGAAGTGAAATTACTTTACGTATCACAATTTTGTGGCTCAATAAATGTTTAGTAATACCTTGTATAATTAAATGAAGTGGGGAATCTAACACAAAAATTATTATACAATTTTGGGTAAAATTTTGTATTCGTTTTTAGAAAATATCACATTTTTTTCTTAATATTATTTCATAATTTACACTGCAAAGTTAACATATCACGAAGAGGTTTGGACGATAGACTAATAAATATAAATAACTATGTATATTACAAATATACATAACACCGTATACACAAATACACACACACACCCACACACATATAAACATATAGGTAATTTTTAAATTACACAAATTTTAGCTTTATTTTGATCATTAAAAGTCCTTCTTGTGTAATTACATCAAACATGTTTTCTGCAATGACAAAAATGAAGATCTAAAATTAATTTACATACATATTTTCATATACCATCCACGTCTTAATCCAATATCGTTACCTTAATAGCTTACGCTGTACATATAAGCTTCAGGAGGTCGACAGTCGCTAATTAAAACCAATCATGACCGCAAGTTGTCATAAATATGCAGAATATTTGTGTGAAAGAAAGAAAATTAAAATTAAATTGTTTTATGAAATTAGGCCAAAAAGAAGAAAATCTTAACTTTTAAAAGATTACCTGCTCTTAAATGCGTTCATCTATCACAATAACATTTCTGTAAACTAGATGAAGATATTAGGCTTGATTTGGATTATTACGAAGACAGAATTGAAAAACAACATATTTTTGGCTCGAAACACCTAATCATGCGAGACTGATTTACATCTCACAGGTTTTTATTAATATTTTTTAAAAATTAAGACTCATATTAATCTCAAAAAATCATTAGCGTAACAATTCAATGGTCACCCTAGTATAAAAGGAGTCAAGGGTACCCTTATCACTGGCTTTAAAATTCCATTCGGGTGAGTTCCGTGTTCACCAGTTCTCAATAATGTTTCAGTCCCATTCATAATTTGCAAACATTACACTGTGCACGATTACTTTATATTTAATAGTAGTGTATTGTGTTGGTCACAAAGCTCACGGCCTCCAAGTGATGTTTGTAATCGTGTAGCTAAAATGCCGCAGACCAGCAATATTGCGACGGTTAACACGCCTAGCCAGCATGGTCATTACATTCTAGAATAAGCTTTCTGGGTCTACATGTGGCGCTTTTAAAAAGGTGCCTTTTGGTCCATAGTAAATATAAAAATGTGCCTTTTAGGCCCGTGGTGCCCGTAGTAAATATAAAAACGCAGCTATTAAGCAATAAATGTGAAAATTCAATAAAAAAGTTGATATGCTAAAGATGCACCTTGTAAAATATCAAGTTTGAGTAGAACTGGTTAGTACACATTTTGTATATATAAAATTTAAACATTAAAAAATATGTGATCTTGAATCATTACCTCGTTATTTTCGTTGGTGTAGTAATTTTAGAAATGGGGGAGGATATAATTTTTCAAGTATTTTTCAGAATATTGCTGGAACTATTCCATTAAAAATTGTGAATTTTTTTTACTATCGTTGTAACTGCCCAGAAATTCAACAAAAATTGAATTCTTATTAATCCCCTCTAAAACTTCATGCAAATTTTTACATGCAGTAAATCGTTACTGCTACGCCAAGCTTCAGGATTTCACATCAAAGGATTTCTGAGAAAAAAAGCAGAAAAAGAAAAAAGAGAAATTACGATATTGAAACTACCCTAACTAACTACTACTGGCGGAAATTTTTTAAATTTTCTCTACATATTCATCAATTTTTCATAAACGATTCCAAAACTTGAAAAAGTAGATAGTTTTACCAACTAGATCATAAATGTCGAAGAATATTTTTCAAATTTAGTGGATAAATAGTTCTTGGGTAGTCGGTATGTCTGATTCCTAAGAATTCCTAAGTTTTGCGTTCTTCCACAGGTTTGTCAAAATAACAGTCAAAGTAATATATTTTCGAACAAAAATTAGTTACAACCTTTCTAAAGTAATCCATAATGTTACATTAAAAAATATAACCAAGGTCAAATAGATTTTACACGATTAATATCACATAACAAAAATGGAAATTTATGTATTTACCGTCGATAATTGTTTATTTTTCAATCTAGAGTTTTACAAATATATATTCTTTAAATTATTCATCAAATAATGTTTGTTATTGATATCATTTAATGTCAATTTTGTTCATTTGAAATTATAATTTATTATTGTTTGTGATAATAGTAACACATTTGACATTATATAAGGGTATAACTTCAAAAAGTGACTTTCCAATGTTATAAAATTTATAAAAAGCGCCATCTATGGCTTATATTAAAAAAAATCAATATTAATTTCAATTAATATTACAAAAAGCATTGTGAAAATATTTTAACTCTTTACGCACCATCACCATCTTGTATAAATAGCAGAGAAAGATGCCGCTACGAGATTGCATAGATATGTAGTTCTCCTAAAACAAGTAATGAATCGCAGGCAACTACGCAATTTTAGACGATTACAGGCCTGTATGTAAAATGGCATCGAATCAAGATTACTTAGGACTGTTTTCCACATAATATAATATTTATCTCGCCCTTATTTTATTATAACTTTTATATGACACTTCATTTCGCTTAAGATTTGGTTTCGGAGCCAAACAACCGTGATCACCTTCTAACTAATTCTCGTCATTTTTGAAATGGTGAAATATAAAAAATAAAAAAATTTTCGTACTAAAATAACAAAATATGTTATGTGACAGACACATCGTAAGAAAATTTACGTTACATGCTATACCTAATAATTTTTCTATGAATGTGAATGATGCTAATTTAAAAACGTCTAATGATTTTTCTGCAAATTGGGAAGCTGACTGCATTGAAATTCAAATACATTCATCTCACCACTAGGAATTCCGAAGCGTTCTGTTGCCGTCAGACAAATGTTGAAACACACGGCTTGTTTTAAGTGTGGTCTATGTATAAGCAGTATAGTTTTATAATTTGAACCTGTGTAGGCACGAGAAATAATAAATAAGTTTTTAACCCAAAAAAATATTTCAATCTTTTCGTGACGTAGTGAGGTTATTTATTTGGGAATATCACACTAAGTACTGTGCTGAACATTATAATGAAGTGTTCATATAAATCTTTTTGTGATTTTTATGTAATATAATAACCATAAAATGGACTGACAGCAAACATGACATTTATATTCATTGTTTTTATACCTTCTAAACAACCTCTAAACGCTTATTTTTTTCTTAATAGTACAATTCTTACGAATATTTTTGTGTGAATAAATTAGCTTACTGATTGACAACTAATATACCCGCCGTTTCAATTCAACAGAGATACTTCAGGGTTAGCCAAGCAAAATATTTAAAATATTTCCTTTTCTACTTCAAAGCATTAAGTTTTTTTCTCTATTGCAGTATGCAGTAGTAGTGTAAGAGTAACTCTGTCAGATGCAGCGAACTTAGCCTAATATAACTCTAAATAAACCTTAATGTTTCTTAATTTTATTTAGGAGAACCCTCTGGATATTTCTTATTTCAGAATTTTTTTCATGTTGCAAAGTTTGGAACTAATGTTATGCTGTACCATACGGGTGTAAATCTTCACCCATCATTCTGCACATACGCATTTCATGTCGCTTATCACGCAGTATGTGTCGCTTAACTCTTAATGAAATTCATAAAGCCAACTCCTAACTTTAAGTTCTTCTAGCAAAATTAGAATTAGAAGAGAAGAAAAAGTTAAACGTCGTGCTCTTTCTACACCCCACCAGATACATTTGGAAAAAAAATAGAAATAGCTTAAAAGAAGTAGGAAATTTATTAATCACATTACTAAAATGGACAAAATTTCACTATCCCAACCTCCTAAAAATATTCTAATCATTAGCTCGTAGTCACAAATTGAGAGTTTTGAACTCTGCATACTAAGAACTAAAATGAAAATTAACCATAATGTATGATGTACTACTAATATGACATTTCAAATAATGTCTTGAAAGATAATAAATAATTACGTAGTAAATCAGTTAAAATTTATCAAATCGATAATAGCTCATAATATACCAGTAGTATTATATGTAATCGGTCCTCTTAAGGGCTTCAAAACCCTTCCTAAAAAGGTACACTCTGCAACATCATTGAATTTTACAAGCGGTTCCCCTAGGGTTTGACACTGGCTACTGCTCGACATTTCGTGTTCACTACCACAGTTTGGTATATATGGGGTAATAATGGGTTAATTCCTAGTAAAATTTCTGTATAACTCAGCCATTGTTATTTCATTTAATCATTAAAGTATGTCAAAATGTTTATACGGGGTAGGACGCTGTTAGTTAGAGCAACTTCAGTCTAATTAATTTACTCTATGAAGCTCTTTACATTAATATTAAAATTAAACTTTGTGCTTAGACTTCGTTGATAGCCACGGAATACTTAAAATTTGACCTAAAAAGTAACATAAGTTAAAATATCTCTTTTGTTAATATGTTGTTGTGTTTTCTTTGAATCTATTTCTTTAATACGGAACTTAAAAAGTGAATTATTTTTCGATCACATAATTTTATCTCTGTATCAATGAATAAAGATCACATAAGTAAAATTGGATAACATTTTCGTTTTTTTTTATCGATTGATAACAAATTTCATATCATTGACTGTAAACTTGTATATTTGATAAAAAATATGAGCTTTCGTAGCCTGCAGTGAGAATTCATTTAAAATAAATATAATTATATCAACTGTTTTTTCAACTGATTTTAAAACAAATTTTGAAAATGTATATAAAAAATATATAGTTTGTCGCTGTATCGTTGGGTTTAATAAAGAAGTAATTACACTGTAATAATAATATAATTTAATCATATTAATTACAAATAGTCATTTAAAAGTCACTTTTGAAAAATTATTTTTACAAAATGATTTCACAAAAATAAACAAATTACCGTAGTTTTTTAAGGTGATTGTGATAAGTGACACACGAAACAATATATTCAATATTTTGTCAAGCGAAATAATGTTCATCCTTTGATAAGTGTTACGATCAACAACGTAATTTTACGTAAATTTACTGGCGGATGGCGTTACGATAGCATAATATACCAGTGATATGTTGTGAAATCATTCCATTCATAAATAAGAAAGGCGAATTACTTCAATTTGTTACAAAGAGATATTCTTATGAAGATATATTTTTTAATATTTCTGTTACGGACGAGGTTCATTTCGTGACGAAATTTTAATATTTATATAGAACAAATAAAGATATTTGGTATAAAAGCATGGTATACAGATGTGATTATAATAGCCCGACTTATAATTGACTCAAATCTCTACTCCCTACCTGACGTCGCAGCAAGTCAATGCCAGCATAATGACGGCTGTGGCAATGCTCGACACTCTGGTACAGTACTTAATGCCTTAAGAAAATAAGTAGTACGTCTCCTTAATCACATAGCCCTTTCAAAAAGATAGCGAATGAAGGTGTTTCGAAATTTAAATACTAACTCGTTAGGATTTTGGGGAGATAAGCGTACAGAAGGAATCAGAGCTAATACTATCGGCGGGAGATCTAAGATGGGTTTTATCTCGAAACTCGTATATTCAAATAGATTTAGGACATTCAAATGATTGATACGATCGAAAACTTTTTGTGTCTTTCCCCTGTTTTTGTTATAAAAATTATTAGCTCAAAACAAAAAGCTGCTAATGTATAGATCACAGAAAAATTATAGCATATTTTCCCTTATTTCTGTCATTTTTCAAATATTAAATTATTATTTTATTATATAATTTAATATTAAAGGGCTGAGAAATATCGCCTAAATATTTGTCAAAACTTAAAGAATTCATTATACTTAGATTACAATTAATAGTATATTATAAAAACCCTATAATAGTACCCGTGCTGTTCATTGTTGAGGAACTCTAATGTGTATCTTCAATTCGTATGGCCAAATCCCAACTAAATTTTCATTATGCTACGCTGGGGCCTTTTCCTATGTGCCTCATAATAATTCGCTGAACTTCGTGAGTTGACACATCCATTAGAATTGCATATGTGGCCTCACGAAGTATAGCGCTCTCCATGATACCATATAAACCCTTGTAAATAAAAAAAAACCTTATTTGTGTATCAATGTCGGAGTTTGTGTACTTTTACCTACAGCCTGTATAAAACATATTTCTTTGTTTATCATTTTATAGATGTAATACATAAAAATATACATACCTACGAATTGGGAACTACTTCCTTCTTTGAAGTCATTAAAAAAAAAAGTCGAGATTTTATGCAATACCTCTCGAACTATGAAAAGAAATCGATTTAGAATTCTTTTAATTCTGCCATTTAAACAATACGTGAAAGTTGAAAAGAAAAAATAAAACTTAAGAATGGGATTTGTCTTCCATCTTAGTTATGTCAGTGAATCGGAACTTTTTATTTCTTAAATATAAGCTAATTGGAAAATTTACGAGTTTCTACATGAAGATACCTTCACATCGTTTCCTGTCTATGAACTGTGAGCAGCTTAGTGAAATTTTATCTGTTAAAGTTTCTGCGAATTGGAAAAACTATCAACATGAAGTTGCGTTCATATTATCTCCAATGTAAGTACTTTAACAAATCTAAGGGATTTTACCCTTAAAGTTTTCGCGAATTGGTTAACACGTCTATTTTATGATACCTTCATATTTTCTTTCAATTAATTAATGTAAGCAATGTATCGAAAATTTCAACACTTAACGGCATTTTAAACTCTCAAAGATTACAAGAATTGAACAATCTATCTGTCCGTAGGTACCCTCCTCACACCTTCCTTCATCTAAGAACAGTGAGGAGTCTATCGGAATTTTAATTTCTTGAAGTTCACAGAAATTAAAAAATCTATCTATATAAAGAGACTTTATATCGTCTTGCATTTAAGTAATATAAACAGCACCAGTGAAAACTTTACATCTTCCTATTGATATGCCCTGCTCGCTTCAGTCACTGCTTTCAAAGTAAGCATTTTTTTATTTTTGTTGCTCCTTATACTATTATCTTTTCATCCGACCATATTTTATGACACATTTCGTAAATCATTTTGATGGTGAGTTCCTGCCTGTAAAATTTCTGCTCGTTATTCACGGTCTGTTAATCCCTCGTATCCAGCAAGCACAGCAGTAGCAACAGCACATTTTTTTCACGTAAAAGACAATTTATCCGGGAAAAATCATATCGTCGATCGTAAAACTTTTAGAATTTTCACAACGGTTAATATTTCCATCAATATTTAATATTGATATAGGCGTGACCAATTATGGGAGTTGCAACTGAAGGATTGAAGTGATAATATCAGTCGTGTCTCAATACTAAAATCACATTGACGTAAGTAAGTGAATAATATGACGGAAGTGGAACCAAAAATACATGAAAACATATGAAACCATTTTTTAATTATACAACACCGGTAAAGCTGGGCAGATTCTGTCACTAGCAAGCTTACAACCGGTGACTTCGTAGCTAAAATACAAATGCTATACATAATTACATAAACTGTAGCAACAGGCTTATGTGTATCAATGCGTCATAGACGCAATGTAGAGACGCACACGTAATCATTGCAATGTCTCTTTCATAATGTTACAAATATTTTAGAAAATGTAATTTGAAAACGATATTGACACATTAGTTGATGAAGAAGAAGTATGCACTTTCATAATTATTGGCTCCAGGTTTACTGTTGGATAATTAAACGTGCTTTTATACACTGGAATTTATACGAATTGTAATACATTTCCGGAATTTATCGTTAACTTTTCAGATTGCAAGCATTTGCCTTTTGAATGTTTTATTTTGAAAATATATTAAGACTAATAACGGCGCTTAACTTTGTGTTGCATCTTACTTATAATATATCCTATAGATGTATGTAGGAATGGATAAAATCACGTTCATTTACATCACAAAATTACTCTAAAAATATTCAGTATTCTTAAAAACAGGACGGCATGGTGATGGCGAGCTCCCAGCCCCGTGACATCCTTTGCGCATTCGTAAAATGTATCTACCTTACTCTTGTTCAACAACGCCTGATTAAAAATCGTTCATATGGAAAAGAATAATTTCTAGGTTTAACCTTCTATCATCGATATAAAAGAAGGATACATGGTACCCCATCGCCAAATAGATGTAAATATATACTATACATAAGAATAAAGTATTTTATATAAAGTCAACACATATTAAAAAAATCGACTACACCCTAACATCTAGGCATTTCTTTTTACTATCGGGATGATACATTAATACTGTCATGAAAGTGATATAAGAAAATCAATGAAGTTATGGAAATAACTCACCATTTCTATAAATACATCAAATATATGATATTTTTATGGCATTAGAACGTACTTAATTTTGTATTGTTTAGATTGCATGAACTCGTGGTCTAATAGCAAGGTAGCATCACGAAATCGTTTAATGAAAATTACATGACTATAGTAGGGATAATGCATAGCGCATTACCCCCTGCGCTAAAATGTAAAATTATCAAATGGTATATTATCGGTGTCAATATGATTTGGTATTTGAGATATTTTTACTTTCCAGGCAAGAAAAAAAGCACTTGCACCCCCATTTTTGAAGGATTTATACTTCACTCTATATATTCAGAGTAAAAGTAAATTGATAATTAATATCGCGAACGATAAAGTCAACACTAGTTACGAGGTTTCATTAAATTGCAGTTTACGTTATCTACAATTTTATTTTATTTTTTTTTATTGATGTCGCCATATTGGAGACCTGTCGTTAGTTTCGTTAAAATTTGTGGGAAAATGATAGTAAATTATATTTCCAGGTTTCAATGTCAGACAGAAAGTTTCCAATTTTATGAGATGTCAGAAATAGTTATATCTTTAATTAAAGCTTCGAAACGAAAATTACTTCAAAAAACTTAAAAAGATATGTTTGGTTTAATTGAATATTTATTAAAACTTATGCTGCACAACAATTATCATTAACCCACAAGTCTTCGAAAGTCTGAAAAGCTAATATTTTATTTTATTTGTGCTCATTATAAGAATTTTCATCTATTTAATACTATATTTTATGTAGGTGCATGCTGTTAAATATAATTAGACTCTTATTATAAGGATTCTGTGCACACAGGCACATTTGAAAAATTAGGTGTTTATACTACGTCCGTTTAATTATTGACTAATATTTATATTATTTTTCACGCTACATATATATCGCCTGATACTTTCATAGGCTCAAAATTGCAGTAAATTTTCTAAAAAAATATGAGATTTAGAATCGTGATGCGGATCGTAACTTATATCTTAATACTCACATTAAGCAGGTTACCAGCAGGCTTATGCTTTGCTGGGCTTTGTCTCAAGAACTAACAAATTCCGTAAGTAAATAAGAACGTATCTAATGCTCTACACAACTCTTGGGCGGCCTCAACTTCAATATGCTGTTGCACTCTGTCATATATGATTGAAATGCTGCAAAAAACGATTTATACGCACATTGAAATATCGCTTCAATACGCCAAGAAAACTACTGTAATGCATTGTACTATTAGTCCTTTGAAACCAGATGACATTATATTTCCTTTTATTTTAGTCTATATGAAATTTTCAATCATTTTCCGTTCTTCAATAGTAAAATCTTAAATGTTTATTTAATTTTGTTTGCATCTCCTCTTGTATACTTGTAATTATTATTATTCTTCTATTATTATTATTTCTTCTGTTACTGGTGATTATTTTTGTGAATTTTGAATAGATATAGTTAAATAGTTATATATTATTATATAACTTGATATTTCTTTTATTTTGGACAATTGTTAAAATTATGTCTTTTATAATTTAATTTCACGTATTATAATTTTTACGTTATTTAATATACTATACAAATGTTTATATAAATCTAAGGTATTATTTACATAGAATATCTTGATGTAAAACTTTGATAATACAAGTTAACCGAATACCTAAAAATTTCACTCACTTTATCTCACTACGATTTGAATCTATTTTTCCCCATGCGTGATAAATAGTATCGTAATATTTTGTGTTCAAAATTTACTTTTCTGTAATTTGAATATGAAATCATAAAATATGCCAAAATAAAATGAAATGCAAAATAGAGAATACCTTTAAAGGGTGATTCTATTTCTAATAAAGTTAGTAATCTGAAAGTTTTATAAGTGTTTCCGACACCAGATCTTTTCCTATAAAACTCAGAAAAGACGTAATATTGAAGTACTGTAGTTTTAAATTATCACAAAGCTGACAATTACGCCAGAAGTTATTTAATTCTTGCATCAATTCAAATACTAAAAGATGTTTCTTGGAGATGCTGTTATTAAATATCTTATAAATAAGCGTTTTCACGGTGAAAAAAACAATTATTAGTACATTCTAAACTTACATTACGAATGTTTTGTACATACTTAGGTATATATGACCATTTAATATATTCTCTTAAACTATTTAAAAACGCCAGTATTTATTCTTATTTTGTTATTGTAGTATATCTTTGGAAGGCGTGAAAATATAGCGAATTTGCAAAAGCTATGAGATTTGTTATGGTTTTCCGGTGACACTGTTTTTCGTAATTTTCACTTCAGCGGTCTTGGAGATAAGGGGGAAATATTTATTAGTAATATATTTAGATGTCTTTTAAATAACAGTTCAAAAACATTCTGAATTTAGAATTCTCCCAACATTGTTTTATAATTAACAGATCCATTATATTAGCCCCAGCATAATTAAAAAAAACATGTAGTTGAAAAAAAATCAATTATGTCATTAGGTCCCTGCACAAGTTCTGCTTAATAATTTTTCAGCGTTAACTACTGAAATATGTACGGGTTAATGTATTTTATCACAGGCCCAAATATAAACTTCTAAACAAAAACGGCTAAGATATACCGACAGATTACAAGAAATTGATTTCAGTAAAGTTAAGTTTTTTATTTGAGATACTGGACCCTAAAAATGCGTGAAAAGATGTAAATTAACTAAAAACAAAACTATTCCTTATTGTTTCAACAACTTTTTAGTTGATCTTATATCATTATATGATAAAGATGGATACAGCAAAGTAGCTGAGAGAAATATATAACCATTATTTCTACTAAACAATTTCCAATGTTCCCACCAACTATTACGTAATATGCACAAGAAAACAGAAATTTGCTTACTTTGAAAGACAGTGATGAATAACGGAAAAACTAACTGTTATACATTTTTTTGCTGACATATTTTTATATATTATGACAAAGATGGAAATAATATAATTATTAAACTAATGTATAATCATAATTTACGTTACCCTGTTACGTGATATAATGTAATATGTACGTGAAAACGGAAATCTGTTTACCTTTGACAAATGTGATTGTCGACGAAAAATTTGCTATTGTCAGTTTTATATCACGTTATGAGGAACACGGCTACAGTAAAATGACTAAGTGAAATGTATGATCGTAATTTTTACTAAGCTGTTACATGAGATTCGTCCGACCAAAGAAACAGGTTCAAATACTCTAATATTATTTCAAAATATTCACTGGAAATTTCGTTGTTAGGAGAATTGTCTGCAATATACAATTTACAGTCCCAAGATTAAGTATAAAACCAGTTCAGTAAAGCCACTGCTATAATTGGTATTAGCCCCGCTTCTAAACCCAGTGAATCGATTCTGAACATAACTTGCTATTAAAGGAGAAAACGTGCAATAGAAATACAAGTACTTAATACAATAAAGGAATATAAATTTGCGAGTTTTTTAGTTCGAAGTAATCTCGGAAAGTAGCCAATTGATTTTAAAAATTATGTTGCTGGTGAATAAGTAACAGTTTATATTCTAACGTAGATACATTATCCGGTTTTATATAACAGGGTCACTGAAAAGAGGGCTGAAATAATAAAAGTCGGAAAAAACCAACTACAATTTACAAAAAAATATCTGGATTATGTGGCATAGAAAGTAGACCTTCGCACATTCATTTTCAGAAACAATTAAAATAAAAATATAAAATGTAAAATAATAATTCTAAATTAAGGGGTAGTTTTAAGATCGAGGGTCCCAAAAAACACCTCTTTGTACTTTGATGTGTTGTATAAAAATTTATTCCCAACCAGTCTGCCCTTCCCCTGCCCTTACTCTCACACTTGAGACTTTAATATTCGTACCTTACTGTTAAAAAGTACACTGTTCTATTAATAAAAAAATTAATTGATAAATGTAAAATGGATCACCGAGAGTCACAAATCATATTTTATTCTATGTACATTAAATATACTTATTGAATGTATAATAAGTATACTTGGTGTTCCGAATAAAAATACTATTTGTGAATACTCACACGAATATTGCCTAACCACTTGTATTTTTTTCTTCTAGTGCAAATTTTGTCAAATTTATCAGCAGGTGCTGATCTATTTTATTTCATCCTAATTTCCTATACAGTGCATCTCGTAAATTTTGTTCCGAGAGGTAACAATGAAAGTTTTTTTTCTAAAATGGATCAACTATAAAATCTGTATTTTATTTATTGCTTTTTCATATAGTCGCTGTGGCATACTGAGCATCGTTCAATCGATGGAATCACTGAAATAAGTAATCGTTCCGCCTTGACTTTTATGTCTCTTTTGGGGCCTTCTATAAGGCGGCGACTTATTGATTGTTTTTAAAAATAGTTTCCATAGTGTTTTGTTTTTCTAATCATTGTAACCAATTTTAACTAGAGGCGCTGAATGGGGCTTCATCATAAAATGCCAATCAAATAGATAGTAACTTTGTTGTCTATTGAGAATACAGAGAAAGTTAATAATCCACAATTAAATGAAACTACGTGATGTAGTATTATTTTTAGTTTCTTTAATTTCTTTACCACGACCTAGGTTTCGTTGTATTACAACTTCTTCAGGTGGGATATTAGCAAAGATTAACTCTTAGGAACAACCAACAGCATTTATATGTTTCAAACACAATAGCGGAAGCTTGCTTTGTGCTGATTTTTCCATTGCTTATGTTAGTGAGTTTATTGCAGGAGCGCAGTGTAGGTTTTATTATATTACCGAGAGTTGTACAATATACCAGTATTTTATTGAGGGTAATAAATTCATAATATATTGATTAATAAATTGTTGTTATTATGTGAGGTTATACAATGCAAACTTTACGGTGAATATAATAAAATTAAATGGAAGTTATTATCGATAATATATTTATACAAAAGCAAGGATATTTGAAAGTAAGGACAAGGTAATACACTAATTCTACATATCTCCGGTTTTGTGTATTCATATATTTATTTATTTATCTCTTTTAATTTTTTGTTTTATTATATATACTTATATTTATATGTGTATTAGTGTTGAAACAATTTCCGGGGTACTGTAGTATCAATGTTGTATATTTATATTATATCTAGAAGATATTAAGAATGGGTGATGATATTATATTTAGTTATTCATTTAATATATTAACCTTGGTATCTTTTTTATGCCTGTTTATTTCTAGGATATTAAATTTATTACCTTTTGTATTTATTTGTAATATATAGGGGGCATTATCAGTATCTGAGGGTTGATTATTTTCAATGAGATGTTTAGCAAAGTGAGATGTGTCTGGTTTATTATTTCGCCAGCTGGCAATGTGTTCTTTAAATCTTGTATTAAAATCTCTTCTTGTTTGTATACACTATTACAGTCGTTACATTTAAGTTTATAGATACCACTCTTTTTATGTTTATCTATTTTTTCTTTAATATTAATAGGGTTTTACCCAAGATATTTAAAGTACTATACGTACATGTTATATTATTTATATTTTCATTATTAGTTAAGAGTTTTCCTAATTTGAGTGATACATTTAAATTAAATTTGGTAATTAAATCCTTTACGATTTATTTTCCACATGTCCCCATGCCGAATCTTAGGCCATCGATGGTATTTCGTTATCGTTCGTGTCCAAACCTTTCATATGCCCCTCATTGCCCCGTATTTTGCCGCTATTTAGGTCTGTCGTACTTCATTTATTCTTAAACGTTTTCTAAATACCGTTTTAAATAATTAAAATGAAAATATCAAGATCTATCAAGAATAACTACAGGAGTAATAATTCAACTCAAGATAATATCGTCTCGAAAGTCACTCAATTGAAAAATTACACGTGAATACCTGCTGAAAATGTCGAATACAGTAACTTTTTCACTATTCACATACTTTCAACGCTCAACTTGTCAATATTTCTGGCGTATTCCTCGTATTTCATCATCCGATTGAAATATCAACAAAGTGCTCACAGTCTCTCCATTGCGACGTGAAAGAAAAAAAAACACACTTTTGCATTTTTAAAATTAGTTAGGATAATATTTCACGGGTTCATAAGTGACTTGTATCATTTCTTGTTCCACTGACTATTCCTGTGCAGGTAGTCATGTTGATCTGTTATTCCATTGTGACGTAAAAAGAGGGAAAACAAATACATTTCCTTATTTGAAAATTTTGGGTTAGCTATGTTAGTTAGAATAACATTTTGGGTTAGCTATGTTAGTTAGAAAAAAAAACGTTCGAAAAAGCCAGTATTATGTCGATATTTTACTCCACTGCGACGTGAAAGAAGGATAAACAAACACACGGTCCAATTTATAATATTGGTCGAATTTGTTGATTTAGTTAAGATGATATTTACCGGATTGGTAAGATGCCTATGTTATTTTCTGGCGCGCCAGTTATCTCTGCGCTAAAAATCACGTCGATTTTTGCGACACATTGAATTTTTAACATTAGTTGAGATTGTTACATTAGACATGATAAGACTTCCCGTGTTTACAAGTAGCCCTTGTCCGCCAACTAACTTCGTGCAAACACAGTTTTTTTCATAATGAGCACTTTCAGATGACGACAAGATATTTCTGGTATTTTGTTTTCGTCTTTTTACGTATACTGTTGAGTTTTGAATAACGAATAAATACGAGATTTCGTGCATTATTTTAAAATATTTGAATATGAGGTCATTTTAAAGTATACATATAAATTCTTGTAAAGTCATCATAAACAATTTTAATTTGTATCGTATTTTTTTAGAAAAAACGAAATTTCTAATTTTTATTTATATTAAACTTTATGGGAGATAGTAAATTTATTGATTGTATATATTTTTTTCAAACTACATATGTCAACGGCCGATGATTTAAAATCCATAAACTTGTAGAAATCAGATATAAAGAAAGATGAACAAACCAGTAGAACAGGAGGATACAGTTTTTTATCATTTAAAGTACTTTTTCCCAACAGTAAGTACAGTAAATTCATCACATTTCTTTTATTTCATTTTTTCCACTAGTTTTTTGGTCACAAGTAGTGGCCAGGGTCTGTTGATGGAGTCGAAAATTATTAATAGTCCTCCTCAATGTTGAGAAGCAGTTTTATCACATTATAGTAGTTTTACTTATCTTGCGGAGTTTTTCTGATCGCGAATGATGGCAAAGTTCTAACAATAGAACCGGACGGTGGTAACAGCAACTCTTTAAGGCACAATAAATGTGAGGAGAGATTCATTGTGATTAGCCTTGTGTGACTTATTTTGATCTGATGTGATTCTGTGGTCACAAGTAGTGGTTAGATTCTTATGTTGAAGTGGAAAGGTTGGTAACAGTACTCTAAAAATACCAGAAGTAGTTTCATACAGTTCGAGATCGCTTAACTTATTTGTCGAGTCTATTGTTCACAAAGGGTGGTAAAGGTCTATTGATAGAATTGCCAGGTGAATATAGAAATTCTCTAATCATGAATTTAAAATTTTAAAGTCTTATGGCTCAACTAAAATTCGTATTTTGATCGCTGTTTATGTAGCATCTAATAAACAGAATCATAACACAATTCAGAAAATTATAAGCGCACCCGTCTACGGTGAGACCAAAGGGGGTAATTTATTATATGTGCATATATATGTATTTCCATATATAACCATATATGCAATTACGTAGGTATATATGAACGTTTTTATGTTCATTAAAAGCCGCATATGTATGTTTTTATTTCAGTAAATAAGGTATTATTAATTTTTTTGTGAGTTCGTGACATTCTGAGCAATGTAATTTTTACTGCATGTGATATCTACATGCAGTAAAAATGAAAATATGAAACTTTTTAACAAAAAAATGCATCTATTTCAAACAGACATCGAATATAGCAATACTTTGCAAATTCATTGATGATGGGTAACGGTATTTTACCGCAAAAGTTCCAATTAGTATTAGTGTTTTGATATTTCTCAACTGTTATTTGAAATGGGTTCAATTTTTTAATAAAAATGTTCAAATAGAAAAATATATCAAAATACCTTCCCACGTTGGGACCAATTATTTTAATTAAACTGCTACAGGCAGTGAGGCTTGAAATATAATTATAATTAAGCATTCAAACAACACTTGATTATCATATTTATTTTTTGGGACATTCATTTTTAATTTATTTAAAATATCCTAGAAGGAAGGAATGAAATACTAACAAGGAAATGGCAATATTTAATTGTTCTTATTACACTTGTGACACGGTGTGACAAGCAAAAGTGGATTCTGCCGTTTATTTATGAATTGAGGTATATATCTGCCATTAGCTGTGGGGAAAAGTTTAATCCCATTTGCATCGCAGTAATACTATCCCATCCGCACCAACCTCGTACTCACTCATCCATAATATAAAGTTAGGAACTTTCTTGATTACAACTATCTCATTTTTATATAGGCTTTTGGCTTACATGCATGTTATTCAGGTCGCTACAGTAGAGGTTTAATGCAGTAAACTTGTAAAACAACGTCTCTATTTTGGTATAAAAATAACAGTGCACCAACTTTATATCGAAATCGAGCCGTAATATTTTACGTTCAAACTTGCTTTAATATAATTTTAATATGAAATCCTAAAATAAGGATTAATAACTAAAGAATATAACTAAAGAATACTTTGAAGAGTCAATTATATTCCTAATAAAGTTGGTAATCTCAATTTTAAATAAATGTTTGCAACACCAGATATTTACATCATCAGAAAACTAACAATTACACCGGAAGTTACTCAAGTTTAGCTTTAATTAAAATACTGAATAATTTTTCTTGAAGATGCTGTAATAACATTTCTAAAATATAAGCAATTTGATGTCGAAAAAAAATTAATACTTGCTGAACTTACACTACGGGTGTTTTGTATGTGGTTAAAATCAATATTATTTCTCAACAGCTTAATATATATATATATATATATATATATATATATATATATATATATATATATATATATATTAAGCTGTTGAAAAACAATATTGATTAATAATATTGATAGAATAGCTATCTTTCATGGGCGTGAAAATGTCGTGAATTTGTACAAGCTATGAAATTTAAGTTTTCTGGTAACACTGTTTTTCATAATTTTGAATTTAGCTATTTTGGAGATAAGAAAAGAGATATTTTTTGTTAGCTTTTTCAATCGTATCTCTAGAATCGTCTTAGATAAAGTTCTAGAAACAATTTTGAAATTCTTCTGACATAGTCTTTAACTGACACCCCACAAAGACAAAATAAAAAAAAATTAGTTGGACTTCTAAAACATATGCGGATTAATGTATTTTATCACTATGTCAGATTTCAAGTTCGTTTTCGAAAAAAACTACAATGATATATATATTTTCTTGGTGCATACCATACATGTTACCAGACTTAAAAATTAAATTTTTTCATCCTTGGACAGATGGCACGTGAGTGATTTTAGAAAGATTCCGTTCTTTTTCCTTCTTGAGATAATGAACTCTAAAAATACACTAAAATTTTTAAGCAGACTAAAAAAAACTACTACTAAGTTATATTACTTCAAAAACTTTTAATTTACTTTAAAAGAGAGAACAAAAGGATGTACTTTCGTCAATTTATTTGATATCATTTATATTGTGATATGATAAAAGCGAATACAGTAAAGTTGCGAAGAAAAACTAATAATCATAATTTCCGCTAAACTGTTACTCAGTACTGCTACCAACTCTTACATAAGGTGCACTTGAAAACAGAAATTTACTTACCTTGGGAGACAGTGGTGAAGGACGAAAGAACTTACCGTTTTAACTTTCTTTAATGTTATGTTTGTTACGCTATTACAAAGACGGGTATATGAAGTGATGAGATTTATGAAACGATTAAACGAATT
Organism: Druceiella hillmani; assembly: GCA_039881145.1. NCBI lineage: Eukaryota > Metazoa > Arthropoda > Insecta > Lepidoptera > Hepialidae > Druceiella > Druceiella hillmani. The sequence continues at coordinate 29,862,708 of JAYKKI010000019.1, forward strand.
GTATAATCAGAATTTACGCTTGACTTTTACACAATGTAATGTGTACGTGGAAATATATATCTGCTTTCCTTTGAAGAACGTCGAGGAAACTACTGTTGCCAATTTTAAATCATGTTGTGTCAAAAACGGATGCAGTAAAATGAATAAGCAAAATCTGTAACCATAATTTTTGCTAAACTGTTACGGAATGTTACACTGTGTAAATACAAAATAACATAACTGTTACATTATATAAAGAAAGGTTTTATTCATCCAATTGAACAAACAAGGTTTAAATACTCTCAATTAAATTTGGAAAATATTCTCGGGAAACCTCGTTTTAAAAAGAGACTCAATATTCATTAAGAGTTGAATTGCCCGAAATATATAGTTTGCAGCCACAACGGCCAGTAAAAACCACAAGTTGGTAAAGCAACTGCAATAACTGCAACCAGTGAAGTGGTGCTTCTAAATCCGGTGAATCAACTCTGCGCGACATATGATAGAGTTACTATTAAACGAGAATGTGTGCATTATGCATATGTATACTTAATATGATAATGAAATAATATTTTATGAGTTTTTATTTTGAGATGATCTCAGAAACTACCCAATTAATTTGAAAAATTATATCTCTAGTAAAGAAATAGTACCTTTCATTCTAACGAAGACATTTATTCCGGCTTCATATAACAGAGTCGCTGAAACGAGGGTTGAAATGATAAAACTTGGAGAAAAAAGACTATAATTTATAAAAATATATCTAGATTCTGCGGGATAGTAAGTTTAAGTCTGCACAAGATTGTAACTTAAAAGGAAATATAAAAGTTAATACTAAGTTTTATAGAAACGTTTATTTATGATCCTTTACGAAGAAGGGGAAAAGGTAACTTTTATCCATAAAATTAACTTGCCTTTCTTGCAATTTGAGTGTGATAATAATATATAATCTCATTTAATAATTTTACTTGTTTATTATTCTGATATTATTATTATTAATATCACAGCAATTTAAATACGAATCAGGCTAATTGCACGAGACCGAGCTATTTAATTTCGTATATCGTGTTATCTGAAAAAAATTGTTCTGAGGGGAAACAAAGGAAGTTTTTTCAAAAAATGGTTCAACTATCTTTATTTTATTTATTGTTTTCCTAAATAGTTGCTACGATACTCCAAGCATCATTTCGATCGTTGGAATCGCTAAAAGAGGCACTCCTACTTTTATCTCTTTTCCGCGACCTTTTAGAAAGCCATCATCGTTTCTTTATTCTTTTTCAAAATAATTTCTGTAATGTTTTGTTTTTATAGTCCTTGCGAATAATAGCAACTAGTGACGCTGAATAGGGTTTCAACGCAAAATCAAATTGGATCATAATTTCGATTCGAAAATTTTCCCGTGTCAAATTTACCTTCACGTGATACATACAAATTATCTTGCCGCCAGTTTCCAAAAATAAAGAAAAATTCAAACAAATTGCCATAATGGATTTAAATTTAGAATCTAAAATTTTTCCTTAAAGTTTTTCAAACCAACGGCTGAAATATTAGGGTCGGCGATACATGTGAACCTTTTTAAAGTTAAGGTTTAAAATGTCATGCATCAAATTACACAAAACTCACTTAAAAATGAAAAACGGTGAGGAGAACTTCAATTTTATTTTGAGAGACTTGTAGAGAGTGATGTCAGATTTATTGAATTTGGGTGAACAATTTTTTTGCTCCCAATTCACATGTGTGATTAACAAAAAATTCATGCTGTGATTTAAAAAAAAAATGATTTTCCTAGATATCACTTGAGGTCTATACATGAAACACCCACTTGTAAAATTTTATGCATAAGTCAAAACATGTGCAAATTGTGAAATTGCGACAGATGGTGAAACGAATGTACGGACGGATGGTCATAACGATTTTATGAGGATTCTTTATTTTACTCTGAAATGCTAAAAACAAATGTAGCTTTACATAATAGTCTATCAGTACATTTTGCATGAGTATATAATTAAATTTGCAAGTATATGAAGAGAATGCGGTTTCATTAATTTCGTTAGTGTTGTTAATTTTTAGGCCAAAAGAATGTTAAAATGACTCGACTTTGTCTTAAAGTACGGAAAAAGAGAAACAAACAACGAGATGAAATAAAAACAAGCGGTAAAAGAAGGCTCAGAAAAACAGGAGGAAATCAATTTGGAGACTATTTAAGAGACGATGATGTAAGGGAGTTATAAAATTAGGAGCGCACGTACGGAAACATGCAAAAATTTGATTGAAGCGAAATAACTACATCATCTCTCTTGCTATAAATGTATGAATAGAGAGAGTTAATATAGCAAAAAATATTTATGATAATGGCTACAGAACTTTTATAACTGTTCATACTCCCTATATATTTTCTGCAAACACAACCACTCAGACTCTTGTTGACGTGTTCTTTAGACTCTGTTTATATTAGTACAAACTAGGCTACGAAATAATGAAAGTCTCGTTAAAATTAACACAACAATTTTATATACAGGTGTCCAGTGGCAGATTTCAAAGTTTGAACAAACATAGTTTCTGAACACAACACATAAGAGGGACGCGGGGGGCGTCGTTAGAAGCGCAAGCGGTGCGGATGTTTTAGTAGCCATGGAACAGTGGAGTGGAGAGCACCGCGCTTTTGCCGTCGAGGCGTACATTTCGAGTGGATTTTCGCTGTCTGTAGCACGCCGTCGATTTAATAATCGTTACAGTATTCGTCGATTACGTAATGGATCATCGATCAACCTCATTCAGTCATGGGTAGCAAGGTTCAGAGCTACAGGATCAACATTAAATAGGCCCAGGTCAGGACCTACACTATTGGTAGCCACGGATAAAAATGTCGAGCGTGTTATGGTTTCTTTCGTTGAAAATCCCCGTTTATCACTGCGTACACGTTCGTCGATATTGGGAATTCCGAAATCAACTTTACAGGTAATAATGCGAAAAAAGCTCAAATTCCATCCATATAAAATTCAAATTGTTCACGATTTACACGATTCTGACTTTGAATTAAGAAAAACTTACGCGGAGGTGATGTTGTTGAAATTTCGTACTGCTACCCGGATGGGCAACATATTCTTTAGTGACGAAGCTCTCATATCAATGTGATGATATGTGAATAATGTGAATAAGCAGAACTTTCTTTCTGGGATGTCCACAACCCAAGACAAATGCATCAAGAGCCTTTTCATAAGCCTAAAGTAACAGTCTGGTGTGCCATGTCTGCATCTGCAATCATAGGGCCTTATTTCTTTGAAAATCAACGTGGCCAAACTGTAACTGTGAATTCGGAGAGATATGCCCAGATGTTAAATAACTTTTTCAGAGTAGAACTACAGAATAGTCCATCCTTCAACCAAAACACATGGTTCCAACAGGACGGGGCCGCAGATCACACTGCTAGTGTGGCCATGAATTTAGTGCGGTAGTTATTTCCAGAAAAAAAAACATATCCCGAAACGGTACCGTACCGTGGACACCTAAGTCACCCGATTTAAGCCCATGTGACTTTTTCTTATGGGGATACTTAAAATCCGTTGTTTACAAAACAAATCCAAGCACTGTGACACAACTTAAAGAAAATATTCGAGCCGAAGTCAGTAGGATACCCCAGTCGCTCTGCAAACGCGTTTTTGAAAACATGCGTGCTAGACTCGAAGAGTGTGTCAGACTCGATGGCCGCCATTTGGAAAACGTGATTTTTAAAAAATGAAATCCGTATTTGTTGTTATAAAGTTAAAATAAACCTTCTTTGTATTAGAGGTATAGTTTTTTTTTACAATTTTTCAACCATTGAAATCTGCCACTGGACATCCTGTATATTGTAAGCTGACCACGAACCGCAATACTAAAACTTCTCTATTATCATTATTTGTTGTGAATTGCGCATAGTAATCATATAAAGTATCATGTTGTTATTTTTTAAAGTACATAATTTAATTGATAAGTGATATTAAGTAACTTTAAGTGATATTGTGATATATTTTGATATTTCCATGTAATTAGTTTGTAAAGAATATTTAGCCATTGACTATATTATGCACAGGGAAGTCCTCGTAAAAACCGCTTTACTATTAAGTAGTTGGCTACACAATAAGTAGTTGGCTAAAAAGTATCAAATACCCACACAATCCTTTGAATACTCACTTGACCCACATTTATTTATCGTTTTTTCAACAATGATTGTTTTAGTAACTAATTGGATTCTACAATTCTTCATTAAATAATTATGTATTATTATAATATATATATATATATATATATATATATATATATATATATATATATATATATATATATATATTTATATATATATATATATATATATATGTATATATATATATATATATATATATATATATATATATATATATATATATACCCACTATTTTTGTATCGAAAATAATATGATGTTTTCAATGGTATTTTCCTCACCGTGTTAACCAGATGATATTTATCTGAATATCTTGTAAATAAATTAGATAATTCGAGAGAATGGCGGGGCTAAAGATGCATATTTTATTTTATAATTCGTTAATATTTACATAAATCTGCATTAATATTAACATATTTGCTTGAATTTACGAAACACACAAATAGGATTGTGATCATTTATGTACTTACATCCAAGCTGTATGCCCAAGCTTAGTTCGCTTCTTCTCATCGGATATAAAAAGTGATAAATCTACATTATGTCCCTTTAACAGTATTTCTCATGGCGTCTTCATCTCGCCCTTGACGGGTATATGTCCGTGGAGAATTGGAACAAATTGAATTAAGGAAAACACATCAGAAATGGCGAAGAGCATTAACATTGGCCTTGAATTGATAGGACCTGGCAGGGATCCAAAATAATCACGGAACATTGAGAAGGCATCACTAACAATGTCGCCACAGTGTTTAGTTTTGAGGCAATTGGAATTGAAAAGGAAAGTTCACGATTTATAATTTTTTTAATTGTTCTTTTAAACGGATTCGATTCGATAAAACTTTTATCGTTTCACAATATATATTCGGTTGAAATTATTATTCAGTTCTCCACGCAAAATATACTCCTAAAATACAATACAACTTGTTTTTAAACCGTGTAAATTCAATATCTTTTAAAACTAAATAAGTAAGAAGAATGAAATAAATACGCCTCTACTTACACTCTGACTTAAAACTACATCTCAGCAACTAAGTATAGAATTAATTGTAAATTCCTTTAAGACAACTGTTAAAAACCGGCCAAGTGCGAGTTGACCTCCGCACAATATTTCTGTAGCACCAAACAATTTAAAACTATCAATTTGTATTTCTCAAAGACGCTGTAAAAACAAAGCTGTCGTTGCGGTCGCTAAGTAAAATATCCCGTATTGCAAAAACTAAACAAAGGGCCTTATTTAACCAAATTTCCTTGCAAATTTATTTTAACTTCTATTACGTTAATGTTTTCAATTTTACGCATGTTAGTTAAAAGTTAGAGGAGGAGACAAGGTATCTATCATCAAATTTCAATTTAATTTATACATTGCCATTAATCTCTGAGTAACATGGCTGTGACATACAGATAGACAGACGGACAGGACGAAACTATAAGGGTTCCGTTTTTAACAAACAATTAATTTTAAGGACTAAAAATAATGTTCCTAGAGTTCAATCATTTTGTTTGTCAACATCCTGTCAATAATTACATTTATAGAATAAACAGTCTACTTAATCGTGATGTTAATTTGTTTTTAATAAACCGTAAGTTGCAACAACAAAATTATTGTCTACGTACTTTTATTTCTCTTGTAGACAATTTTAAATAACTCGTCATGTGCATTATGTCCAAATAAGTCTTAGTTTCTTATCAATACCATCTAATCAAAAATACAAAAAGTGGTCAAGTGACCATAATAGTCACATGACCACTTTTTGTTTTCGTACCATTATGAAGCATTAGCCATTTTACACGGAAACTAATGGCGCTGTATAAAAGAAATTTGGATGATAGATATCTTGAATGAACATATACACATTCGTTCAACTTTTTAATTGGATGAAAGATATCTTTCAATCTATGTGTTTATTGAAAAATATCTTTCGTAATATTCATAAGAATCATATAACAAGTCTTTCCTTATATTAGTCACTAGTTATTTTCCGTAACGTTATGCACGTGGACTGCTAATTAATTTACATATTCCCGGTTCAATAAAACGATAAAAATATAATGTTGAGAATGACACGAAGTTAAATAAAAATTAGGGAAGGACAAAAATTAAACGAAGAAAGTTCGTAATTAATTAAGTGGCCTCGTAAAATTTTATCTTTATTTCATAAATATTTACCCTAACTTATATTAGGTCGTTGATTTGTGTTGTTATCTCGCTTTCTTTGTATAATTTTGTATACGCATAGCCTGCGTTGTGGCGGTGAATGTAGAATTATAATTTTTATCCGCTAATAGAAATTATTTATTTGGTAATTAAAAATATCACCTCGTCTTGGATAAAAGAGTCAACACAATTATATAAATATATTTAAATAGTAAGTAGACAATAATGTTAAGTTGACGCAATAAATAATCATCCGTTTTTTTAATACTTTTCAGGATTTTCACCAACTTTTTTCTATTATTCACGCGAGCCAAGCTGCGGGTCACAGCTAGTCGTGACTGTTGTCATAAAAGAGAAAGTAAATTTTTTTGTTGCCACTCTTTCTAGCCTCAACGGCTTAATCAATATCCGTGAAATTGCGCACATGCATCGTATTTGATTGAAATGTTCTACGATACTTTTTATTTAGGAATAGATTTCATTCTTGACACCATTTCTTCTATTCTGTGCATCTCAGACTACTTCTATCTTTCTATCAGAGATATCAACTTCTGAACAATGTAATACAGATACTTGGAATGCACAAGTAATAAGTAGTTCTTTGCCATATAATAAAAAATTATTTCTTTTAACGATTTATAATTATATTTGAAGGGGATACCAAAACATATATAGCGGTGCTGAAAACTCCTTTTTTTCTACATAAATATGGAGGATAGCATTAATAGTAACTATATGAGTCGAGCGCAAATTTGTTTTCAAATTTCGTTTCATCGAAAATCATAAATTCCATGGACCATCAAAATTGAATTTTTTCGACAGACCCATTTGTAAAAAGTTCTTCCTCAGAAATATAAAATAATAATTAAGTCACTAGTGATAAAACTAAACTATTTTATAGAAATTTGAGACATTTTTACTCGTGTGAAATATACAGCCAATATATTTGCATACTCAAAAGAGACATTAATCATTGCAAATAGTTTAATAGAAACACAATGTACCCTTAAATGTTTAGATTGTTATATATACTTCAGTGTATATGAAACTCTCGTATTGCAAGTTCTACTTGTAATTGACAGCTCTATTTCCCTTTTCCACACAAATAAAATCACGGGTAAAGGTTAGTATACTATAAACCTACCGTGCTTAACTTTTTCCAACATTTAAACACAATAAAAATGCAAAGTTTCCAAATTTCCCAGGTTATTTTACATGCAATAAGTACAAAGAAACACATTTTATTAACTTTTAGTAGCACGTCAACCTCACGAAGGGCTTTTAAATTTCCTAAGCTGCAATATTCAAAATTCAGTAATTTTTGTACGACGGACTTACAAGCAAATAGATAGATTTTAATAACATATTGACATGCAAATGTTTCAATAGTAAAAATCGACATTTAGGGGAAAAATAAAGAACGGATTTCTTTTCATTTTTCCTCTCATGTACCTAACACTGGAAAAATAATCTAGAAATATTTCAAAATTATATATTATAGAATATTTCATGAAATAATTCTAGAGTTATTGCTGAAAATGTCCACAAAAATATTCGTCTTCGTAATCGAAAGATTGTCAGAGAGTCACGTGAACTGTACAGCAAAATATAGAATATAGGAAAATATATATCTAAGTTTTCAAGAAAATTATGATACTTTTGTATTGCTTTAATATGTAAAAAGCAATGTCTTTACGCCGTGAAAAATAATAATATTAAAAAAAATTATCGAGTTGGTAGAAAGCAGACTTTTGATATTACAGAAACATTAAGGCAGGCAGATTTTTAAATAATTTTATTTTTACATGAAACCCAATACTTTAGACTACTTTCTCTGAAATTATTAAGACATTTGTCGCAACACGAGATAAGATTTTCCATCTCGTCGGCGCTTTGTCGTTTTTGATACGGGACGACTATCAAGGAAATCAATTTTAAGCCAAATTGTGATCAGCGGTGAGACAATGATATCTCACATCGCCCCAGAAATTCAAATATAATGAAGACATTCGGCAACATGATTGTTCTCATGCATTGTGATTTGGAACATTATGTCTACCCATGTTTAATTATTTTCATTCGCGGCGCCCTCGTATGAAGAGGATTGGAAAAAATTGTTTCACAATAAGGTAAACATATACATATAATACAATTGTAAAGTATGCATATCTGTAACCTAAAAATATTAGCAAAACAATTAATATGGCAACGAAAGACAAGAAATAAAATGCATTAAAACCAATTTTATAAATTATACCTGTTTTTCTGTTTGTTTACTTGTTTGCAAAAGTAAAAACTACTAATTTGAAAGGAACTTTCAGAAAAAAGATAGGAGTCAACTTGAAGATTATTTAGTTTTAAATTCATACCAATTAGTTTATTCACTCAGAAGACTTAGTGAATTTAATAATTTCGCATTAGGGCACATATCGTTGTTGATCGTCTTCTGCACACGTAGAATGTTGTGTTCTAAATTTATTTAAAATTTGAATGGGTTATCAATATTTGTTATTTAATTGCTTGGCCAGGTTTTTATTGTTCTGTCTGTGCATCGAATCTATTTAAGAAAAAAAATTTAGGTAAATAACAAAAGTAACAGAACACAAACATATTATTTCACGATTTTTTGATCTTTGCGTCCATTTATGTAGAGTAATTAAATTTGATGGGTGTTGTATAATATATAGGATATGTTTCATCGCTATTGACAAATCAAAAATAAGATACAGAAATTAGACATTTCAATACGAAGCATACTTATTTAAAAAAGTTTGCTTTTATAATTATTGTCATAGATGTTGTTAGTATATTTTACAATATAAAGGATAAAAATCGAATAAATAAAAATTCACGCAACAGATTTAATTCCTTGATCTAAGCGAATGGAGTAACGGGCACCCAGTTAACCAATAATTACGGAAATTACGTGGAAAAGCAATTAAAATTATTAATTTTCATGCAAAAAATATTGTTTACAAACGCTTTTGCGATATTTTCTAAAACCTAACCTTACTTACTTTCCGAACACGGCAACATATAGTTTAATGAAAATCTCATATATCCTTAAATGTTTATATATGTCTAAGTATGCACGTAAGTTGTTTGTTCCCCATAAAACCGTAAAACTCGAAACAATATTAATTTAAGAATCGAAACTTACGAATAATACCTTATTAAATAAATAAAGATGTAAAATATAAAGCTTTAAAGAGCTTTTAAGAGTACAAAATTTCGTGAAAACCAAAGTCATGTTATGAAACAAAATATGTATTTTTTGTTAGAAAATTCACACGTTTCTATGTTCAAGAGTAGTACCATAGGCTCTTAGGCTTATTGTTTGTTTACAATGAAAACCATTATTTCTCATTATTACTCATGAAACAATTATTTTCAAAAATTTATAGAGAATATTGAAAATTCAAACGGAAAATCTATCCACCTTTGGAATAAATTTCAAACATTGGTTATTTTATGATTAGTTTCAAAAATTGTTGTACACCCATGCAGGGTTAATGACATTTGCAGGCGCGTTGTAAATTGGTATAGGTTTCTATGGATTCCTATGGTACAAAATAAGACAACTGTAATTAATCACGATTTTTCGTATCTCAAGCTTTTCAATCTTAAGACAAATATTAAGGTTAATACGCGAACACTTCATTCTGCTTTAAATATTGAATGGTACGAGAAAGAAAAATTGATTATGTTGGTAATTCAACGTGTTCATTAAGTATTTACTTGGATGTTTTTTTTTGATGATGAAACATCGAGATGTAATTACGTTTCATAAAATATTGAAATGAGTAAAATAATTAATATTTTATTATCTAAAAATGAGTTATTCAAAACACGTTTATGGTAAAGATCATCTATTAATAAAATAAACACAGAAACCTTACCAAATTGCAAAGCGTTATATCAAATACTATCAATTAAATGTTACTTACATATGTATTTATGTCTGTATACAAGGGCAGCTTCTATGAATGTTGAACGGTACAAGAAAGAAAAAAATGATTATATTGGTAACTCAGTGTTCTCCTTAAGTTCCTTGAAATAGTCCTTTTTATGATAATAAAACATCGAGATAGAGTTGCGTTTCATAAAATGTTAAAATAATAAAAATAAACAGGATTTTATTATTTCAAAAGAAGTGCGTTTATGATAAAGATCATTCGTATAGACACCCACATATTCTTGAAATTAGTATACAACACTTAACAAAATAAAAAGGAAAATCTAACCAAATTACATCGCTTTATATAAAGTAATACCAATTAAATACTACTTATGCATTTAGTTCTATGTTTAATGTATTTAATATACACAAACATATAAGATCAACTTATCATTAAAAGATGATTCTCTCAGTTAAACATGCTAATACCAATTACAATACATAACGGCAAACTCCAATTAGCTGTATAAATTTTGAAAAGACATGCACATGTATTTATTGCTACGGTCGAGCGCGCGCTCCTCTCCAGTGTGAATACAGAAGGCTTGAATTTTTTTCACAAACTATGGACTTGCGATGTGTGTGTTCAATTAACCTGTTGTATGTGAATTTAGTTCGAAACAAGTTAGAAGCCAGCTTTATCACTTGGAGCCCACACGGTACTAAATACAGCCACATGATTAAACATATATAAAATAGGTTTGTCCGATATTTGTAAATAAAGTTCCCTTTTCTATTTCCTACAGATTTTCTCTCGAGTATGCTGAGTTACAATACGTTGTTGCACAGAAGAGAAGTTTCTTCCATAAAGCTTATGTTCCGATTGGCAAATGGAAATATTTTTTACACTAATTTATTTTATACCATAATATTAAATATATTTGGCGTTAAGTTTGTAGAAATTTATTATTCACAATTAAATGAAACCACGTGATGTAGTATTATTTCCACACTCTTTAATTTCTTTAACCACGACCTAGGTTTCGTTGTATTACAATATATTCAGGTGGGCTATTAGCAAAGATCTTTGCTAATATCCCAACTGAAGATGTTGTAATACAACGAAAGCTAGGTCGTGGTTAAAGAAATTAAAGAGAGTGGAAATAATACTACATCACGTGCTTTCATTTAATTGTATATACCCTAAGTTTACTTTAAGCCCTTTTTTAATTTACGCTCTAATTATAAATAACTGCGTTTATGTAGTGATACTCTTTTAGCCATGCCGGTATCTACAGCCGAATTATATCGAAATATTCCGCTTTTCCACGATATGCAATTTTCAACGGCCTGATCGCGGTTGCACCAGTGTGTGGTGCATTTGTGATGAGTGAGAGTAAACTTATTGAAATGTGTCACTGCTATGTGTGTTATATGATTGAATTTAATTAATTGCCCTGTTTTAATTATAAAAATGCAAAGTTGATAAAACTGTAATGTTTCCGTAACTGGATGTAAATAAATAAATATAGATAAGTATAAAAATTTCAACTCAAATATCAAAATATATCCATATTGTAATAAAACTATAAATAGGAGAATTTTATTTCTTTATTAGTTATAATTTGGCTCAAGAAAGGTTTATCTGATTAACGTGAATTATATTCAACTCAAATAATGTCTTTTTGCAATGAGTGCGTTATGATAAATTACAATTTGAGCGAAAGAATTTGAAGCGTGCAGATTCATGTCTGAGTGAAACTGTTAACCCATTAAAACTCATCAAAATAATGTGCGATGATATTGTATACTAAAAAAATATATCCTCCCTTCATTTACCAAATCGGACCGAGGAAATATTGTTGAGTAAAATCAAATAAATCGTTGTAGACGTTACCAAATACCCTTTAAATGAACTGTACAAAACAGTTCCAGAAACCAGGGTGCAGCTAATTTTGTGGGTTGTTCTATACAAATGTTTTTATGTTACGAGATTGGGCCTCCCAATTCTGAATTTTGTCGAAACACAATATAACCAACTAAACCGTGATTAACAATCTTAAAAAAAATTTTAAAAAACCGCGAATAATTATTGTGTAATAAAAATGATTATTGACTGTATCTATAAAATAAAATTCAGTCGTTTTCAGGATTCTACCCAGGGATAATTAGGAAGGACGGCTAGAAAAATGTACAAATATGTATCACCGTTCCGAAAGAAAATAAGAAACAAATAAAATTACAAAAAAAGTGAAAACGGTAAATTTCACGGTAAATACAGAAATAAATTTACTCAGTATGTATGTATGTCATCTAAGTGCTGTAAGTTGGACACGGTGCTCCATTAAATACTATCAAATACTATCACTATGTAAAAAAACCATCTTTCCATCCTTTTTGTTCTTTCACTCCATATATATATATATATATATATATATCGCTATTCCTAAAATCCACATTTTGCGGGAAAAAAAATTTATTAAACACAAAAAGATAAATTGTTGAAATACTATCGTTATATTTATTAAATAGAATATCGCACCTTCCTACACGATTTTTATTGTTTTTGTATAATCCCTGACTCAACGACCACGTTTCTTTCTTCCATTTGGTGATATTACCATTTGCGATGGCTATTTGTTCATGTTCCTAGGCATTAAATATTTAAAGAATCTTTCACTTGTCTTCTACAATTTATTAATGATTAAACATTAATATATTTTTACTAACAAATTTAATTTAACAAAACAAAATTAAAAGTTTGCTTGAATAGTATATCTAATAAGTTAAATTAATTTTGCGACTTTTACTGTAAAATTCACGTTCCAGAAAAAGTGATATATATACGAGAGGAAAATAGGAACGAAATGAAAGGAAACATTAGAAAGAAAGTTGTGTTCATACGTTAACGGAGCACTTTATCCATTTATTTCACAACTTAGAAAACATACATTGTATACGAATATTCATGGAACAATTTGTTACATGCGAAAAAGAGAAAGGTTTTTACCTTTCTCGAAAGCGTTTTCAAAAGAAATCCATAAACGCGAGATCCTAAAATAAAAATATCGGAAGCTAGGATCATTTCACACGTTACAGAGTAGTAAGAGAATATCGAGATCGTGTCGGTTATATATCTCTAACTTTTTGAATCGCTGGTTAGATTCAAAGCAAACAACCATTACTGAGTGATTGAGTTACGGGGGAATATTGTATAAAACAGAGAGTAGACGTAGAAATTTGGATTTTGTTAATGCAATGTGTATGGAATGATAAGTTTACCGATATTCCAGATAGGTTGTCATTTAATTTGGTAATACAGCAGCACTCCAATTTCACAGGAATCAATATTGTATCTGTAACCGATACAGGGCAGTAACGTGACATGAAGTTACTCGTATATAAATCGTGAGTGACGTGGATAGACGAATATTCGACAACAATCATTTGTTCTCTCACTTTCTCCTAATCGGTGGTTGGTATATATGTGTAGACTACTGTAGACTACCACGATGTATAATAAGTGAAGAAATATATATCCTCAGCCAATAAATACTCCCAACAAGTGCGCAACAAGTGGCAGCTCAGACGGTAACCTTGCAATGAATTAATGTTCATTATTCCCAAACTGGAACACTAAAAACAAATTATCAAACCTTTCCCGAGTCCTTGGGGAGTAGCTCGTAAAACTTAATGTCGTAACTACGCAAAATTTTTCGCTAATTGGTCTTAAAGCGTCCCCTAAAGCGACCAATTAAATATGTGTTCGTTATGAGCTAATTTGATTTATTTTTATTCATTGAAATTCGTTAATTGTAATAGAATTTTTATCAAAAATCATTCTTATGGAGATTTAGGTGTATTTTTATCACATTATGGTTTAATAAGAATGGTGTCTAAGTAAACATAAAGTTCGAAGACAAACATACCTGCGGGCGTGTGTTGGTGCGTGTGTGCGTTCGTGGGGGCGGGTGACCGGCGCGAGGGCGGGCGGGCATGCGTGTGTGCGTGCGTGCGGGGAGCGGGAAGGCGGGTGGTGGGCGTGCGTGCGTGCGCGTGTGTTGTTAAATTGATATAGAAAGATTATTAAAAGACGAGTATTATTTGGAAGAAAAAATTACCAAAAATTTTTTAAAAATTAAAATTATTTATTTTTGAAAATTAAAATTATTGTTTTACACCGATAATCAGCGTTTCCGTAAGTTTTTTTTATAAAACTGGAAAATAAATTATTTCATAGTAATAAGTGTCTAGGACAGGCATTGAAAACTAAATATAATTTTCTTTATTAAAAATATTATTTATGGAACATAGACTTTTTGTTGATTTACGTAATATTTTTCAGTTACTTCTACTAAAAGGATAATATTTAAAACGAAAAGACAGGTTCATATCAGTGGGAGAAAATGTCTATCGCGCCTTTTCGAAGGCGAAAATATTTTTGGACAATAGTAATTTTCTTTCTTTCTACATAATTTCCCGCTTTAATAGAGCTTAACTTATAAGCATTCAAAGTGTTAAAATACTGGCGTTGTATTTACTATATAAATTGCGCGCTCTTCTCTTATTGCCTTATTTTTTGCTAGCTGTGCCTACGATTTGTTCGCGTTAAATTAGAAATAAGAAAAATGATTAATTTGTTTTTTCTCTAGTATATTGCTCTTGAGTATGAACTATTATCGTACCAAATTTTATTTAAATATGTTGGGTGGATTTTGCATGAATGAGATTAACATATAGACAGACAGACAACAATTCTAAAAACATGTTTTCTACTAAATCAATCACTCATTTTAAAATATTCTATATGTACAGAATTTGCACTTCTACAATTTTATTATATGTGTAGATGACAGAGCGTATATATGTAATCTACGGCTTATTCGTTGCTCTTGCTTTATCTACTTGGTGACATCAAGGATTTCGGGTTACGGTATTGGCTATATTTAGAAATTAATAAATGGGTTTAATATCCTCCACGTATCATCCACATTTTATTTAACAATTCAATTCAATAAGTAATTAAACTAATTATACATATAAATTCAATTATTTATAAATAGTATGTCGAATTCAGGCGATTGGTTCACATATAATTAAATTTAGATTTGTAACTAAATGGAGGATGAAGATATTTGGTATCCCAAATAAAATATTCGTGGCAAAGAAAATTGGTCTAAGGCGGTGATTGTAAGTTACTGGTAATGTTTAAAATGAAAAAATTATTAAATTTAAAATATGCACTACAAGGTTCCATAAAAATACCCTTCAAATAAAAATGGGAGTCAGAGATGTGACCCAAAAGTGCTGTGAATTTTAAAAAGAAATATTTATGATACTTAAATTATATGCAACTACTAATTCTCCTTTGTGTACTCTCCCTTATATCTCTTTTAATATAATCCCCCTGCATTTTCTCCCAATGCCCTATTTCCACTTTGCGAAACATTTCTAGAAGCTATTTTTCAAATGTGCATTTAACAGCTGCCGCCGTAGCCGCCTAGATATCCTCAATCAATTTAAATAATTTGTGATATATTTTTGAAATTATTATTTTGGTTTTAGAGAATAGCCAAAAGTTGCATAGAATACCTATTAAATACAAGTAAAACTCGCGCTACTGGTTTTTTTTTGGCTCAGAATATCATTAAAAATATGTTTAAAAATTTAATTTTGGCTCTATTAAATACAAGTAAAACTCGCGCTACTGGTATTTTTTGGCTCAGAATATCATTAAAAATATGTTTAAAAATACAATTTTGGCTCTATTTACCATTTCTTATAATAGCATATTGTTTAAAAACAATACGTTCGATTAATGCGCGCCGTCCGCTAACGTCCTAATACTTCAAACGTGTATTTGAACAATTTCTTAAAAGCATTTAATTTCAACTTCGAAATGGAATTATTGCTACTGACTACTACTTAATTATAAAACTCTACTTTATTTCTGTTCCGACACGAGCATTTCTTAAATAAAACTCGTAAACAAAAAAACAAAGAGACGGTAAGTCTAAAAGTTGCTGGTTATGCTTAAGTATCATGTAAATTATAAAAACAATTTAAGTGCAGGTAAGTACTTTTAAACTGCAGTACAACGATAACGTTATTTACAGACGCAGATGACATCTTGTGTTGATCAATAAGTTTTTAGCCACTCTTTGGGATTTTTCGAGAAAGCTTATCGAAATTACCAGAATATTTTATAATAAGATGTTAATACACCTAAGAGTGCTCGGTTATATCACCTGTAGCGTCATACTTAAAATTTATGTGAAGTGCGGATTCGTCTATTTCATGAGCTAATGGTTATCAACAATTATTCACATTAAAATGTAATTTCATTTAGGTTAATTAATTAATAACTAGTTTCAACAAGTGGGTAACACACATTAATCACTCACACAAAACACTAAAGGTTTAATGGTGCACGATAAACGATTGTTTTATTATCCAAACGTGAACTGAAAAGCAGAAAGTTCACGCTGTTCTTTTGGTAGAATATCGGCGTTAAGGGTGTTATTTATTTGAAATTACTTTCAGGTTGCTTTATGGCAGATGTAGACATTTATTTTTCCGATTTGACAGATAAGCTAGCAAACTAATGATCAACAGACCGAATGTATTTTGCTAGTACATTATTTGCTCCATATCAAGCCATTTGATTATTACTTATTCAGAGCTCTCAGCAACCATTACCATAATAAAAATTGACAATGTGGAAAAGTTTCACAAAGATTCTGTCAATTTTTTTTAATCTAAATCGCCACATTTTTGGGTAGTAAGTTTATTATCACTGCCTGTCAGAGGCAGCAGGTCACAAATAGAGACGGGATATATGTAGGGAAACCTTATGAGAACACTTACGTATCCGTCTGTCTGTTGGTCCGTTATCATTTCTATCAGAACCCGTTAAATGAATTGACAATGCAAAAAAATTATTTGATTTTTATATTTCTGATATCGCTTATATAAATTTTGTGATATCGCTTTCTGAAATAAATACGTATCCTTCTCTTTGCTTACGAAAACTGTTAAATTCAAGATTATGAAAAAAGAGTTTCACTAGATGTTTACTTGAAAACTATGGCGATGTTTCCTAATTTTATAGTTTTTGAGGTATCCACAACATTCTTACGTCCATTATAAATGCGCTAGGTAATATATTTACGTGGTGTAAAATAATATAAATATCATATAGATAATATATTAAATGGTTATTTGCGTCTAAGAGTGTAGAAATTCCCGTAGTGCGAGTTCGACCAGTGTAATTGATAGGTTTACTAATAATCACTAGCGGCCTGCCTGTACTTCGCCAGAGTAGTAAATATTTTTCCAGCAAACTATTCTGATTTGATTGTTTCATTAGATTATCTCCGAACTCAATAAAAGTTTACATTTTTTTACTAATGATTAAATGAACCAAATTAAAGTTAAATATTATTGTCAGTTAGAATGTGCGATTACTATCGTATTATCGAAAGAATTTTTTAAAATTAATTATAATTTACATTAAATATTAACTGTTCGTCGTTTCAGTAATGACTATAGTCTAGTGTTTAGAAATTCTTCAATATTATGTTTAGTTTTAAGAGATTTTAAGAAACTTCATCTTTTTAGGAACGTAAATACAACTACTAGAAAAAAATTCCATAAATTTTGGAATCGTCGATTTTTAATTAAAACAAAACTTCTTTCACGCGGTTCAGAGAGCGTCACAAGAATGTGAATTTACCTCTAACCCGTTCTGCAAATTTAAGTGTAAACATGTTAAAAAAGTTTTGTTTTATATTATATCAGAATAGTTGTATAAATATATAAATATATATATATATATATATATATATATATATATATGTGTGTGTGTGTGTGTGTGTATATATATATATATATATATATGTGTGTGTGTGTGTGTGTGTGTGTGTGTATTTATATATAAATAGGCAATTGTTATTAAGAATTAGTAGCGAACAAATTATATGACTAACCGCTGTTTCACCTGCGTAGAATTACCTTAATTACAGAACTTCTTACTCCAAATAGTTTTGTAGAATTCTAAGAGCGCCAAATGAAAATTAAATAATAAACATTTTGAAAAAATTCGTTCCATTTTTATTCTAAATATAAAGAATAACACTGAAATAAAAAATTATTAAAGTGAGCGAAGGGTAAAACAAATTGCAATAATTATTCTCACGTCGCGCTCCTTCCGCTTCGGAGTGTTGCGGATATCGCGTGTGCCCAACGAGGGCAATAAGGATGTCCTCGCCGCCATTTTGAAAGACGTAAAAATTCGATTAAAACAAATTAATGTTATTTTGCGCCCGCCTTCATGTCCGCTTCCTTCACCCCTCCACTGAGGGTTACCACACTTTCGACATTTCATTTTACCAATTAACGCTTTGCACTTATCATGGGATTATTTTCTGAGAAAACCACATAAAAAGTATATTATTTCACCTTATAATGAGGATCAGTAAAAATAGGCCGGGTGTTACAAAAATAGATCGTAATTTTAAAAAATGGCTATATTTCGGAACGAAAATGACCAAATAAATTAGCTATTTATATTTTAAGAAAACAAAACAAAAAAATTATCTCCTTTAATGGGCATTTATTATATTTTTTTACCTATCAAGAATTATTGATATGAAATAAAAATAACAATAACCATAACGTTATAATAATAAGTTGTCAGAAAAGATCACAAAAATACTTAGTATCGATCGCTTTTTAAAAGCTTCTTGTGTAATGATTGATAAAATGTGTATTGATTGCCGAAAAGGATTAAAAATAAAAGCTTTAAGTGACACTGACTTTCGATCTATACTTTTATGCAAATGAAAACATTCTCCGCACTTTTCAAGTTTTACGTGACTATTTTCGACTAGGTCCTGTCGATCCTGTAAAGATTCATGGATTTGTGTGACATAAAAATCCATGAATCTTGAATCAGAGTAGAGGTTACAATAGTACCTAATGCTATATTTGTTTCTTGTCAAAAAAATCCTTGGAAATATCATTTACAAGCTGAAATGTCAAATAACCCCGTTTTTTATAAAAAAGGAATTGAAGTGGCATGGGACACCAGACACGAGCGAAGCTTCTGAGGCCTCATATATGAAATTTCATTTTTAATGATTAATTATTTTATTATAGTATTGATACCGTGATAAATAAAAGACATTTATACAAATTACAGATAATTTTCGAATTATCATCATACATTAAAAACACTTATTAAAATTGAAAATACATAAACAGGTTAACCATACCCAATAAATCTATATGTAAAAAAATATTTCTTTTCCCTACTACATACGCGTTTGTATAGTGACAAGTACGTATATTCTCTCATTGGGACAGCTATATACACAAACAAACATATACATAGATATTTAAAGAAAATCAAGCTGGGGGAGAGAAAGTGCGTAGCGTTTGCATTTTCACTCTCTTTTATTCCATCTCGTTCACTCGTATGGGCAACTATACTCGCTCTTCGGCCAATGAGGCGCATTTCACCCTCGTGTTCATGACGTTTCACTTTTTTACCAGTTAGATCCCCATCCCAAACGTCCGTTAAGGATCTTTGTTTCAAAGAAATATAGAAAAGTTCTGATTTGACTGATTGACGATTTAAATATAAGTTTTTAGAACGTAATCATTTATATTTACATGAGCGTTCTATTTCTAGGTTTTTAACACTTAAGCCCAACACTTAATGCACTCTCTTTGGTCTCCTTTTTTAACAGCGTATCTTAAATCGTAAAGATTCGAAACAAAAAAATAATAAATTTAAGTGCTGCGGAGAAATATTAATTGCACATTTATCCATATTTTGATAAGGTTTTGTAGAGATGGTCGATATTTGTGCATGACAGCGTCTCCTTGGATCTGCTTAGATATTGCAGTTAAAGCGGTTAGCGAAATAAATACCAAATGATGGCAAAATATAAGTGCATGAATTTAATATGCACGTCCAAAATCGAAACTTGACCATAAAATTATTATAAAGCCAATTTTTAGTTTTGAAAATTTGTAGCTTCTTTTCTTATTTCAATTATTTAACCTAATTTTACTTACTTCTTTATACTTTAACCATGTTCCACCTTAACCTATTTTAATTTTAACCTTTATCAAATTCGCTTAGTGAACACTGAGGATATTGGAATTTCATAGTTTTGAAATAGATGAGTTTAGAGTTTGAACGCAAATATATACTTTGTATAGCAAATACAAATCCTTACCCAATGTCGTGGTTTGGCATTTATTACGTTCATTCATCGAGGTAACATTAGAGCTAGTCTCATTATAATCTCACAGGATTCTTACGGAACAAGTGGCAGTGAACTGAGACGCGTTCGAAAAGTCTTCGCGCTGTCCACTTTCTTGCCTCAGAAGCTCTGTATATCGAAATTCCATTGAAATATATTTGAGACCTTAAACTGATTTATTAAATAATCCTTAAATGGTTCATCTCGCTCTGGCTTCGTCGTCGATGCACGGTATAATATTCATGCCATATAGATAACCTCCATCATACCTTATTATAATATGTTGTCACATCAAAATTAATACTATGGTAGTTCAAAATTATCGTAAACAAAATTTCTTTAATACTATCAGAAAGACGCGTTATGAAAGAGCTTCTGCTTTTATCGTAATTAATATGATGCTATTTCCATTTTTAAATCACCACATGAAGACCCTATTTCGGACCGCCATTACAACGGTCCTAAAACAACAGAGCAGGGAACATGATAATTGTCGGGGAATGAATGTTTTCATTTTGTATCTCCCTCGAATCGTGAACACGTAATCACTGTGTATTTTATGTCCTTCATATCAGCGTAAAAACGACTTCCTAAGCGACCTTAATGTTTTTTTTATTTTGTATTCCCAATAACTGAAATAGGCTTTCAGCTAACAATCCAATTTTTTAGAGGACTACTTCTACCATTCAATAATTTATTTATGTTACCAAACTTTTACTCCATCTAATATAAGCAGCGATGAGACTGTACCACATAAAATGATACTGGCGTATCCCACTTTTTTCATCGATTTTATAATACTTTCTTTTCGTGTTTTCTAATACCGT
Organism: Druceiella hillmani; assembly: GCA_039881145.1. NCBI lineage: Eukaryota > Metazoa > Arthropoda > Insecta > Lepidoptera > Hepialidae > Druceiella > Druceiella hillmani. The sequence continues at coordinate 29,884,018 of JAYKKI010000019.1, forward strand.
TGTGTACTATTTCAGTAGTTCCTAAATTAAGTTTGTCCACGTTCATAGTTTTTCATAGAATATTTTGAATATTTACAAAGATTCTAAAATGGATGAGGTGTTAATTTCTACTCGTAGTCATTTATCCACACAATTGTTTCGATATGTCTTTTGAATTTAGATATACTTTTTCGTAGAAAACCATTTCATACTAATTCTGTCATAGTATGATAATATTTTTATATGAATGTATATAAATCTATATGTATATATATATAAATTATATATATATATATATATATATATATATATATATATATATGTATGTATATATATATATATATATATATATATAAATGTGTGTGTATGCAAATACAAAGTACTATAATTAATTGGCTGCAAATCCTACTCTCCTTTTATTATCGTGTTCAGGTTGTAAGCACTTCAAATTAACTCCTACAAATCGAAACATATATCGCTGGTAAGGTTGCAACGTTGTTTAAATAGAAAAAGTCAACACGGTTGCAGACGTGATTTCTTGAGTAATATCATAGAATATTTTCATTAAACATTTCTTCCTTTTTGCATACGTTGCACGTTCAGTTCTGAAAACAAATAAAATACAGTAGTAATGAAAAAAGTATGGTTCTCTTTGCTATGCTTAAAGAGGAAGGCATTTTTTTATGGTTAAATGGAAAATTCTCCGTATTACAAGTTAGGTTTTACCCGAAATTCGTGTTAATTATTATAGAATTCCATATAAAAATGGACGTATTTCTTTTTAGCTCTTTTATTTTTTTTTTATTATCGTGAAATATTTCAGTTATATTAGGATGGCGGTTATTAAGCCTACTATTTTTTTAAATAAAGAAAATCTTTTGCTGGGTCATAGAAAGAGCGGCTTTCAATCTTCTGTTCCGTTATTGCTTTGGTGAGTAAAGGATAAACCACTATGGAAAAGTCAAGGAAAGAACTTACAGTGCTCTTTTTTCATAAATTCCGTTTTAAAGTGAAAAGCAAGCAAAAGAATATATGCACAATATATACACTACGTTAAGTGTACTCTCCTATGACACGGCCACACGTGGATTCTAAAGATCCAAAGTAGGAAATTTTCATCTTTCTTATAATCCCCATCGAAGGGCAATCTTCTGTATTAAAGTTATTTAATTAAAAAAAAAGACAGAGATTAAAGTTATTTAATTAATTTTATTGTAAACTTGACGCTAATGATGGTTACCATTTATCATTGATGCTATAGTCCATAAAACCCCAACCCACGCCACTACATCTCGTTAATGCAGACGATGCCTAGCATGCTTCTGTTATGCAAGTACGTTCAGCTCCATCAAGTCGTCTACAAAATCGTTCAACTTCAGGTTAAAATAATAAATTTTCAGTAGTTTCAACTGAATAGAAAGATTTTATTCATCCAAATTAATATTTCACAGTAAGTACATGATTGACAGTTCGCATCGGAAAGGTCGCGACATATAGGGTTGAAATTATTAAGTAACTTATTTTTAGCTTAGGTACAGGCAAACACGCATACAGCTAAGTATAAATATAAAATTTAATCCAATAGCCCAGCAGCTGTGGTCTAGAGCGCCCTGGTCTCGGTTTATCTTCCAGATTAACCTTGCAGAACTTCTCGGATCGTTCTCTCTCCAAATAGTGCTTTATTAAAAATGTATGAAGGCAATTCAGTAAACAAAAACGAAAAATTTCGGTATTTTGGAAAGCGCCTTAAATGATATTAGCCGAATTTCGTGTATTATATTATATATATTTCGTTATAATATATTATAAGTACAACAGGATACAGTAACTGAAATTATTCTGGGAAAATTTATATAAGTTCAACTTACTGACAAAAAAATGAAAAAAACTTGATCCTCTCTAAAGCAGTTTTTACGATTTGGCTCAAACGATATATTTTCATAAAAATAAAAAATAAGCTAATTTTAATTACGGAAATTATTGTTAAATTTTAAAGTACCATATTTCTATCGTCTAAAATATCAATATTTATATGAATTTCTAATGTAATGTAATGTAATTTTTTATTATAATTAATTGTAATGTAATTTATAAATTTTCAACGATATAAAAGGAAATAGTGAAAGTACACATTAGCAAAAGTTAATTTTGCGGTATTTTACTTCTTTGCATTTAACTAGACCTTTTAATTAACTTTACGTAAGAAGATTACAAAGGTCACTCCCGATTTATTTCCTAAAAGATTTACATAACTAAATTTTTCCCCTATAACTTATATTTTTAAATCAAAACAACCGGCGCCGTTCAGTTTAATATTTTATCAATCGACTTTCATTCGAGTCGGTAAAAAAATTGGTTTAAATACTAAATCACAAGTTTGTTTATATAAAATTGTTATACAAAAGATTAAAGAAAAAAACGGAAAAATCACTTCTTAAAGAGAGAATTTGTTTCTAAAAGCCACTTCATAATTTGATTTAACCGTAATGCAAAACGCTCTTTCCTCTTCAACCACATTTCCAGAAAGGATTTATACCCTCCTCGCGTGTTTTTATTGTGCACAAACGTAACGCAACCTTCGATGCGTCAGTATATAATGTTACTCTATTTTTACAGTAGTTAATTATCTTAATCTATATAATACTTATTAATCTATGTTTGCATCATTGAAACTCTAAAAAATCCAGGATAAAAAAGTTTGTGTAAAAAGTACAGAAATCATCTTCCGAAGTTGCGGGTCATTTTTTCGACCTTTTTCGCTTGAACAATGAACCCTTATTTTGTAGCGAGCCGCCTATTTGCTCACCATACTTGTATATATTCAGACCACAACCCACATCCGTCGTGAATATGCGCTATACAAACATAGGACGGGGAGCGGGAAGCTAGGGAAGGGGTGCTTATGATGGATAAAACGTGCAGCGCTGTGCAAACATTGGTCCGGGAGCGCAAACTCCCGTCATATTACTTCTCGCTCTATTGTTTACGCGAATTTACGATTTCAATATTTACACAATACAAATTTTAAGCGTTATTAACCTTGAATTTAGATGGAGTGTTACGTATGGGTATCAATATAAAGTGTGTTACATTGATAAAGCTGAATCATAGAATGGCCTCATTCATATCCTCCAGTGCACCGTCATCTCCTTGGTCATGCGTGTCATTGCACGAAATATGTAACAAGTTCATGATCAATTACGCTTGTTTGATATTTTTCCGCATCTTTGCTCGCTGTATGTAGTAATTTACTTTGTAGAGATTGACTGAAGGAGATTTTTAGGCCAGCAACAATTCTCACTGAATAAGTTCCTCTAGCAAGATTACCAATTAATTTTCGCTTTCCGAAAAATAGAAAATTAGTTAATTTCAGATTGTTGCATAGATAACTCCACGGACAGTATTCAATGTAAATATGAAATGAAAATATTAAACACGAATAGGATTCGCACTACAAGGGTTCTCTATGCACTTGGGCACATATAAACACTTAAGGGTACGAAGTGTTTCTTTAAAATTATGCAGAAATATTAATATTATTTTTCAGCACATACATATTAAATTATATCGTTTAAAGTACATCATTCACAGAGGTATGAATGTTGCGAATTTAAGGCAGGTAAGCGTCTACTTTGTCCGCTCGATGCGCTCGAGCGTTAACGTGCATAAAGACAGCAGCGGATCTCGTAATGGCTCGTGCTGGTGATGCATGAGGAATTAGAGCATAGAGCCATTTTCAACAAAAACTTACTCGGTACTATTTGCGTCGTTCAATCATCTCTGGTGCCGTGAGCGCACCGTTTTTATATATGTGTCTTGATCTCTTGAAATATTTTCCAGGTCCTCTGAACAATTCTACCTTGCTTTTTAAAAATAAGTTTTGACATTAATTCTAATAACAAGTTAAGAATTCAGGTTTAAAGAAAACTTAACTTTTAAAGGAGCAGTACATTCCTGAACCTTTGAATAGAATTAATCGAATTGATGTAAGTTCCACCCTGAGCGATAACGCCATTAATAATTATACTTTCAAAAAGATAATTATATATAGATTTCATAACCATAGAATTAAATAATTGATTTAATTTATGAAACAAAACGGTAAAATATTTGATTTCTTTGTTCAATTCTATTACATACTTATTCCATTCTATAAACAATTAAAAGTATAGTTCCAGATGTTAGTGATATTTTGAACTGTTTTATTTAACTCGTTTTAATTGAATATTATTGATAAATACATTAAAATCTAATGAAATTCTGTTTTCAAAACTAACAAAAGTTATAAAAGTGGTTTTGTTTATATTTATTGAATGCCGACTATACCATTAAGCCAGATATCTAGACGTTGTAACAATTCATTTAATAAAAGCCTGATTTCAATACTGTTACCAGTATATGGCATTGCCGTGTCATCAGCACATGAAACCATATCAAATATATATAATAAAAAGACACAAATATAGTTCACTGAAGAATATATAATTTAACCACCTTAGTTTCGCTAATAAAATTAATTATTATAACATATTGCATTCCATTAGACATATATTTTTTTATAAATACAAATGGAGTACATCTGTTGTCATACTTCCATAGTTCAGATAAAAATTTTATTCGATTGACAGTATTGTATACTTTCGTCTAAACATGCTAACGGTTTTTGTATACTTTTATCTAAATTATTGTATATAACATTTGAGTCAATAGCGAGCGCATCATTCGTACCTCTGTATTTTATCCATCAAATGTATTTTCAGAAATCATGTTAATTGAAAAGAAATCATACAGTCCAATGTAATTTTTTCAAAGATTTTAATTATTTGAGAAATTAAAGATTTGGATTTATAATTTGTTTTAAGGGGTTTGTTGCCTACTTTAAATTTAAGTTTTTTTTAATAAATTTGGTCAAATGGCATTGCTTACACATATATTAGAAATATATCCTCGTGGTACACTAATATCAATAACGATACACTTTAGCACTATGCTATTAGTATCACCAATTCTAGCAGTCTTTTATGTCATAATGGTAAGGCTGGTAGAGTTGATGATATTAAGGACAAGTGTATATAAGAATATACGGCATGTTATGTATTTTCTCGATTTCTAAACTATGGCCTAAAAATATACGATTACAATTGTGCATAATAGAATTAATAATATTTCCATCATTATTATTAGCGTAAGGATCAATTTTAAGGTTCCGTACCACAAAAGGAAAAAAGGAACCTTCATAGGATTAGTTCGTTGTCCGTCCGTCGGCCGGTCAAGACACTTTTTGTCAGGAATATATGAAGGTATCAAGTTGACATTAATAACAAACACCAATGGCCTCTTGGAATCATAAAATCAAGCTACTAAGTCAAGGCATTCAGAAAGAACCTTAAAAATACAGCCATTTTGGTGCATATTTTGATATTTGCAAATGAATAAAAACCCATGGGGTACTTCCCGTTAACCTAGAATCATTAAATTTGACAGGCAGCAAGGTCTCACAGGATGACTAAAGGAAAAGACGGAAAGTCACCGATTTGTAACTATCTCACATAAAATAAAATGTACATGCACCTGTGAAAATGCAGTATATTTTAAACATATAACATTTTGTAAATAGTTTAGTGGGAATTTATATTTATAAATACCTAAGTATGTAAGGAACCCCCGTAGGTTTTTTGGTAATTTTTTTAATTTAATTTTTCACAATGTAATGAAACTACGTGATATAGTATTATTTCTACTTTATTTAAATTCTTTACCACGACTTAGGTTTCTTTGTATGACAATGTTTTCAGGTGGGCAATTTGTAAGAAAAAAATAATACTACATCACGTAGTTTCACTTAGTGGTGAAAAATTAAGTTCTAATTAATTTCTACAAAATCAACGCCAAATATATCCAATATAATTTTTTTTTTTTGCTCTTTACAGATTGCATAATTTTGAAATATTTTGATTGTTTTAAAATAAAAATTTGGTTAATTTAATTAGTTTATTAAGTATTTTACAGTATCTACAATAATTTTGTGAAGTTACATTATTTCGTTCTCAATTACAAATATTATATACTTCTTTAGTTTTACAGTTTTATATGAGATAATGAGATTTTTTGGAATCCTTTTATTACGTGTTATATATATATATATATATATATATATATATATATATACACACACATATATATATATATATATATACACACACACATATATATATATATATATATATATATATATATATATATATATAGAATATTATATAAAAATAAAAAATCATTTTAAACCCTTAACATACGAGTATTCTGCCGTCTCATACAAAAATTCAGGCTATCGAGAATTTTTGTATGAGACGGCTGAATATGCTAATGCTCAAAAGCTGTTACTACATAAACGAGTTAATTACGATGGTCGTACTGAATTTAGTAACTGTGAATTATTCAGAGTTCCAATCTTTCAAATATAACTGTTAAAATGATTTTGCAACCATCAAGTGAACAAACATCAAATCACATGAATATATAAGAAAGAAATCATAAACAGCAAACGAGCAAATAGAAGGAGACATTATGCAGTATTTCCATTTGCTCCGCTTAATGAGAAAATTATATCATTAATACTTATTGCACAAAAATATGTCAACATGTGTTATGACATGATGTCTTTATGTACGTAATTTTCTCAACAGCTACTAACGAAATTTGTTCTGGTTTCATTAATGCATATATTGTTTCACTAGGAAGGTTTTAATGATTAATTTATGAATATTTTGTAAATATTACTCGACCTATGACTGACTCCTCAAAATTTCTTTAGTTTTAGAACTACGTAAATGAAATATTACCAGAATACGCTTCGTGTGACGATGCCGGTTAATACGCAGCAAAACAAAAATAAAGTGGGAGCGAGGTTTATTCGTTCACCTGCGCCACAGTTTCGTTTACTATTTTTCATTTTTTCCCGACTTCAAAAAAGTACTATCCTTAGTGATGATGGATCTAATTTCGTAGAAGCAAATAATGAATTATGTACAATACTCAAGTCCTGTAGTTCAATAATTAACTTTCGCTTTAGAGGAAATCAATAATTTTTTCCTTTATTCCCCTTCTTTCCCTACAATAGATAAATTATGGGGAGCGGATGTAACATCAACCAAATACTATTTAAAATGCATTATAGGCAATATTACCTTAATCTATAAGGAGTTAGAAACACTTTTTGTGCATATGTGAGCTGTCTTTAATTCCTGTTTACTGCACTCATTTAACACCAGATCGTAATGACGGGTATCCCTTAACTCTGGAATACTTGCTAATTAGCCAGTGTCTTGCTTCAGTTTCGTCGGCACTAATTCCCAATTATCCAACCAGGTATGCACGCATTCAAGAATTGATATAATATTTATCACTCAGATGAAGCAGCGAACACATGGGGGGCTGCAGCAAGACAGCAAATTGCGTAGTCAACAGCCTTTACTATATATAGTTCGGTGACCTAGTGGTCCTAGATGAATTTTAATACGCCTCCACTTAAATGGAGAACGGTAAGGGCGGTTAAGTTGTTTCCCGGCAAGGACGGACCCTACAGAATCGCCGACTTGAAGATTAGCAGAAGCATCGAACGAAGTGCCTTCAACAAGGTCTGCCTCCTTCCCACTGTGCCGCTGAGCGCGGAGGATATTTGCACTCTCATAAAGGCGCAAGAGCCAACTAGACCAAGTCAGCTAATTGCGAACGAGAATACACAGCTGCTCAGCGTTCGGTGTGCGGCCACCGGCGACACGCTGTTGAAATATTTAATTTTTTACTAACTTCTCGATTTTTTTCCAATTATCCTACATAGTCAAACCAATGGAAATTAAATTAAATCATCTCTACGTATTTCTTGATACACGGATAATATTGAATCTGATATTCATTTATATAAAATTAATGCCATTTTATTCATTTAATTTAAAATTTGTGAAACGAAGATTTGATTTATAAATTATGAATTTATCATCTTCGACATTAGCATTACCCGAACCACATGGAGATGGGTCGGATTTATATTTCCAAAATCTTGTATTTTCTACGAAATCACTAATTTAGTTTCGTTAATTTCATAATTAAAAAAACAAAACGAAAACTATGATATATTTTATTATGAATATCTTAAAACTACATATATATTTTATTTCACTTTTTCTGTCTAACTTAAAAGGGTGAAAAACGAGATATATATTTAATATGGGTGTTTTATATTAACTGCCAAAGTGATGTATACTGAAAATAATACATCTTGTTTAACAATTAGTTAGCTAGTACACATATAAATTTCAGAAGTGTCGAATTGATGTAACATAGCTTCAAAAATTAAAATGAATTATGGTTGTGTGTCGATATAGATACATACTACATATTTATTGATATCAATGCTGGTGAGATAATATTTTAAAAAATAAGTATATAAAAAGTATAAATAAATACTGAACTGTCAAGGTATATTTTTATTATTTAAAAAAAACAAGTCGAAATGGATGCGACTCTGCAAAATCGCCCCAAGAACTTTATGATTAAGAAAATGTGTATATATATATATATATATATATACATATATATATATATATATCTAGACAAAAAGTACCCTTGTTTTAAAACACACACATTTTTTTAACAAATGTCTAGAAATACTCAGGAATCACATGAAAACATAAATAAATCACAATTTCGATTTAGAAAATCAAGTCCATTCCAATAATTTAACAAACATTAAATAGCGGTGGTCTTCACTTGATTTCATAAATCATAAAATACGCTTACAAATTCTACCTAAGTGTATATCTGTCCCAATGTACACGTATTGACATGTCGCAATGTACACGTATTGACATCCATTAGTGTCCGTGTGAGACATAATAAACTAATTATTACACGTACGTTACTGAGGTAGCAAGTTAACAAAATAATTAACATTGTAGTTGCTTGTAGGTTTAGATTTAAGAAATGGTTTTATTTATGAATTAAAGTTAAGTTATTATAATAAAGCAATTTAACTCTAATTCATAAATAAAATTGTTTCTTAATTTCACGATGTATAAATACATCGCGATTGATATAAATATTGGTTGTATGGAAAGTGTGTTTTTGTTTTGTTTCAAGAGTTGTATAGAATAATGGAGAAAATAATTGTAAGCAATAAAGGGTAGAGATGTATTAATCACAAATTCACTCTCGTTCCTGGGGCAAGTTGAAGCGAATGGTTAGCAGATGAAGATATATCTAGACAAATATCAATCTTATTGTAAAAGTATTTTACAAATTGGGGCTGTACTTTGCCATAAATGCATATTGATGATGTACAGAAATACACAGCCCACAACATCTAACGATGACTGATGAAGGTCTAAACCTTGAATTTTCAAAATATCATGAAAATATTATGAAAGTTTTAGTGCGATCAAAGCATGTTTATAGAAAGACATATAATTCTTATTTTGAGTATGAGCCGAAATTAAACACCCGTAATGACATTCAAGGATACGTTTGTAATAGTGCCAATGGAAAGAAAATTGTAGGCATTGCGCTAATATATCGACAGTTATTTATTATTCATCACACGTTACAAGTTAAAATTATTAAACCAAAGGAAATATTAAAGTCCACATTTAATGAAACCAGTATAATTCCAACAATTGAAGAAAATAATGAAGAAGATTGAGCTTTATTTCAAAAATATCGTCGCCCCTAATTGTATATAAAGTTTGTATAATTAATGCCGCTAAATACATTATTTTACTTAGGTATTTTACTTTCTCTTTAACCTATGTTCCACCATTTCGACACTTTGCAATTCAAATATGTACTAAATATCTAAATAACAAAATATATTTTCTTCCTAGGGGTGACTTCGGAAGTTATTATAAAAAAACACCCCTAACAAATATTCACCTCGTTTTTCACAGTTTAAAAAAAAACTAAAAAAATATATAATATGTAGTGTATAAGATATTCATACATGTTAAAATTTTATTTAAATATCTTAAACAGTTTCTGAGAAAATACTAATTTCAACATAATTTTGGAATACATTCTGCGACTAGGAAAATAAATAAAATATCATTAAATTATAAAATCTTAATTCAAACTTTTCAAAATCGATCAATAATTTTTTGTCTAATTAGTTGCGCACGTTCACGCGTTAGGAGTAGTATAAATAAAAAAAAATGATTTCCTTGATAGCAAGTAATTCCTCGAGAAATGATCACGGAACGATTAAAAAAAAAATTAAACTGGAAGCTTACTTTTAATTTTCTGATTCTTTAAATTTCACCAGGTATCAGCTCTCGATTGGTTAGCGCGACGCCGAATAAAGAAATGCCAAGAGAGGGAGTTAGCTAGCAGTAGTAATGGTAGATTCTATTTATAGATTTACAATTTTAAAATTGAGTCATTTTAAAACTAAAATATATTAAAATTGAAACATTTTAAAATTAAAATACTTGAAAATTTAATTTTAAACTTAAAACATTTTAAAATTGACTCTTTAAAAATGAGGAAAGTAATGTTAGTAGGAATAAATCCTCTTCGTATATTTTAAGAGAAAAATGTATTCCACCCCGTAAAACGTTTTCAAATTGAAAAGAAAATTATGAATTTTTCTTTTATCTTACGTAGTTTATCACAGAAGTATTTATCCTCGCTACATCTAGAAACATTTTTCAGTTTAAAAAAAGGCCAACCGAGTGCGTATAAAAAAATAAAAAATGTAAACATCGCACAAAAATACCGGATATTGTTTTTGGTACGTAATACGCGCCCATGCTAAAAGTTGCATATAAATAATGTTTAGATTTTTAAAATTTATAAATTATTAATAAATTATATAGTGGGAAATATAGAGTATAAAGTCTTGATGTGTAGTGTACATTATCTTTTCACTATAATTATTTTTATTCCTCTTGATTAAATAGGAAATTAAATTTGTTTATAGTTCCACAAATCAAAACGAAAAACGAAATCTTTATGAGGTCCCTTACTTTCATTGAATTGTAAGAAAACTCATATAATTTAGAATAAGGGTAGGTCTTGCTTATTGACAGAAAGACAAATAATAAGCCACTTCATCTTACGAGAATTCAAAAAAGGTAATTTAATTAGGTATCATCCGTCTCTTCACGAAATCCTCGAATGGAAAATTCGGTAATTGTATCAATATTTCTTTTTGTCATTATTATTAAAAAAATTAATTTATATATTAAAAAATTATTAAAAAATATATATATTTATTTTTACCTTCATGTAACATCAAACTTATGTTATCTGAGTAGTTTAAATGTATATTCGTTCATAAGTTCTTAATAAATAGTTAAATCCAGATGTAAAATCGCGCATACACATTCGCCGGACCGAACTTAATGAAGAAAAAAGAGTAGCGTATTTGACTTATTTTTTTTCATAAATCATTATTTAAGAGCACAAGCTGAAGGGGCGTGACATTTTTTGACAAATCTTCAAAATAATTAAGATTTAAACTCAAGGTGTAGGCAAGGACGCAACAATACATGGTGATCTCATTTTTAATAACACTCATTTGCATCTAGGAGAGCGAAAGAGACGGCAAGAATCAAGCTCTACCTTATCATTAAATTTAGAAACTCGTAACCCGCTTGTTTATTTAAATAAATTTTCATTATTTTTTTTTTTCTTCTTTTTAATAGTTCGATTAAATGACATTTTACATTATTTTCATGACATTTTACTAAAACCTCCAAATTTAAGAGCATTAACAACAAATACTGTAAAAGAATTGACTGCTCCCTGCAAAACTCCGCTGCTCCACCATAATATTACAACATATATGTTGACAAAACTTTTCCTTTCACGAATCATCTTTTTTTTTTGGAAACTATCGTTAGGAAAGTAAACATTATTTTCCAAGCGAAATAAAGAAAACCAAAATTCTCATTCATTTATTTTAGTTTATCACGTATGCCAACAAAAATATATTATTAAATAACAGACATAAAGAATAGTATAAACATAAGACATTCAATATACTAAACCAAAAAATAGACGCAAATTATAGCAGAATGTAGATTAATTAATGGCTACTTGCAACGGCTTCTATCGCATTACCAAATTCTTTTACGTTAGCGTTATCCAGACGTGACCGAGGTATACGGAAAATATTTCACAAATAGATGCAAAAAGTCACATCTAATGTTTTAGGTTTCCAAAACCCTTTTGCCATAAATATTCATTAATATTGACCATGTGGAAAAAATGTCCTTCATCAACTGCCAATATTTTTGTGATAATATAATTATGTCGACATAATTGAAATAAAGTTATCCGATAAATTCGAGTAATACCTTAGACAAAGAAATCCTATAATTTTGTCATGTACATCCTTATATTCATCTGCCACACCCTCACAGGTTATACAACTGTAGATTTATATACATTTAATGTTGCAAGTTTTCGCTTTGCATGTCAATTTAATATTGTAATTTTAGATAGACCAAATAAAATACTGTAGTTTTTTAAATTATAATGTAACAGGTATTATGTTTAAGTTACAAGGATTTAAAAATATTGGTAAAAATGTCCACAAAAAATATGCCCCCTCTTTCTTCGTGCACGAAACTGCAAATGACAAAAGTTAGGAATAATAGTTTCGCTAGAAGGTCATCTAAAATTTATAGGAAAACTATAACGATATATGTTTATATATTTGTATGTGCTCAAGTATGAAAGGTACCCTCGTAGTGCAAGTTTTATTCATATTTAACAGGTTCATTTATGGATATATTATACAAAACTCTGAAGATTTTGACCAACTTAGGAATAGCGCATGTTACATTAAGCAACATATGACAGCGGTATTTTTCACCACAACTGTATCATTAGAGACACATTAGAAAAGATGTACTGAAAAACATAAAAAAATACTTTATAAAGGTCGTTCCTTATAGAGCACTGTGAGTAATAATTTGATAAAAATATATGGGTATATTCTGAAACAGTTTTATGCAAGTTGTCCAGGAATAGACATCGAACAAAGAAAGACGCTTTTCATCGGCTATAAAGTAATAAATAGTCATCGAAATAAAACGTAAAACACACCCTTTTTTTTAATTGAGTGCAAAACAAAATTACACATATCTCTTCTTAACATACCCACTCTTGGCCGAAGTGCGGTGTTTACCCGCAGTGGCGATGTCTTGGCCCGAGCGGTGCTGAACAATGTGGGTACGAAAAAAAAGTATCGTGTGCACGAAAAAGATGACAAATAATTATAAACATTATTTTTAATTTTCTGATAAAAAATCATGTTTTAAAAATAACGACAATCGACTATTTTTTGACAAAATTTATTTTAATGACTATCAACTATTTTTCAGTCAAGGAATGACGTCTTTATTTGTCCGACACCGTGTGTATCAAAATGAAAACCTTTAAGTGTCATAGAATTAATGTGGAGTCCCTTCAGCGTGTTTACTAGAAATAAACTTGTTAAGACAAAGCCAACGTCAAGCGGTGTTTCCATGAAATCATATATTCATGTACTGAGTACGCTCGAGATTTCTTAATTACGGTAGACGAGACTTGATCCAGTTATTGTGCCGCCGTTCTTCGAATGTAATATATTGCTACTATGGCGATTGATGGAAAAATGCTTAATACACATAAATATACGATAAAATAATGGTTAAGGTACATTTTGTATTTAGAGGTATGTTTATATAACTAATCTACTTAAGACATAATAACATTATATTTAATAAGCTAAACTATTTGATACATAGCTTTAGTTAACTAATATGCTGGTGACACATGGACCTCACCTTCAAATAACTACACTAATAAAGTATAGATTTATGTAAGTAGAGTGGGACACTTTTACTTATTCTATTACTTTACTCATTAAATTTAGTAAATAAAGTAAGAGTACTGCGGATTTGACAAATCTCATCTGAAACAGTTTTTAGTGTTCCGAAATCATACAGAAAAACGAAACGCTTATAAATACATAATATCCCCCGTCTATCCGCATGTCGCAGCTTAATCAGTAGTTCAGAGTAAGACCGAACGTAAAACAATTATAGAACGACGTAGTTCAATTATTTGACGCAATTTTTTTAAATACATCTCCCATACATTTAACTTTGGGTATGCATTTTTTTACAGAGTGAGTAATCGTTGAAGACTCAGTTTTTTTAAAAAACCTATGACAAAAATCTGAAAAAAAAGAGAACAATGGTGTTTAGTAGAAACGTTAATGCTAAATTGCATTAATGAATTAAATAAATGCAGGCAAGTTATTTATTTTTCTTACGCCTGTCGAATAATTACCAGAAAATATATTTATGTAGTTAAAAAGGATCTTTAGATTGAGATTAAAACCAGTCGGGAAATAGAAGCCGAGAATGGTTGTTGAGTACGAGAAAAGGGAGTTTTTGTAAAAATAATTTATAAAAATTAAAATAAATCATTGGACCAATCATTGTGAGCATTAAAATAATTTTTTCTCGTAACTAACCGCTAGAAACAATCATTAATTAAAATTGATAAAAAAATGCTATCTTTAATGTGTGGTCAATTTTCATGCGTACATAGGAAAAACCAAGGAACGGAGACTCATGACATTTTTAAAAGGAAAAATGAGACAAAATTAAAAATTTGAAGAAATTAAAGAGCAACATATTTTTTAGAAAAATATCTCCTCTTTCCCAAATCTATATTAAAACTTGATTATTTGTAAACTTATCCGTGTTATAATTAATGTAGAAGTAGTCCCCAAAACTTAAGCTTGACGGACTATTCGATCAAAGCGTACATTCACAGAACGTGCAATATAAATATTTATAATAGAAATTTACTTTAAATATGTCCAAATGTGTAGTCCAAATGTGTACCCTCGTAGTGCGATGCCTACTGGCATAATCGAGTATCTAATGAAATAATAAGTAGCTGAATGTGGACCGATCAATATCATCGATTGGACATAGTTCGTGTATAATATATATGGCATTGTTTATGCAAGCGCCGCTAGGCCGTGGTGTACCACTGTCGCATCTAAAGGTCTTCGTTCGGATTGACTTCTGCACGAGTATCGTATTTACTTAATAATATATTACAGTGGGGTCGCTCTTTCCGCAGTTTCAATCACATTAAGCTGATGTCAGTGATGTTGGAGGAAAATTACTCGATTAAATGACCTTAATTTTTCAAAGTGGAAAATGGAGTAACACGGAATAGCTATGGATCACCTAGTGTCCGTCAGACCATGTGACACATGCATTTTTCTCGGAGACTATTGGACTTGGAAAGTGTTATTTTGGCACAATTGTGGGGCGTGGTGGTCTAATTAAAGTTATAAAGCAAATATATGTGAATTTTGATTTTAGGAATGAAAAGATAACAAAAAGTCTTTCAAGACTATTGTGTGAAGATATGAAATAAATGTTTGTTAAATCACAAATGAAAAAATACATACTTAGATTTTTTTCTGTAATTTTAATATTTTACCAAAAAAGCTCAAATATTACCGAGAGTATCGATCGAGAAAATATTTAGAAACTCACGAGCACTAAATGTAAAATGTGAATTGAAACAAAAGAGGCATTACCATTGACATTTTTTTATTCAAGGAGGAACTATTAACTTTTTAGGTTCAACAAGAAATTATATTTTGTAATTTTATACCATTTTCCTACAATGGTGTCAAAGTGTAAGATAAAATTTAGTTTTCCATCACCAAAATAATATTTATTCAGTTTATTAAGAAAACTTCTTTTTTGCTCCACAACGAGAGTCAGTGTTGTAAAAGTATTGAAACTCGACGTAATGGACAATATTATGAAATCGCGGTTCTTGGAGTCCATATTTAATGTTGGAAGTGTTAATATGATACATGTAAACAAACTATTTTATTAACTAAAAAATTTTTTTAAATCTATTGCTAACTCTGGTATGTGCTGTCACCGTCTATTTGTGAGACCCGAAATGAACATTTATCTTAATAGCAACCGCGTTGGAATAAAAAGTCAAAGTTTTTAGTTTTCGGAATAAATACATTTTTCGAATAACATTTTTTTAATTTACGCCATGAAAATTTACTCCAAAACAACTAGTCGTACGGAATATTAATTGGGAAGTACCACTTGTACTTAGCCGGTTTTTCCAATCAAATTTGTTTCGATTCCGGAAGGTTTTATTTTTTCAATCTGCTCCTTTAAATAGTCGTAAGGGCAAGGTCCATAAATTTCCATAAATTTATAGAACTGCACTAAAATTTAATCAGTGCTGTATAAAAACCACTAAAACTGGTGCTGTATAGAAAATGCATTAAATATGATTTGGTACTGTATGAAAGTTACTAAAACTTATTACTAAAATTACTAAAACAGATTTTTCCATGAAATGATATTTTTCAGTTATAAAATTTAAAAATTTCGAATCTATGTATTTTACATGTTGTGCTATTGTCAACCTAAAACAATATTTTTTTAAGTGACTTGTAAGAAAATTGAGGCTCCCTATTTATCACAAAACTATTACAATTTTTTTGACATTTATTATATTTTTTAATATGTTTTTATATTGGAGGTAATATTGGAGAGTTACAGTTAATGCAAATTTCACCAAACCGGTCATTTTAACTTCATAATAAGCCGTTAAATATTTCATTTATCGATATTTTCCATATGTAAAGCGCTGCATTTGATATTCTTTTCAGTTTGCAAGTGAGCGTCGGCAAGTAAAGAACAAACAATATAAGGAAACTACATGAAGAGAACTTGGAACGATCTGGCTTCATTCATTTAGTTTAGGGTGAATAGTGAGCGAAGCAACGCACAGTGAGCAATATGCAACGCAATGGGAGTTATCGTATTACAGCAATAAAAAGTAGGTGACATTTGATCATTTTTGATATAAGTGCCGGTGGCTAGAAATTGGAGAAACGAGCAACCCTCACTAACGAGCAATCTATCGCAAATATGTGATGAGGTTATGGACTCATAACATAGAATTATTTAGTGGAAGCTGCTGCAAATTTGCTGGTAAACTTTCTATAAAACAAAGCAAAATGTATTTATTACATGACTATTTTTTCAATTGAATTGAAGATCTGCCTCCTCTATCCAGCTTACTCTCCAGATCTTCTGCTATTCGATTATTATCTGTTTCATCAACTTTCTAATTAAAAACGTTGACCACCTGAAGGGTAAATAAAATTTTTTTTTCAGTCGAAAACCCAAGAACATTTTACGGGGAAGAAACTTTGCCTCACGAAGATGACAATTCTATAATCGGGGATGAATTTTATTTATTACAAATAGAAAATAAAATATCAATGTAATATTATTACATTTATAATTATTTATATACAATAGGAAAACTTTGTAATTAAAAGCATTCTTTTCTTATGACTAAATTATGATAAAATGTCACTGTAATTTGAACAACACAGTTTTTAGATTTATTGAAATATTTTACAAATATCTCGTAAAATTAATATCATATACATCAAGCGTTTTCCATTCTTGTTTTTGGCTACAAAAACCGGGAAATAAAAAAAATTGAACGGCGACAGTTTTTAAATATTGACATTAATAAAAAATAGGCAACTGGCAGTTGAATATTGGATACTAATACAATCAATGTGATATGTGATTTTGATGAAAAAAACTGATGATGGAAAAATATATTTACTAATTGAATGTATATGTCTTACAAAAATCGCTCTGGTGGAAAAATTGGGACGTCTTTGACCAAGTGGCAAAATTATATTATTAGAAACCAAACATAAATTCAAACTAGCTTTCCTGTCCAATTTTGAAATTTTGTTTTGGAAATCATTGATCTTTGAATTTGTAAACTTGCACATTATTTTTACCCAAAAAAAAATTATCGTAAAGTGTTGTTTTCTGTTATACCAAATAACAAATGAAACTTATTGCAGCATCTAACTATATATAATTTTAAAACATTTTAAAAGTCTCACGAAGATTTTTGGAAGTGAATTTCTTTATAAAAGCTCCTTACACTCTTTTTAAGGTTGAGCAGAAATATTTGTGTTTTCAGCTGACACAAGTGCACATACACTAATCGAGAAAAGGACAAAACATTCGAGTAAAGATATACTAATGGAGAAGCCAGATATTTGAACGGCAGCGCGTGTATATTGACTTATGCCATAGTCGGTGCAAAATTGGCCAACGGCTTTCTCCGACTAAAATCGATAGTCATCACCTACCGACAAACGGCAATTACCCCTGACAGCTAATCAGCGTTGCACAGCGTTGCCATATCAAAAATTTTGTCACTACTTTTTTTTGGCATTTGATAATGAAAACTCTATAATCTAATAATACACCGTAGTGGGAGTACTTAATATCGTAAAAAAACTTACTTAATATCTTTAAAGTTTAAAAATGCATCTTTCACACCCAGAATATATCAAAAGCAGGAACATTTTTATTGTAATAGTATACATTTCTATTATTGGCAAGTTATATTGGAATATAAGTATTGGCATATAATAATCTATTGGATACGCGGTAGTCAATATTAAACATCAAAGCCCTATCTAGAATTAAACTTATGTTGTATCAGTACGTACGATTACAAAAAAGAAAATGTTCAAAATGCAATACGGTAGTCGTGACCTATTTACTCGCCCGATTTTGGAGTAAAGCATTTACTTTTTCTTCGCTGTCGCGTTCCCCAGCGACATGCAACAATTCAAATGTAATACGATTCAGCACTTTGCGCGGTGTCACCCTGACACAGGGGCGGGTTTAGTTTTATCTGCTTGGTTTTAGTTTAGTAAATAATAGTTTAAGAAATATGTACATATATATATATATATATATATATATATATATATATATATATATCTATATAGCCCAAGCAAGTTCCGTTTATAAGAAAAGGGAACTACTTATAGTTATACAAATGTATACTAATGAAAAGAAAAATTTCGTTGGTGCGACAATAAAAGTAATATTTTTTTCTATAGTACCTGTGTAATGTTTATTAAAATCGAGATTAAATGTTTAACTCTGAGTAAATTTGTACTTATTATTTATAATTTATCTAAAAATGCGTAATAATGCCCTACGGGAAATCTTATTTTATATATTAATTTTATACAATACCACATGCAGCCATTTTTTTATAAAATACCATTAAATGAATATTGCAAATGTTTTTACATACGTAACAAAGACTAGAAAATTAATTTACGAAAGTAATATTATATTGGCAGTATCAGTATTAGTCCACGTTCTATTAAAAAGACTAAAGTTACGTTGGTTTGGAACAGAAATTTCTTTGGTTTTTGTGAATATCAAACTATTTGTAGTGAATATCAAACATTTCCATTGTTAAGATCCGATATTTTCATAAGAATATTTTCTTCAAATATATCACGATCTTTGCGTTTTATGCGCGGGTGAAGCTGTTAAAAGCTTGGACTTAGCTAGAATAACTATTTTTCCAGCAGCGCTATATATTTATTTATATATTCCTTCTGTCCATATGTACGTGACTGAACTACTAAACGGTTGGACTGATTGGTATGAAATTTTCTCAAACCTTAACGCATTCGCATTTTAACGCATACACTTAACGGTTTTCACAAAATCTATTTTTGCTAGCTTTTATCTATTGTGCAAATATGTTTCTTGCTTACAAATTTTTTAAATTTAATTTTCGACACGAAAATACGCGAATTCAAGGTTCTTAATACAATAGATTGAGTTTAATTTGCAATATGTACAAAAAAGAAAAGTGACAATTTTATCAGTGGCTTCCGAATATATTTTGACTAAACAAATTTGCTTAATGGACAAAATTCTATATGTATCGTTAGCGCGTTGAAACTATATCTATTATTGCCCAAGTAGAAAATTAGCGCCGTCATTGGTATTTTTTAAATTCGCCGTGATTATTTAGTATCGCTATCAATACGTGGATGCTATGCATGCGCGTCCAAACAACGCGTGACATAAAGGCGGTCGCGGATCACGGCCCGTCATTTCGTAATTATAATTACAATATGTAATACTCTCAATAAAATAATTTGATCAGTAAAACTGTAATTTTTTTAAACAGTATTTAATTAAACGTTTTATTTATTATGAAGACGATTATACAATCGTCTTCATCGTACTTTTATTTATTTCAAAGATTTAAAAAAAAATTGGGGCCGTTATGGAACGCTTGGTAGATGTGAAACTTCTCATTTTTTTATATTTTCATATTGAAATATTTCTATTTGAGCAATTTGAAAACGAAACAACAACTATTACAAATATTAGTATTTTTTTCACCATGCGAATATGTTGTTTAATATATCTTTTACAGGAGTAAAATCTGGAAGAATGTCTCAAAGACTGAGATTCAAAAAATAATATAACAGTTAACCATAGTTAACTTTCTAGTTTATTTAATTTAATATACAATTAATTATAAGTTTAATTAAAAAAATAAGTTTATTTAATATACAATTTTGATTTTAGCAATTTTGGAGTTGGCGGGAACTATTGTTTTTTAAACTCTGAAGAAAAATGATTTTCAAATCCTTTTATCTCGCTCTTCAAATTCTAGTCCACATTATATAGAACATACGAAAGATATTCAGTTATTATAAATATTTTTGAGTGTTGATATATGCAGGTTAACACTTTATCGCCTTGCCGAGTTTACAGTTTTTACGTCAAAGTTTTTTAAGTCATATTAAAATTATGTAACGCTTGACAAAATATATGCAAAACCCATCCGATCGGTGGTGGAATTGGCCGAAAGCTAGCAACATGGCAATCGAGGATGTCAATAACTTTATTTAAATGTGAAAGCGAGTATGATATTCAGAGCTATGTCGCATCACTTACTTTTCTCAACGTATGAGTTAGATAACGCACGACTATAACGGTTGTCTTAACGTTCGTTTTAAAAATTAGCACGCTGTAATGCACTCGTGTTATCATTGCCTTTATTTTCCGTTAAAGTTAGGCAGCTTGAGAGGAAAGAGTGGTATGGTATATTTTTATGAGCCAAAAGAAAGTGACGGAGATATTTCATAGATGACAACAGGTTTTGTACTTTATCGTTGTATAACATGAGATGGGACATTATCACAGGTCATCTTATTTTGTTGCACATCGAGTAAGATTTATTCGTCGTATTACTTTCAACACGAGCCACAAACTGTCACAATTATGTTCTTTATTTAAATAGTCGAAATTATTTTACGAAAGTATCATTTGGTAACGTAAATGGATTAGAGATATTTCTCGATTTTCGAGTAAGGATGTTACAAGCATTACTGAAAATGCAAAATACATTATTGTGATGGAGTATATAATGATGTTTGTTGGTATTTAACATAATACATAACATAATTTTTTAAGGTAACTATACAAATTAGACGTTTTACCTCTAAGTTTCAAAATTAATTATACTACTAATGTTAAATATACTAAATTACCGAAATATATATTAAAATAACATACTCGTAAAAAGAAAACCGTAATATTCATAGTTTTAAGTACCTTTACGAAAAGTGAAATAAGGCGTCATTTTAAAGTACGTGGCTGTCAAAATAAAGGTTTCACAATGGTACAACCTACCGACGTCTGCTTAAAGGCTAATAATTTCTTAACGTTTACGTTATTCTTAAAGTAACATGATACAATATGGGGCTATACGTACTTCTGTCACAGCATCGTGACACTTTCAATTTAAGTTCGATTGAAATTAATCACTTCAGTAGAAAGATAAAACTACAATTTTTTGAATGCATTAAACTTACGGACTAAATATTTTATTCGTGGACTCAGCTTGTTGTTTCAACTTTGTGTCACAACCCGGTAGGGATGATAACTCGATAATATATTCGGAAGTGTCCAATGTAAAATCTGAGTATAACACACACTTTATTACTTTTATCGGCACGCCCGTAAATTTTTACATACAATTTTCTGTGTAATTGTTATTGTATTTCAGTGTTTAATTTTCTATACATTTTACTATGTTCATATTTTAACATGATTGTCAATATAATTAGGTCTATGCCCTAAAACATAGCTATAGCACCCTATTAATGCGTAGTAAAAACCGTCAACGACGTTTTTACAGAAATACAAAAATTACTTTAAAGTTAAATTAACGGCTGTCGTTTTAAAGATACACCCTTATGGTATGAACCATGATAATAGAATGAATTGATATGATATGTCCATTTACGTGTTATTATCTAAATTTTAAATAAATATTATTATTTTCTGACAACACGAATACTAATCTTACGAAACAAAAAATTGCCTTAAAAAACTATTACCAAACCAAGCTCTCTATATACCTCAAACTAACCTTTTTCATACAAAATTGCGTAGGGCTTTAAGATACGTTGATCTGACCGTATTCAAAAGTTGTCGAATCGACGTAAGCATGAAAGGAAACGGAAGTGTCGAAAGTGGCAAAAAGCGTACGAAGAGGCCTATTAAGTTTGTTCTATCTAGAAATTATGCGTGCTACGCTTAGAGAATACGCTGGATGCTTCGGAACTAGCAGAACCCGTTCAAGTAATCGATGTAAGAAAATTAGACTTTTCTTGCATCGATACCTAAAGAAACCGAATAATTTAATTTGACACGTATTTACGTAAGGTCATCAATAAAATTATAAAATTGTATCATGTGAAGATGTTTTCTTCAATTTTATGGTTCCATGAATAAAAAAGGTACCCGGATAACAACACCCGCATATTCGTCAGTCTGTCCGATATTGTAACAAACAGATTTTTTATTAGAAATCCTTTGACGGAGAAACTTGGGACACAGCTCAGTTATGGACCTTATTAACCCACATATTGTTTAATTATAAGAACTTACAAAATATGTGTTTAAAAATTTTGGAGAGAACAAGTTAATTTTAATCTTTTTTTTGTATTCTGCAGTGTATTGCTCGTGTTAACTCTTTTCGGAATTCTGTATAACATGGTCCTAGACATATTGCCATAGATGTTCACAAAAATTTATTCATACCCCATATCCGAAATTGCTGTAGTCAATATAAAGAATAAAATCTGATTGACAGAGGTTAATCTCAACTTCGCTGAAAGAATATAGAGCCAATTTAAGATCTTATGATATTTGAAAAACTCGCGATAATTTTATGTGCGTGAAGCATATATAACATTTACGCGATTAAAAATAATATTAACATTTATAAATATTTATACAAAAACCATAAGCATAGTTTTTAAATATTTGTGTGTATCTAAGTGTGAAGGATACCTCTTAATACAACGCCTGTTGGAATTAATCGAGTTTTTTAATATGATCGTCATACCTAATATAAAGCAAATTTTCTTATTAAAAAAGCAATTGATGGATACTTAACAATAATTATGTTAGGTTTCTAATGGGTCAACAGCAATTCATCCAGATATTGCCCATAAAGTGATTATATATATTATGACAATACACAAGTATGTACACATACATATACAACAACATTCACCCATATTTGCACATACATATATTATACATATATTTTATGAAATCCATACGTTTATTTTCCATAAAATATATTATACATATATTTTATGGAATCCATACGTTTATTGACAATAGAATATTTCTAAAAAGCTATCAGTAGACAAAGATAAGCAAACCGTAGCAACTAATTTTGATAAAAAAATTGCCATTAGAAATATGAGAAGAAAATGTAATAGATAAATGTCGATGAAACAATAATTTGGTTGTATGAATCGTAGATGATTCTGCATACAATCTGTCTCTATTCAGCATATAACCTATCTCTGTGAAAACCAATGGCTTTTCTTATCATTAGAAATCAACGATATACACAGAAACGATATAAGCGTGTTATAAAAACTGTCTTATTTTAAATTGGCAACGGATTTCAATATAATAAATAATAATTGACAAATAATTGTTTGATTTTGATGCATCAATTGTTTTATAAATTTATTATTTAGAAAAGGGCCTTTAAACTAATATTTCAGCTAAAATATTTACATGTTTTACTCGAACTTAATAGGTTTAATTTTCTGTATCCAAACGAAAGACAAATAACAATGTTAATATTATGGACCTAACATGCATACTTCGAAAGTCATCAAACCGTTATTTGCAACCAGATATATATATATATATATATATATATATATATATATATACATATATATATATATACATATATATATATATATATATATATATATATATATATATATATATATATATTGAAGAGAAGTCGTTCTGTGCCACAAAATTTGGTTTTCATATTTTCAAATCCTTAGAAATAAATAAGAGTAAGTTTCATAATTCTTTTGGTAACGAATAGTGTTTCTTTAAATATAAATAAACACTATTTACAAAAAAAAATAAGATTTTTTTTGGATTCACTGCCCCATTATTATATTACATACTGATTCTACCATTACGAAACGAAAGGCGGAGCTCCTTTTTGATCACGTTACCAAAAAGGTCACGCACTTGCATGTATCTTTATCGATTGGTTCCGGATATGAAATAATATATACTGCGGCGGTATGCATATTCTACCTGGGTAATAATAGATAATCGTCCGGTGTGCTATCGACAAAGAGGATATTGTTATCGGGGTGCATTAGGCAAATTAGTTTGATCATAATGTGTTCCGAAGCTGTTGATAAAATCGTGGTGATTTCTTTTTTATACAGTTTGTCACGTATAATCGATTCAATCGTATTAAAGACCTTGAAATTCGTGGAATTTATTTTATTTTCGTATGGAAAACGCGTAAAAATGTCATGTTTAAAATACATTTTTATCCAAAAGATAAAGTTTGGTGTGCCTATTTGGAAGTTATTTAGTTCTAATGACCTCTACAAAAAACAATCTTTTCATTTTCGAAATGTAATTTTTTCTATTATTTTTGAAAATTTACTTAAAACCTTTATGTCCAACTTTGATTTTAACAGCGTAATGCGATTAGCGATTAGAATTGCGGAAGGAACGACCCCACGATAAAGGCGGGCGACTTTTATACCGTATAAAATCTTGTCGAATAAATACGATAATCGTACAAAGGCCTACCTGATTGCTGACCTTTAGATGTAATATTAGTACATCGCCGCCTGGCGACGCTTGCATAAACAATGACATATATATTATGCACAAACTGTGTCCAATCGATGGTATTGATCGGCTCACTCCTAACTATTTTTGTTTCACTAGGTACTCGATTATGTCGATAGGACTCGCACAATGATGGTTTTATACACAGATAGATACATATACATGATTAAACATTTAAAGAAAGTTTTTATTACGAATATGTATATCGCACACTCCGCGGGCGTGTGCTTTTATACCGAACAGCGCGCTAGCATTGAGTTTTGATGAAAGAAGGAATTATAACTTGGTAATTTTACAAGTAATCAACTTTTAATGCTGGTTTTTGAAAAGAGAAATAAAGATATTTATTATGATATTGCATTGCAAAAATATCCTTTGGAATATACGTATATACCGTGTGTAAGTGTGTACGCATGTATATACGAATAGATGTACGAAGACAATTATCGGTAACAATTCTTGATCGATTTTAGTGATGCTTTATTCAAACGATTGGTTGTGTTTCAGACTATGTTCATACAAATTTTCGTAATAGTTTGTCAAATAATTTACTCTTCATAAAATATCTTTTACAGAAACATTAATTTTTCGTGCTCGACAACTATTACGAAAATTTTTCCTCAGCTTTCGTTTTGTGCAGATATTCTTGACCATTCTCTTGTTGTTTTTGATTTTTATTTGTTTTAAACTGTTTCTTACAATTATTCAATTAAGAAGCAATAAAATGAGGGATGTGTAACTCTGGTTTTACTTACTATTCTCTACGTAAATATATTGTCTAATAAATTCTTCACAAGTCTGATAAAACTAATTTGCTCGTCAAATTTCCTTTTATCTATAATGAAATTTTGCATTACACTGCTTACTGAACCCGGTTGTCCTCTTTTTGTAAGACTTTTGACCAACGAAGTTGAAAACTTACAGGGCTATGACTTTAATTACCAGTCACTCATTGAGAAAATAGAAATAACCCTCTAAAGTTTGCTGTGTTTAAATAAATATAGATTCCTAAAATTTAACTACTTCTTTTTGCAATTCCATCAGGTCCAATTTCACACAGACGGAAATCACAAAATTAAAGACAAACAGATTAGAAGTGTACCGTTTCTGCCATTGACGTACGGAATCCAATAAGCCATTCCTCTCGAAATTGATGTTCCTCAAGTAATCAGTGCTTTTATTTTATTTATTAAATAAAAGTAAAAGTATCCATTTCCAGTTACTTATAATTATGCCTCAATAAGTTTAGTTACTTGAAAATAACGTTGCTAGGTTTTAAATTGAATAGTTATTTAAACCTTCGCCTCAGTAGTTTAGTTAATTGAATGTGATGTCACTATGTTTCAAGTAGATTAATTGTTGTAATCTTGTAGACTTGAATGTAATCTTACTATATTTCAAGTAGCGGCAAATTTTACTGTTTATTTATCATTTAATCCATATGGGTAAAATATTTTTTTTGTAAATTGTCTTAGTGGCAATAAATTATTTAATATATAATATATTGCCATAATTGAGACACAAAGACAAGCAATTTGAGAGTGCCTCGTGAAATATTTCTCTAAGATAAGTGGTTAAATTAAGAAGTGTCAAGTGCGATCAATATTTTAATAAGATGGGAACACCGTTTTGCGTTAGCTTTCATTTAACAAGTTTCACTTCTAGTAAACGTGCTTTACGGTTACAATATCATTTCTACTGGAAATTTATGTTTTATATTGATTGTTACAAATTATACCTTTGTATCTACCTATATAGAAATATGTGCGGATTACTTTATAAGTAAAATCCTTTCAATGGATATTTTATGAGCTTTTAATAATACGTCTATAAGTCTCTAATCGTATAGTTTTGTGAAAAAAACATTGCTGTTTTGTATTTCCTAATGTAATATACTATTTTCCTAATTTCGATAAAGTTTTTACAGTTTTCTTATATACGTCGGCACATAAACCTGTTGACTATGAGTAAACCCCGCACTACGAGGGTTCCGTAAATATTTAGACATATTTATATGTTTAAGAGTATACAATGTTTCTATTAAACTATTTTCGAATATTTATGACTTGTCTTTTGAACCGATATCCATTTAACACAGGAAATACAAAAATTAAAAAGAAAACTAAATACATATTTATCTAAAATTTATATGTTTGAGATAGATTAACACATGAGGCTCATTTGTGCAAAATATAACACGTATAGATCTAAAACTATGTAAACTGAGAGGCTGTGACTTGCTACGTAACGCTGTAAATGTATTTGTATGAATTTAATCTTGGAGAGTCCCTTAATTACTACCAGAGTTTTTTATGTACTCACACACTTTCTTAACAAGAGAAAGTTTTCATTGTAAATAAGTCGATATAATTACATTGACAAATAAAAAGCGTACAAAATTGTTTATTAATCGGTAACGGACACTTTCCACGTTCCCAGTATGGAAGTACATTCATCGCTAAAGCGTTTTTGGAATTAGAAAATATGGTAAACAATTCTTTCTTCTCTTTGTGAAGGATGGGAAAACCATTTTACCGGGATACCTCGTTTTTTTTCTGAAATGTTTTTGCTGTTAACTCTACATATAATAACTTGGAATATTGTTATATGTTAGAATTTTTTCCACCTGTGTACTTTTCCTAAAGTGCAAATGTAACGTCCAAACGAATGTAGCTTGATCACATTGGATTTAATTTCACTGAACTGCACAGTTCAGCACAGAAAATGTTTAGGAGTAGGTCATTGTATGGTACTACCGACCCATTATCAATTTTATTGTTACGTATAGTTGCAGTAAACTACCTTCATCAGGTAGCTATCGTTTCCAGTGGAAGTTGGGCTTTGAAATAATTTTGCAAATTTTAGTGCACCTGCTCTCAGGCAAACATGAATAATTTGGATTAATGGGTTGCATGGGCCGTGTACTGTGTATATTTTTACATTTTCGTAAAGAATTGCATCTAATTCTTTATTTGGTATTTCCGCTGAAATAATAGTATTATTTTTATTCCGTCTAGTCTTCTTTACTAAACACAAAAGTCTAACGTCAAAAGTATGCCCATCTGACACATGATAAACTATGTTTTTGTCACTCAATAGTGTATATGTTACATCAAAGTACAACAGATATGACGTTATCATATAAAACTATCGTCCGTAAACCGACTTTACAGACAACCAATTTTTTCTTGACGATATCTGTGATCATTATGAATGATGAAGGGAGTATCATCAGTTGCCTGATTTCATTGCTAGATTTATTCGCTACTAAAGCATTGTAATTTTCTGCTCATAAATAATCTAATCACTCTGGTTCAACTTTTGCATGATTATGACCTAAATACTGGTTCATTGATATTTCATATTTATGAGGTTAACATTTATAATCCTTGTCATTATACGGTAGCAATAGTAGTTCATGCAGGAAACCATTTTACTTTGCGGATTAATGTTAAGGTTGGCTATAAGAGATGAAAAAGAACTTTAATAAGAATGAACTATAAACGTTCCTGTAAAGTGTTTCCCATTATAGTTTCTGATTTACAACCTAAATATCCATACATATTCATATGTATTTTATACGTATTAATGTGACGATATTTCTTGTTTCATTAAATCCACAGATCATAGTTTTAATGAAGGTTTTTGATATTTTTATTAACCAATATGTACATCGAATTTGGGTTAATAAAAATAATAAAGGAAGATTTGCATACTCTTCGCCTGATAGAATTTAGGATTGACTAAAGATTCTTATCAAAATTGATTTGGTGTTTCTTAAGGGAGTAGAAAACAGGAAAGGATACAAAATTAGTTATTTTTGTATCCTTTCCCGTTTGAAGCAAAACTTCCTACGACGCATCTTAACAAAAAATATATACAGGGATAAAATAACGATAGCAACACAGCCGAGTGTCCCGACACACAGTCAGTGATTGTACCTCTTCGTCCGTATTCGGCCATTTTCACCTTTTTATTCTTATGTTTTTGTTCTCAATCATTCTCAATGCTACTAAAGATACATATCATTCGTGCAACTTGATCGTTTTGAACTTTTTGAGTTATTGTTTCATAATTCGACTTTATAATTTTGCTTTTCATGTTTCAGAGTATGTTAAAATTTTTCAAAGTATGTTTATTTTGTGCAACGCCCATGAAAAGTAGTGAGTTTCATTTCTATCGAACTTCATATGACAAACAAATTAAATTTTTTTTTCCATGAAAAACTTTCCTCATATATATTTTTTTATTCCATTAACAGGTTAGAAATAATATTGTTTTCTTAAATATTTGACAAATGTCAGAAACGCTACTCTAGGATATGAAATTAGTGTATATGATTGTTGAAGAATATTTGTTCACTTACAGTATTTATTGATTCCAGCTAAATATACGCATAAGTAACAGATATAATTTTTATATAAAATTATTACCGGAGATAAAATTATTAGTTCTTAGTAAGTAGATTAGAAAATATATTTATTATTATTTTGTTAAAACTTTATTAACTTATAATTGTAAATTTCATTAAAGCTTTGAAAAAAGAAAGAGATATGGGTTATAAAAGGAAAGCAATCGGAAGTTTGGAAATTAGGAAAATAATTTTTTTTTGTGTTACCATTAAATAACTAATTATTACTTTATAAAAAGACTTTATCGTCATTTTGCTTACTTTAAAAAAGCCTTTCCAATTTTTTAAAATATATAATTTTTAACGTTAAGCATGTGGAATGTATGATACTGGACAAACTATTTCGAGTTTCGGTCTCCACAAATTTACATATTTTTATTTCGCACAATAGAAAATATAAATTATGTGAAAAGATTAATTAAATATAGTAAAAATCACTCTGAAAATTAAGACTAATTTTTTTTTTATTTTACGTGGAATTAAAAAAGTGAAATAATTTTGTCAGTATGTTATAGATTTAGTAAATACAAATTTGGTTTTTTCGAATCGATAGCAAAAGTTGGAATAGTTATAGTTTTTTTATGTATTTACTTAATAATCTTTGTTTTATTTTGTAATAGAAAAAAAGAATAAAGAGATTTATTCCAAGATTCGATTAAAATTTTGGACATTTTCTTCTGTTGGTAATTTGTATTGGTATTTCCCGAATTATTATAACGATAGCGGGTAACGAAAATAAAACTATTTCGATATGCCGGGTATGTAAACACAAAACCAATAATACTAATAAAAAAATGTGACTTAAGTGAGAAGCAATAATAGTTATTAACAAAAACCTGATTTAATAAGAGGCTTAGCTTGTTTATATTCAGAGAAACACTTGTTTTGAAGTAGTGATATGTAATTATTTTAATTTCTCTATCGATAATTTGTTCTGTTTATTTATTTGCTTTTTGCTGTTACTATCTTGAGTCATTTCCATAATTTTCTATTTTACAATTTACCCATTCTCATGGTTTTGACTTTTCGTACCAGAAGAATATAGTAGCAGCAAGACGGTGCATCATAGCAACACGCGTAGGGCGTACGAATTATCGTACCCTCTATGCGTGTTGTACATTTAAACCACGTTTTTCCACATTATTGCATTATTGGCGCGGTAGCACGATCAGTTGGAAAGCAAGCTTCCCGGTTTTATATGCAATTGATTTTGTTTTCCGTTCAATATTTTTTAAAGATATAGTTTTCCACAGGGAGGTCACATCTGAATATGATTTACGAATAATATTCAAAACTACAATTGAGTGTATCAGACAATTTCAGCAACCCTTTATTTGTTTGAGGTGCAAAGTAGATAAAATCAATCAATCATTTTTGCGATTTTTTAATGATGTCGTTAAAATATAAGGTTTAAAATATTTCTATGCACTTTTTTAATTTTCCTACTTTTTAAACCACTATTGTTAGTAGTATTTAAGAAAATTTACATGTAAGATTTATTACAATATTTTTCACATTAGTTCTTAAAAAGGTGTATATATTTTTTTAGAATTCTGCATTCCGTCATAAATTACTAAATTTGAGAAAATTTTCATAGTCTTTTATATTATGTATGGTCAAATTTATAGCCATCAAATTTGACCATACATAATATAAAAGACTATGAAAATTTTGCAATAACGGAACTTCTAACAACGGAATAATAAATGAATTCAAATTTTGGAAATTGAACTTTTATTTAAACTTATAGTTATCGTGAAATCTTAGGTTCATGGAATTCTCCGCTTGCATGTATTGATATTTCTTTTCATTTTATCAAAAAAATTATTATTTCGTTTATCTATATTTATTAACCCGGTTTTATATATATGTTTTTTTATTTTCGCCAGGATTTACGTAAAAATCTTTAAAATACACTGTGTTTCGTTATCAGGCAATATGGCTTGATTATATAAACTATACGTAATTTGGATTTATGTTGAACTTTTAGAATTATTGACGGTATAAATGCACTTTACAACCAGGAACATTTCGATAATTTGTTTGATATCACATTAAAGTATACACATTAAAAACAACATACCTGGAAAGAAATTTTGAAGATGATTATTTATTATAAAAAAAAAACAATTTAAAAAATTTTATACCTGACGTTTTAGTTTGCGATGGAATAGATTTTAACCATGTTTTCCAGTTATTTCTTTTATTCTTTTATCACTAACCACTTATTAAACAATTAAAAGGATAATTTCTTATAAATTATTAAGTATTTATGGCAACAATTAATTATCAAAATTGAATATTATTTTTTAATCTGTCAATTTAAACAACTACATTTTGCTTAAATGGTGCCAACATACAAGAAACAATAAAGTCTATTTGTGTTATGGCATATATTTTTTTTGGATATTTTATTGCATTCATTTCACTTTGTAGTTGCCTAAGTTTAAAATATATTTTAAAATCACATACTATTTTTTTCATTTTTATCATTTTATTAATAATACAAAATTTAATATTGACAATATTTATTGTTGATTATTTAAATTAAAGCAAAATCCTAGAACTGGGATTTTGCTTATTCTTTCGAAATACTTACAACAAATATTTTTTTTGGAAATATATAGTTTTTATGGAAGTAATTTTTTAAACAATTTTTTAATACATCAGCCACGGTCGGAAATTATTTTAGTCACGGTTGGGTTGGGTTAGGTTAGGTTAGTTTAGGTTAGGTTAGTTTGGGTTAGGTTAGTTTGGGTTAGGTTAGGTTAGTTTGGGTTAGGTTGGGTTGGGTTAGGTTAAGTTAGGTTAGGTTATGTTGGGTTAGGTTGGGTGATGTTAGGTTGGTTAGATTGGTTTGGGTTAGGTTGGGTTGGGTTTGGTTGGGTTAGTTTGGGTTAGGTCGAGTTGGGTTTGATTGGGTTAATTTGGGTTAGGTTGGGTTGGGTTAGGTTTGGTTGGGTTAGATTAAGTTAGGTTAGGTTAGATTAGGTTAGTTTGGGTTGGGTTGGGTTGGGTTAAGTTAGGTTAGGTTAGTTTGGGTTAGGTTAGGTTGAGCTAGTTTGTGTTAGGTTAGGTTTGGCTGGGTTAGGTTAGGTTAGGTTGGGTTAGTTTGGGTTAGATTGGGTCGGGTTAGGTCAGTTGGGTTAGGTTAGGTTAGTATAGGTTGGGTTAGGTTAGTTTGGTTTAGTTTGGGTTAGGTAGGTTAGGTTATGGCATATATTTTTTTTGGATATTTTGTGGCATTCATTTCACTTTTTAGTTGTCTAAATTTTAAATATATTTTAAATTCACATACTATTTTTTTCATTTTTAAAAAATTTAATATTGACAATATTTATTACAATTTATAATAAATAATGGCTGGGATTTCCTTATACTTTCGAAATATAACAAATATTTTTTTGAAAATATTCATTTTTTATGGAAGTTATTCTTTAAACAATTTTTTTAATACATAAGCCGGAAATTATTTCATTTACGTATATCATTTGTATTTATTTTATACGTAAATATTTTTATACGTATACATTATAAGTTTATATCTTGAAAATTAATTACCATAGTTATATTTTTAGAGTAATGGCAAATGCAAAAGTTGGTAGCTATAAATTTAAAAAAAAACCATAAATTAAAGATTTACAGATAGTAAAACCTATTAAATTGGTATAATTGATAATTTTTTTATTTGACGTTTAATACTGTTAAAAATTATATTATTTTAACGGAATTTTAAAAGTTTATTTTAGGTGATTTAATTTCAATAATATCTAATTCCTTTGTGTGTGTGTCAAATGTGTAATATCTAACGATAAACTCATTGTGAATATAGTGAGAAATAACGATGTAATGTACAAATTTCACATATTTTTGGTATTTTTTTTTAATAAATAAGCATCAGCTGCAGAATTTCTTTCTATATATATAGTTTTTAATGTGTATACTTTCATACGATTTAAAAAAAATTGTCGAAATGTTCCTGGTTGTAAAGTGCATATGTTCCTTATTGACCACTGTCTAATCATTCGATTATGAAGATCATTCTGTAACCAGTTTTATGTTGTATTAATCGTAATATCCCACTAGTCTTATTTTAATTCTAATCTTAATCTTATTCGGCCTTAGAAATCGTTCGTAATCACCAATATAAATTTTGGAGGGTTCATATTATTTCTTTCATTTTATATTATTTATTGCCATTTTAATATTTTGCCCGGTGTACCTTTTATAAGTGTAAAATTATCGTATGTCAAAAATTATGAAATTTAGAATAATCGCTATAATTGCTATAGTTTTGGACATTTTCAGTAATAACTTTATTGCGTCGCAAAAGTTTCATATGTATATATATATTTACTTGTACAACTCGCAAGTTCCATTTGAACTATTCGGATTTGACCATTTTTGTATTACCGCTGGGCACTGTCTTGGCACCTAGAAATTACTAGTTTTCCAAATAGATGAAATTAATTTTTAATTTTCCTTTACATATTTATTGCTTATCAGTTTCTTACCACCCTATATATACTTTTAACATTTTGCCTTGCAAATCTCGTTCAGTTGATCTGTACAAAAGAAATTGATACGTCGAGTAAGGGAACAAGAAGAAGAACATTAAACTAAATTAAGTTTTAAGTTCGTTAAATATTTCATGCAATGATACGCGTAACGGGGGTGTAGATCATCCTCTAGTTCAGCTCCATTAACGAATATTACGTCGGCGTATTTGGGAAAACTCTGTCTAAATTTAACGTGAACAGTTTTCAGAATTTTGTTTCTTTTATTGGAATTGCAAATTGTGCAAACAACGGACAGGTAATATGAGTGAAGTTTGCACTCCCGAGCCAATGGTTGCACAACGCTGTACGTCACTCCATCATAAGCACCTCCTCTTCTAATTCCATTTGTGCCCTATATTTATTTAGCGCTCAGTCGCGATGGATGTTGCTTCTGGACTGAATAAGTGCGGTCGGTAAATAGGCGACTCAGTGCAATGTTATTTAGGGTATTGCTGTTGAACTTGTGAATGCGCTTATACGTGTGGAATTTTCAATGTTCTCTCATACAAAGTAATTTTCTGGTATTTTTGTACGAACTTTCATATCAAGGTATTTTTAAAAATTTCATTGTGGCAATACATTTATTAACAAGCGTATGATGAACTCACACATCGAAGTTCATTTCTATAATTACATACAATATAAAACAAACAATGCAGTATGTAAATTGTTTCTGGAATATTCCGCGTGAAAGAGAGGGCAGCGTTTCACATTACGGACGAATCGACTTGTCTCAGTAACTTCTTCGGTGGCTCATAACAATTGAAATGCGGAACATCTTATATTTTCGTATATGATATAATTGCAATAGTAGCCTGGTTTTGGTGTAAGTTAACTGTATTAAAAACATTTTTTTTCATTTTTTTCTTTATTCTCATAAAAAAAGTTAAATGAAGAAATTTCCAATTTGTAAAATTAAATTTGCTCCCGAGAAATATAGTCGATTTTAAAAACTCAAACTGAAAAGAATTAGGCGACTCTTTTTGGAAACGTCAAATGTGGGGAAACAATTTTCGTAAATATTTCTTTTTTGTTAAGTAAATTGCATTTATTCTTACTTAGACCTTACTTTCTATTTAGAATATTTTAAAAAAAATTAAATTTTATTAAAGCTTTCCAAAAATCAAAAAAGTACTGGAAAATTAACTTTGGCCAAAGAACATTTTCTCTTATTTTTTTTCTTTACTTTTGTCCTGTGTTTTGGTGAAGCAAATACACTTTTGATAATGTATTTGTAAATATTGAATAATTTTGTAGAAATTCATTATTCACAATTATATGAAGAAATATATTTACTAATAGCCCATCTGAGCAAAGATCTTTACTAATAGCCCAATTGAAGATGTTGTAATAAAACGAAAACTGGTCGTAAAGAACTTAAAGAAAGTAGAAATAATACTATGTGACGTAGTTTCATTTAGTTGTGTATTTGTAAATATTTTGTTTGATGAAATTCATGTAAACATCGAAACTTGATATTACAGTAATCTGAACTTTAACAATAAATTCTATAATCTCAACTGTTTTACTTTTCACTCTTATCCAACTGTATTAAAAATTATCTAAATTATTTAAAATTTTTTCAAGAAGAGTAACTTTTTCACTTTTTTTGTAAGAAAGTTCTGTTCACAATCTTTGTAATAAAATATCAGTAATTATAGGTTGTTATGCTAATAATTGAATAATATTACCCGAATTACGATAATAATTGTGATTTAACGATAGTAAATATACTTTCTATAAAAGTCGTGGCGGAAGTATGTCAAGAATTGTGCAGAGAGACGGTATATAGTGGTATATAGTGGCGTAGATCAAAATTCTTCATGGGTGTAACTCTAACGATGTAGCATAATTATTGGTAGTGCCATTTTTGCATATATTATAATTTTTATAATTCTTATGTAATAAAATTTTTTGAAGGTGCAGAAGGAATATAAGGAAAAAGGTGAGATAGACATTTTCGAGTCACTATACGAGTTTTGCGTAACGGATGCTGTACTTGAACTCGGCAGGTCGAGACGTCACACTTTTTTTCTCTATCTACATATTCCACACATTGCAATAGGTGTAAGTGACATGTTTTTGGGTTCCTTATTAAATTTCTTTGGCATACTTCTGGATTAAGCTTGAAATTTGACGCCTTTTTTTGACATATGTCCCCGGTAGTAGAACAGTTTTGAATTTTACTTTAAATAGAATTGAGAGTAGCCTTTACAATTATAAAAACGATGAATGTTATAACTTTACTCAAAATAAAAAAAGCAACAGTTATTTTTCGCTGATCTGCACTCATACATTATGGTCTATTAACTTATTTCGAAGTAACTTTCACAACAACGAACTATTGTTTTTGGAGAATGATTATCATAGGAACCCCATTGTAGTTTTCCACCATTTTCATTTTAATTTTGTATTATTTGAAAGAGTTAAAACCACTTGACCCTGATTTCCTGTATACATAGGCATAAAGCAAATTATTTGAATGTTGAATATTGAAGATGAAGTGTGTTAGTTATAGTTCTTATTCTGAGATTAAAGGACTCTTCATTTTTAGTATAAAAAATATGAAACAGTGTAAAACGAGCTTTATTATCGGAATCGTCAATGATAGTAGCAAGAATGACATCACAGCAGCTCGATATATGTTTTGGCGTGAGATTCAAAATGTCACTTTGTAAACTGAATTTTCCCAAAAACAGCTAAGAATATTTTTTTTCTTTAATTAATGGTAACTAAGTTATACGTAATTCTGTCGAATAAACATAACTATAAAATTGATGTGTATTCCCCATTCAGCTATGAGTAATGTGAAAAAAGCAAGAAATAGAATAAACTTTATAACCATAAAAAAGTCATCTTCACAACCTCACATTTGATATATTTTTATTATACTAAAAATTGTTAAGCAGAAATAAAAATAAAAATCTAACGAAATATATAATAATAATTTAGAGACGATTAAAAAAATATTGATACCTATTATTTTTTTAATGGCTAGCTTTGCAATTTAAAATAAATTATCTAAACTCCATTCCCTTTCTGGAATGACTTATTTCGACTTTAGTGTCAACGTTAGACCGCGCGGTAGCTCACTTGCTGGCAAATATTCTAGATCGCAGATCGCATACAAGATTATATTTTGTGTCATACGTAAAGAAATACTATGTAAGAACGAATACCATTACATCCACCAGTACGTCAAAAGTAGATATCAGATAAACTATTTGGAATAAAAAAAAATTACAAAAAAAGTTATTGATTTTTTCCTCCATCGAAATCAACAATGTTCACGTAGTTTTGCACTATTTCATCAGACAGTTTTCTGGAGAATTACCATATGACCTTTGGCACAGGCACTTGCTGCCTTTTGGGACTATCTAATTCAATTACTTTGATAAAATAAATTCCCAAAAATCAGGAATTGGTATTCGGGGTACTTCTGAAAGCAGATCATTGCCATAACCGTGCTGCTTCTAATAACTTATTATTAGTTAAGCTCCATAGAGAAAAAATGTTTCAAGTTTTTTGTGTATAAGTTAAATTTATTTTTAAATGATTTATCCTTAGCAAGTATAAAAAGATTTATAAAATATAACGTAATCCGCTCTAACATCTGATTTTCAATTCCACTGTCATAGTTATTTTAAATAGAATTCAGAATTTTTTAATTAAATTGGATGTTGATGAAGCTGATGAACCAAATCTGGAAGTTAACCCTCTTTAGAAAAAAATAATTTAGCTTCAATACTTTTCTTCCAAAATCCATCACCTCTTTTAATAATTTCTACCGTCATCCGTCTGTATAAGAAGTTTACAAATTGCTCCTTTGGCTATTTTCAGCTGACCATGTGTTTATAAAATTATAATTATTAAACATAAAAAATGGCATATCTTGATGATACTGTACAAGGTGTAGTTTGTTAACTGCGTGGTTAGGCACAGATCATAGGCCAAACAATATCCCATGAATAACAAAACATGAGGTAAATTCATTATGAAACTAATAAATATGCGTGACAATAAATAATCAAACATAAAATCGTTAATCGTAAGAGTCATTTTCACTCGCTATACATAGTACGGATACGATTATAAATATAATGGTAAAATTAAATATTGGAAGAGGGAACAAAGCGACGTAAGCCCAATTAGTCAAATTGAGGCGTAACTCGCGACTGAGACATGCGCTCAATTGTGCTTTGGGTTGAAAAATTATATTCATCCTAACAAGTATGGAGAATATAAAAGGAATCTGTCTATGTGATTTATTTATTTGCCTTATTTTGTTCAATGCGTTCATAAACCCAAGGTGCCATTTTAAATTAAACTACATGTATATCAATACAATTTGTTTCACTCCATTTCACACAATTTCATTGTGTACGCGTCCAACAAATATTCACTAATATTTCTCTTTATTTTTGCTGTCAATTTTTGCATTTAACTTTTAATAGAGAAAAGAAAAGTCAAAAATATTTATGAGTAAATTATCCGTCAAATAGTAATTATACTTACCAATAAATTAATGAAGAGGGGGCCAATTACCTTTTTATGGAAACGACTGATTTCCCGAATTCATGGGAACGAGTATTAAGTTACAGCACCAATGTCAATAAATTAATTTTTTGTTATCAGAATTAACGCCTTTTGCTCTTTGTGAATTTTACGTCGCTTTTTTTATTAACCTGTCGTACTTCAGGTTTCAGGAAGTAACATTTCTTAGTATGGAGCATATAACCAGACATAATCTGCACTTTATTTTGTCTTACTGGTTTAAAGAGTTTCACAAAAAGTAGCATCAGTTAACTATTGTGAAAATTACGTGACTTTGCATGAAAATATACAAAATTCCTAATATCTCTGATTAGCGATTTAAACAGTATTTTTTCCATTTTCTTTCTTTAAGGGTATCATTTACATTTTTGTAAAACCTGGGTAAAGTAATACGAGTATAAAGTTGACTTTTCCCGGTCTCTTTTTAGGATTTATGCGTACGGTTTTTATGGTTCCGTTCCTCAAAACGGAAAACGAATCTCTTATAAAATCATTCACTTGTCCATCTGTTCGTATGTTGTTGTCCTTTTTAATTTTTTCAAAAACGGCTTCGAGGTAATTGAGTACACAGACATAAACAGACTAATAATAAAGGCGGATTAAATTACCAAAATGTGAAGAATTCTCTATGTAGTGTGGGATATAATAAAACAGATAAAAACATATCGGTCCTTATTTCTGAAGCTACTAAATCTAGAATTGTAAAAAAAAACAACGTCCAGGACAAAAGTTGGACGTTATTGTTTATTTTGTGTACGACTTAATGCTCCAGAGCGATTTTTGATTTTTTGAAATATTATGCTCAAATAATGAGTGCTAATATTCAAATGACTCTTTGAGATTAATAAATGATATTTAATTATTGTTATAATTATTAAATATAATAAGCTAGATGGTAGAATTCAGAATTTGGCACTCAGTAAATACTACGTAAATGACCATTATTACTTGCAGCATTAAATCTAATACTGCTATAGCGATTAGGTAAATGACCATCACTATTTACAGTTTTATATTTGATACTGTAACAGCGACTAGATAAGTTACCATAATTATTTACAGCTGTAATTTGTTTACTGCAATAATGACTAGATAAATAACGAGATGTAAAATGAGAGATAAATAAAAAGTGATGTAGTATTATTTCCACTTTATTTAAATTCTTTACCAAGATCTAGGTTTTGTCGTATAATAACATTTTTAGGTAGGCTATTTGTAAAGATCCTTTATAATATAACTTAATGCTTTTTTAAAGAATATCTCAAACGGTGACAGAAATGTTAAAAAATCCACTAATTTAAATGTTTCCTTTTGTTAAATTTTCATATCAATATTTTTAGTGCTAAATATTGAAAAATATGCAAAGTAGTTTGATTTATTACTATTTTAAATTTAAAGTTTCCACGTCAAAATATTTCTGAGAAGAAAATGGACTATCATAGATCGACAGTGGCACATCTCTGTCTTAAAATGCATTTATTTTTATCTAGGTAGATAAGTGAATTTTCATACATGGGACAATTTCTCGGAGATGGAAATGCAACTCTCATGAGACACGGTTTAGAGAAACTCGTGGATGGAACGGAATATATAGTAAATTTTTGTAACACTAGATTCGTATTTAAAATGCTGTCACTTGTCACGATAGAGTATATGTATGGACAATTTTAAGGAATTTAGTTGAAAATTGATGCAAAAATAAGTTTCCTTTCTATCATATATCGACAAAATTTTGATGTACTACTTACGATATAAAACTCTGATACATTAGCTGTAGTAGAAATTTCTACTCTAATTACTAAAAAAATGGCAAGTTTGTTATGTTATTAATATATTGTTGAATAATTGGATTTAGAAAAAAATTACTGTTATGGAGAAATGAATGTATTTGGAGAAAACAATAATGTAGGTTAAATGGTGATTTAGGACCAAGTAGGTTAATTAAATATAGAGAAAAACATTGCGTGCAGAGAGTAAAAGAGTAGAAAATTATTGTAACTTAATTTAATCACAAGATATTCTAATCATATTTTAAAGAAAAAATTTCTAGTTAGCAAAAATTAAGTTCACTATGCGCATTATATTTCTGGACGAAAATTAGAAGGAAGCTGTGTGTGAAGTGGTGTAGTGGTGTAGGTGAAGTAAAGTGAAACAATTTCAATATATTGCATTTAAATACTCGTCAATGAAATGGTTATTGGTCATTATCCACAAGTGCTAAAAGGATATTGTATACTCTATGTTCATCTAGACACTTTAAGATAGTCAGTTTCATAAAAGTAAGAAAAGCTATTTTGTGCCAAATTCTGAAAAACCGGCAAACAAAACTTTCCTTTGTGTTTTAAAAATAGAATTGATGGCTGTATATATTTATTCGAAAAGGTAGCCCTCACTTATATCGTTTATTCACCTGTAAGATTCCAAATCTATATATTGAAAATATTGCATATTGAAATGTGGATTAAATACTGAGTTCCAAAATGTCAGTATCCACCATACAGTAGGAACAAAAAACATGTAATAGCTTT
This sequence comes from Druceiella hillmani, assembly GCA_039881145.1. NCBI lineage: Eukaryota > Metazoa > Arthropoda > Insecta > Lepidoptera > Hepialidae > Druceiella > Druceiella hillmani. The sequence goes on from JAYKKI010000019.1 coordinate 29,925,185, forward strand.
GTCTATATTATTTTACAATTAATGGCGTTTTCAATTAAAATAAGATTCGTCCAAGTAGTAATAATAAAAAATAATTTAAATCATTTATTAATATTTTGTTACAACGTAGAATGTATTTACCGTCTAATCGTGAAATTAGTTAAAACGTTTGACTTAAATTGTTTAACTTTAACCGACTTAAACTTTTTGAAGTTAAACTGAGTTAAACTATTTGATTTCCCACTTTTGCCGCGTTGTTATCTAGAAACGACCCACTTGATGCTTATAATTTTATTGACTATGCATTTACATCTACTATCTATATGGTAAGAAATCGAATACAATTAGTTCATTTTTATCTTTTGAGCATAAAATTACAGTTGGCAATTGTTTGGCTTGGTATTAATAAAGGAGAGATGACAAAAATAAGAGAGAGATAGCAGTTGTTCAGGAATATTAATGTCTCTTTCCTCGGCAGTCGGGGCTATATTAGAAATTTGTTACGTTTTCACCGTAAATATTTTACACAGATTAATTAATGTTGATGGTTGTACGTAAACATTTGTTTTGTAAAAAGTTTTACTTTGATTCATTAGCTATATTTTACATGTAAAAGAAATATGTCCAAAAAATCATAAGTATAATTTGGTTAAGATAATTTTAAATATTTCACAAACCTTTGCAATAGGAAAACGTGCAATGTTTCTTAGAGAAAAAAATAGTGAGAGCAAAAAATACAAAAATTATTTTATTTAAAAATCAGTAAAACAGGAAATTTGTAATATTGAATAAATTATTTCACTTAATATCTTTAGGAAACTTGTGTTTCTTTTCCACAATAGTTTAATGGCAAAAATAAATAACAGTTTTTACCAGTTCGTTACACATAAAATGATCCGTGGAGTTATTTGTCACCTCACTACCTACACAAAACGTACACTGTTATGCCTGAAATGTTTATAAAATTAATACCCAATGTTTTTTACTAAATCTAACACATACAAATATTTTACTTTACTACTTATTTAATTTTTTAAATTTTATTTTTTGAAAGAAAGTAACAAAAGCAGAAATCCAAGAAATTATTAGTTGGTGTTATTTAGCCTCTTCTACTTAAGTTGACGTTGGCGACGGTTTTTGTTCTAAAAGACAACGAACGCCATTTGGTTAAATATATAAATAATATAGTCTTCATCTATAAAATAGTTTGACATAATGTGTTAAACGAATTTCTTATACATCCCTGGCTGCTGACTAAAAAGTTATCCATAGTCGTCAATTACTATCCCTCGCTCATTTTCGAGTCTACAAAATGTTGTAAATCGTAGTCTAGTCTACATGTGCATGTCAAAATATTAATATATATTTTACTTGAGGATTTTTATTGATTTTCTTATATTTTATATGTTTATCTAGTACATGACTGGAAGTCAGTCGCTGGGTAGTGAGTTCCATAAAGTTGCATTTTATAGAGGAAAGGAACGCGAATATTTTACATTACTTGCCCTGCTAGCATGATCCGTATAGGAAATCCAGAAAGTCAGTTAGGCATCTGATTGATGTGTAGTAGACTATACTTAAATGGAAAACTGCGTCATCAAACATAATTAAGCCAATTTTGTCTCCATCAGCGTTTAACCGGAAAGTTACATTACTTTACTAGTCTACGCGGACGATATCACCACCATAAAAGCTCGTGGTAAATACGAAAATTATTTACAGTTATATTTAGATGCTTTTATGGGAAATTATGGTTATTTCTTTATTATAGAAATATTATAAAAACATTTATGACAGGCTGCACCTTATGTATCATTTTCGTATATTGTTGCATAAAAGGAGCTTTCTTCTAAAAATTACAAGCAGTTGCCGGCCATTACACAGATTGTTGAAAGCAGAACAATTATTTCTCGAGTATTCGAGATTGTCTACGGTTATGTTTTCTTTGTACAAAACAAAGAAACATTGACGTGTCCGTTTGTCACAGTTATTTTTCTCAAAATTCATTTGATGTGGAAACTAGATATTTGACATAGTGATATAGCATATTGGCCTACATACATATGAGCATATATAAGATGTTGCGAAAAAGGAGAGAAAGAGGCTGGACGAAAAAGGGGCCATGAATGATTGTACGAAGAAGAAACCATGAATTTTTTTTTTTGATTTGTTTTTTTTATAAAATATATATTTATGGTTGACGATTTTTCAAAAGCGCTGCAATAAGTTTTTTTTTATTTGGGAGTATAATATACATTCTGGTACAGATAACACTCAAAAATAATTATAGGATAAAAAGTAACAGATATTTTTATAAAATTCTAGGTAAAATAATTATAGAAATATTATAAAAAAGCCCTTGAAACTCTTTACACATAGTTTGAGATAGAAATTTAAATTTATGAGTAATGCTAACCTACGAATGTGTCGATATTTAACACTGATAATATTAATATGCCAATTTTTAGACGAGCAATCGGTTACTGGAAAAATATATTTTGTCACATAAAGAGATTAATCTAGGATCGTTTCACTATAGGTATTTAATTCTTTATCACAGTGCTCTTTGTCTTTCACTGATTCAATGTGTGATTTCGATTATTATGTTTCCTTTTATTGCAACCAGTTTGTTCCATTCACCATTATCATATTGAATATATTTACCGTTAATTTTGTAGAAATTCATTATTCACAATTAAATGAAACTACGTGATGTAGTATTATTTCTACTTTCTTTAATTTCTTTACCACGACCTAAGTTTCGTTGTATTACAACATCTTCAGGTGGGATATTAGCAAAGATCTTTGCTAATATCCCAGCTGAAGATGTTGTAATACAACGAAACCTAGGTCGTGGTAAAGAAATTAAAGAAAGTAGAAATAATACTACATCACGTAGTTTCATTTAATTGTGCACCATTATCATTTTATTCAAGAGTTTTGGTAAAACATATTTCTTATTGAAAAACTTTTTGTCCAAGCTTATTTGGTTATATAGATCATTCTTAATTTTTTTCGCTAAAAATTCCATCACCAACTTAGAGATAAGCTAAAGCAATAAATGACCTTAAAATATAAAATAGCCAACAATAGTACAGATAAATATGTAGCTATTTGAATTAATGAGGAACTAACTAATTGTCTATGGTGAACCTGGAAGTAACTCCAATGACTCGGGTTCATTCGTCAAGAAATTGAAAAAAGTAATGAAAACTTGTGTAAAACAGTTGGGCTCTTCAGGATATAAGATGTAAGCAGGTAAAATAAACTATGATACATGATATGATATTCCTTACATAAGGACATAAGGCCATCATTGTAATTAAGTAACTTGAGAAAAAGCATAATTGAAAGCAGCTGCAGTCCTAATTGAAAGAAATTAGTTACGTTCAGCTCTTTCCAAATTCACTAATTTTTTTAAAAAAATCTTTGTGCGATGCTTCGAAGACAAGATGAATGCATTTATTCAATATTCCTACAGATATCATGTATATATATATATATATATATATATATATATATATATATATATATATATATATTTTTATATATATATATATATATATATATATATACATACACATACTATACGGTGTTTTTGTTATTACTCCATTTTTATGAATTAGTATTCCAGATTTAAGAAAGAAAAATAGTCATTTTCTCACTTAAATTGACATAAATGTTTTGTTACTACTGAAGGTGAATATTTTTATTTCCTCAAATCAGAAAATGTAGTTAATATTTAAATAAAACTGTAATAGGATATATGAAAATTATTAAAAATTAATAAAAATTATTTTATAATATTTAATTTATTTGATGCTTTTCCTAGAAACGTAAGATCTGCATATCGATGCTAGAACACAGAGCGTATTATTTTTTGTGTAACATTATTTACTTACATATGTTTATTTGCAACTAAATTCAGGTACATCGTTGACTAAAATAAAGTTCTATAAGGCTCTATATTAATAAAATACAGAGAAAATAATTGAGTTCGTCAAGTATTACGACCCGTGCAATGTTAATTTACGCAAGTATAAAGTAATTTCTTTAAATTGCATAGAAAATTACTTTTCTTTAGAGAATGGAATCTACTCAATATGATAAAATATTTTTTCGCATTATATTTCTTGAAGAATGTGAACAAGAAATTTAATTTCATTAAAGTGCGTAGACATTGGCGCGCCGGGCCCTATTTCGAATATACTTCGTCTCGCTTCGCGTCTTCGACATCAACTTACACTACTAGACAGTTCTACCTTCACATTATTTAAGTCAGTTTTGAGTGGAAGGTATTAGGATCTTCCTTCATCTGTTTTGGACATAATTTTTTGAATTTAATATTCCAAAGTTGAAGTATGTGGACGGTAAAACGTCCGTCTTACATATTTCCAAGGGAGACTATTGACCTCTATAAAAACTACGGCAATGATACATCACAGTTTTTTGAGGAATTTCCAATAATTTTATTCCTTTGAGAAATAGACAATATATTTCTATATATAAATAATATAGTTTCCCTTGACAATTTTATAATAAAATAACCATTACCGGTGGTGAAACTCCATGTAACTCTAGCGCTGGTGTTTTGATAAAATCACGAATTAAGAAAATCATTAAGAAAAGGTGTTTCTCGCTGCATCATGTTAACATTAATTAAAACGTGCATGATATAAGTGTATGCTGTATGCAGGTAAAATAAATAATGACTTAATTATCTTACGTAACAGTCAGGAGCATAAGAAAAAATAAAACAATTCGAAAATAAGTGTATTGAAAAGAGCTTCCATCCGAATAGCTGGAAACTATTTAGTTTCAGCTTTGCCTGTCATAAAGTCAATGGAGAATAAATAGATCTAATGTTAACTTATCTTACAAGAAAAAGTCTACGTGCAATTCTTTAGAAGAAGGCTAGACGACAGCATTTGCTTCAAGAATACTGTGGACGAAGTATGAAAAAATACTAAGTAACAGAAATTAAGAAAATTTACGTCGGTACGATAATTAAACTGGCGTGGGGGTAGCGCTCGAAACACAATCCTTTCAATTATAATGCACAAAAGTAATATGTCCAGGAAATTACAACGCTATTCCATACTACATCATATTAAAATGTAGGTTTTTGTTCAAACTCCACTGAAACATTCAGGCGATATTACGCCAGAGTTGTGAAATCGCTTTTAGATCGGTTGTCACACAACTCAGCCCCAACAAAATAAATCGTTAACTGATTTCTTCACAGAGCTAATTCCTCTCATTACTCTTAATATAAAATATTTTGGATTAATTAGAAAATAACATTTTCCACGATTCCAAATCTTTAAAATTTCAATTTAAGAAATCCCCTTTTTTATCATGAAATCGCTTCAATATGTTTATTATATTTAAGCATCCTGCTATCCCCGGAAAAACTATATTTTTAAATATGACCAGAAAACCACTTTTAAAATTATATGTCAAGAATAAGATCATCTGACGATTCCCTGACGAGCTATAATAAGTGTTTTTTATAATTTTTAATAAAGGTGTGTTTCATCATATCATTCCAAATCCATGCATCTAAGAACAATGATTTTCTTTATTATTATATTTTTCCTTTTATCCTTATTTGCAATAATGGGCCAAAATAATTCATGTAAATTTTTATTTAAATAAAAAAACAACTCTTTCTTATTTACTTATTCCCGAAAATACAAATAAATATTTTATATTAGATTATAAGTACAAAGTGTTAAACATTCATAAAGGTTATTTAATAGTAATTCATTTTTCGGGAGCTATTTATAAAATACTAAGCTTTTCATGTTGGCACTCGAACACTACGGGGTAACATTTACTATTATCCAAATAAATCCAAATAAACTCCGGACCACAAGGAATCCTCCAAGTGTTTCGACCCGTGGTGTTTCAATTAACATACACATAAGGTTTTAGGTCATCTTTTAAATTGCATACGAATTTCCATTACCCTAAAAAGAAATTCGCTTTACAGAATGGATGCTCTTTATGATAATACACTTTTCGTATTACATTTTCTGCAGAATATGGTAAGAAATTTAATTTCACGGAGGTGGGCCGACGCTGGCGCGACGGGCCATAATTCGAATATACTTCGTCTCGCTTCTCGTCTTCGATATTAACTTGAATTATTAGATAGTGTTTTGGCATTACATAAGGCAGTATTGGAAGGGATAAATATTAGTTTTTTTAAATGAATTCTTGACTCCAAAATTACGGTTGTGAGGAATTTGACTGTCGACTTTCCATAATCCGTTCTGCTAAGAATATTATTGCGTTCATTATACTATTCATCTTTCTGCCTCTCATCTGAAACAGCTTTCTAGAGTCCCAATCTCTTTTATTTCCTTCTTATTTAATCGTTCTCACATTAATGAGGACTGTGATGCACAACGATAGGTGACGTTTTGCTTGGCGGTAGTAGCTTGGCGGCAGTTCTCATTATTTTGCGATTAATTTGTGAAACACTGGTGATCTGATTAGTCAATGAACCGACCCATATAGCCGGATATAAAAATATAAAAATTACAGAAGACAAAAGAAAGACTTTTTATTTATTTAATGGTTAGGGACTGGAACAAATAACCATCGCAACTGGTAATGTCACTGAGTAGAAAAAAGAAACATGGTGATTGAATCAGGGTTTATATAAAATTCTATCGTAGACAATAAAAACTATGTAGAAAGGGCAACATTTATATTTAATAATTATAATGATTGTCTCAAAAAAATTATGTTTTAACTTCGTATTTATTTTTTTATTTTTTTTTTGAAAATTGGGATTTTAGGAACAGCGATATATACATCGAATGAAAGTACAAAAAAGGACGGAAAACAGTTACTTACACTCTTTAAACAAATTACACCACTTCGATGATGGATACTGTCATAACACCTCCTCAGTAAACTTTATACCTGTGTTTATCATTAAGTTGTTTGCTTCCACTTTTTCTGTAATTTTGATTGTTGGGTTGGTTTTATTCCGGAACGGTGAAACATGTTTACATATTTATCCATTTGTCCGCCCTAATTACCCCTGGCTAGAAAATTAAAAACAATTGAATTTTGTTTCTTAATTTAGTCCATAATCACTTTTGTGATATAATATTTTTTCACGGTTAATTTATTAAAGAGGTATAATAACGGTTTAGTTATTTACAGGTTTCAGTTGAATTCAGAACCGGGAGGTCAAATCTTGTAACATAAAAATACTTGTAACGAACGACCTACAAAATTGCTACACTGCATGCTGATTCCTGAAATTGTCGCATACAATTCATTTAAACGTTATTTTTATATGTCTATAGCGATTTACTTTAATTTACTCGAAAATACTTCCACGGTCTGATTTAGTAACAGAAAATGGAGGAAAGATTATATTTTTTGTATGTCTTTATATTATACCTTCGTACATCTTTTTGACGTAGTTTTAATGGTTTAATAATTAAACTCAAAAATGAACCTGCACACCTCAAATTATTTCGCTCAAATTGTTATTTGTCAATTCGCACACATTCTAAAAATATATAATGGAATTGAAAAAAAAACTCACGTTAATCAGGTATCTGTTTTAGAGCTAATTTCTAAAAAAAATCATTCTTCTTTGTCATTTGAGTACAATGTATACCTAAATATCATATTTGAGTTTAAATATTTAAACCTGTATTACTTCTATTTATTTATTTAAAAACAGTAACGGAAACATTACAATTTTAACATTTTTCGTTTCAATAATTTTAACATGATAATTAACTGAATTTAGTAATATTATAATACAATTTAGTATATCAATTTACTGTAAATTCTCGGTCTCAGAAAACGTGATCATATATTTCTGAATACAGCTCGTTTCACAAATGGTTGAAGGTCTGCGATCGACGCCAACTTCACGTATTAAACTTTTTTAATATATTAATAAAATTCTCAGAGCCCAAATTTTCTCACTGCCAAATTTAACCAATTGTCTGCTCACAACCTTGGGCTACGATCTAAAAGTTCACTCACCTTACTTATTCTCTAACATACCTCTGCCGCTCATGAAAAATACTTCACTGTTGCTAAAGATTTTCAAAGATCGAATGAAAAAGTCCTGGAGATGTTCCTGATCCTTTTCCCTTTGTACACTGGCTGTTTCCTTTCTTTTCCATTCTAATTCATGTCAGCAGTTTACATTATAAATTCATTTGTCTTTGAGGTTTTTTTTATCATTATATATGCTCTAACTTTTTTTATTGTAAAATCTCTTACAGTCTACCAACCAAATTTCAATACTAATTTGTATGGTGGGTTAGAAGAAATTATTCATTGGTAAGTCCGTCATACGTAATATACATTAAAGCTGATAAATAAATAAATACATAATGATGACATACTTCAACAAGTTTACTTCCACTCATTACAAACTCGTCACACTCTGGTGCAACCGCACCAAATACATCGCGAGTCCCTATCATCGCACGACACGAATTCAAGCCTTCTGTATTAGTATTCGAGAGGAGCGCGTCCTCGACTCTAGCAATAAATACAAATGCATGTCCTTTCAAAGTTCATACAATTCTGTATTTTAATTGTTATTAGCTTGTTTAACTTAGAGATTCCTCTTTTAACGACAAGTTGATCTTATGTGTTTGTGTACGTTAAACACACCAAAATATATAATTAAACACGTGAACAATATTTAGTTGATATTACTTTATACAAAATAATATAATTTGTTTAGATTTTTATGTTAATTTTGTTAAGTTAATTTACCATTTCAAGAATATGTAGTTGTCTATGCAGACCGACTTTATTATAAACGCATTTTATGTCTCGATGTTTCATTATCATAAATATAACTATATAAAGAAACCTAAGAAGAACACTGAATTACCAGTATAATCAATTATTCTTTCTCGTATCGTTAACCATTCATATAAGCTACCTATTATACCTATATTTAAATTATAGACATGAATAAATATGTAAGTAAAGATTAATAGATATTACTTGATAAAAAGCTGTTTAATTTTGTCACATTTTTATGATTATTTCTTTAAAAACTACTTAATAATTACAATAATACATGGATGTCTACGTAGACGATCTTTAACATAAACATATTTTGAATAACTTATTTTTCAGTAACAAAATACACTTTATTTTTTGATTTTAACATTTTGTGAAACGTAATTACATCTAGATGTTTCATCATCGTTAAAAGAACATTAAAGTTAATACTTTTATAACCATGCTAAACTACTGGCGTAATTAATTTTTCTTTCTCGTACCGGTGGATATTCAAAGCTGAATAAAGTGTTCGCGTGTCTTATCTCATCACTTTAATGAAGCGGCGTGACGCCCGGTGCGCGTGCACTGCAGGAAGCCTTAATTCTTTGTCTTAACGTTGAATGGCTTGGAATACGAAAAAAACATGATTGATTATAATTGTCTTATTTAATACCGTGGAATCCATAGAAGATTCCTATATCATTTTAACAAAGCCCTGTAAATGTAATTAATCGCAGAGTTGTACATTTTGTAACTAATAATAAATGAATAAATGTTTGAAATTGACTCCAAAGCTGGTTCAACTATCCGTTCTATTTTTTCAACATTTTCCACGAATTTTTGACAATAATATTTGTTGTGATAAACAACAATTTTTTCACACCAAAACAAATGCCGGATTCATTTTTTAAATTCGAATTTGTATTGAAGCTTCTGTATTTGCGATTACGAATCTAATCTTGGCTTTTCAAAACTCAAAATAATGAGAACATGGTGGAAAATCTTATGTGGTTACAACCAATGTCGTCGACAAAAATAACTAATGAGTACCTTTTTATTTTAGTATTTGTGATTTTATATTTTAATTAGTTTATATGTTTTGACATGGAACCGTAACCGTAGCCTATTTCAATTTTGGGACAGTCTCTGTTATTAACATATAACCTTACATTTCCGTGACATGGGGGTAAAGTATGAAGCGAGACAATGAGAGAAGTTTTCTGTCAATGAAAAAAAATTTGTTTTTAATATATAGTTACTTATTAAAAAACGAAACGCATTCATGATCCCATTTTGACTTAGTTTATCCAGTCAACAAAGGAAGCCACGAGCAGCAAGTAATATCATATCTAAAGAATTTTAACTACTACACACCTTTTATATTTAATTTAGATATTCACTTTTGACCGTACTGTAATTTTACAAAAAAAAAGATAGAAGGAAAGTAGGTTGAATACGATAATTATGGTGTATATATCAAGATATCTCATGGAGCTGCGAACTCTCTTATAATGGAAAAGCCAAAGCGACTTTGCAAAATGCAAATAATTCAAAGTACAGATAAATTTTGTGTTAGTTTCTTCTCTTATTCACGCATATATAAATATAATAATCGTTAAAGGAACAGACGATTTTTTTTCCGCTCCCCACTAACTTCATGAGCTGCAGTTACGGTGCCCATAAAAATGATTACAAATGGCGTCCCTAGTATGCTCGCCATTTGCCAACAACACGGTTCTACCTCTATGGGATATTCAAGTAAAATTAAACCTCGGCGCCACATACAAAAACAGAAATGTGCTACTTTAAATAGTTGGCCTATTGCAATTCCGTATTTACATGTATAATTTCAATTTGTTCACGCAAATTCATCGAAATTGTATCAGCTGAATGTTACCGTATCTAGTGTCTAGAAGTTTTTTTCGATACTTCAAACGCATGACTAAAAATGAAAACATCAGTTAAACCTTTTGACACTTTCAAATTTTATACTTCTAAAATGAAATTCGAAAATGATAAATGATATACATGTCTTTTAATACTTAAAAACATGCGGTGATTGATGGGATACCTGAAAGTAATCAGCCTTACATCTATGGGAAAGTACATAAAAATAGTAATATTATGCTAACTCTCAATTTTGATCTCCACAGGAATGACCCATTTTAATATTTTACGTAAGTTGCTATAACATTGTAAAAATTATTAGGATGCGGCCGACCAATAGATGGACGGAAAGACAGATATGAGGAAGTAATAAGAATTTGAATGTTCCTCTTCAGAACTTTATATATGGAAATATTTATTTATTACTAGCGTTCCCCCTAACTTCATTTGCGGAGAATTTGAATAACATGGTATTTTATAGCTGTAATGTGTTAAAAAATAGTAACAATATACAGCAATTATAATATACCTGTACCTTTGACACATTTTAACAACATAAGTTCGACAAATAACGTGACTTTTTTTATTACTGTTAAGGGACCTTTTTTAAGGCTCTTAAAGGGCAAAGTATATTTGTTAACTATCAATCGGTATTTGTGAAGAATGAAATTGTTATTACAATACAATAAACATTTTATCGTTGGGAAATTTTTGTTTGTATGTCTTTTATCTGATGCTCGGGAAACTTCCACTAGTGTATAATCTATAGTGTTCAAAAAGAAAACAACAAATTCTACGATACTATCAACAAAATATGAGCAGTAAGCGATAAATATTTAATTCAAAAGAGTCGATTATTGAGGCATTGCAGTTACGCAAAAATGTTTATACATTATATTAGAAGATGCAGAAGACTGTGAAAAGTACAACGATGCTATTTTTTGAAACCGTTTTCTGTTGCAAAATCGAATCATGAAAGTATTTTTCAGTCTAAGACTGATTCATAATAGATTGTTTGTTACAAATGTTTTACATTATTGCTTTATAATTATCTACATAAAATCTCAAATTGATGGAAAAATCACATTTGCTTGGAAAGGTAAGTTACCATACTGGATTTGTGTTTACTGTATGTAAAAAAATTAATAGAAATATTACTGCAACGGTCAACGATGTGCTAGTAACAACATCGGAAGCAGAACTAAGCGATGGACATTGACTATTTTTCTCACCTTTTGAATGTGTCTGGCGTAAGTTCTACGGTCGTATATTTTGGATAAGAAAATCATTCAGGAAACTTTTATGATATAGTTTATTGCCAGATAGTTTTGAAAGCCGCCGCATAAAGACTATGTTTAATTGAAAATTCGAATTCAATAACAAGTGACCACGAGGAACACATTCTTTACACAGCCGAAAGTGTGTCAATAATTTGTGGAGTATCACCTGCACACAATTTTAATATTTCATGCCGTTTTTATTGCAATTTTTCCACTGAGATTCGTATGTTATAAATAAAGCAAAAAGATGCACAGCCAACAAAGCTAAAAAATATGTTAAACAAAAGTAAAACTAGTACCACGAGGTATATTTAAACACACTAATTTTTAGTAGCAATTGAGGTTTTTAGAATTGGTAATTTGTAATAATGTTTATAAAACATTAATTAAAAGTTCGTGAATTTAATTATTTCGCAATTTATTGAGATACTTTGTTTGAATATATTATTTGTTCTTACAAGTTAGCTACAATATAAAAACGGATGAATCACGTCAAGTTGATTTCAATACAAGAATTTTTCTTAAAAATGGTTTTTTTGGTCTCAATCAAAAAGTTACGACGATTTCCTATTGTCATTTTACGATGAAGCCACGTTACAGTTTATATTTGAATTAACAAGTCCAAGAAACTTCCTTCAACAGCGACAATTGTTAATAAAATCAATGATGTGCAAATCATGGTGGACACGATAACAAGATTTCGTCAGCTGAATGAACAACCGAATATTTGAATATGTCGCATGTTGAAATGATGGGTAATATCCATACAGTTATTATCACACGTTTCCCATTTTTCTAGGAATAAAAGATAAACTATGTAGAATACATTACCCAGACCCTGAAGAACTGGACTCTGCCTTCAAAAAGACCGTGAAATAGACTATAAGGAAGAGTTGAATCGATTGCTACTTTTAGTACTTATATCAAATGAAATGATGCATTGATTACCAAGGAGACTATTTCGAAAAACAATAAATAATTTACAAACTTACTAGTTGGTACCGCTTTTGGTACTCTAAAACTTTCAGTGTTCACCATTTAGGGATACTTACCAATTTAATATGAGATGCTCATATTTATCCCACGGGTGTAAATTTGTCGTAAATTTCTGAAATAGAATGATATTTAAAACCATTTCTATAGTTTTCTGTTAGCTTTAGTCCTAGGGACTGAGTGTGACATATTTTTGTGGATATATACTGCAACATTCTTAAAATATTTCATTTCAAATAAAAAAAAGATAATTTTGAAATCATACTAATCAACAACTGAGGGAAAGGCATCATATATAAGTAATACAGGAAATTATTAAAGAAGTTTCAAATAACAAATAAAAAAGTTTTGGATGTTACTCGGAACTCCAATTAAGCAGAAAATGCCTTTTTAAATGTTTAGTAAAACAATTTTGATAGAACTGTTACAGAATATGATTTGAATATAACCATTATTTTCAAAATGTCTTGCAAGAAAATTTATTCACGTATTTAATAAAAAATAATGCGGCTTAGGACATGTAACAATTATTGCAATTAGAACATAATTATGTTTTCCAAAATATTATCTATTTAGTTAATTATGAGGTGTTTTGATTTCGAGTTTGATAAAAATGTTATACTCTGTGTTCAGGTTGAATACTATTTTATACTTTAACACTTTAATTATTTAATAATATTTTATTTTTAATCTTCGTTTGATGAAATAATGTTATTCCAAGTTGGACAATTTAAAGGAAGAAAAACTTCCTTACGTAATTAGGCAAGAAAGAAGAAAAACTTCCTTACATATAAACATTCGGTTCTACAGGATTTCCTTTCTCATAGTTATTGCCGTGTTCGGAAAGTAAGGACGACTTAGTTTTAAAAAACCGTAAAAAAGTATTTTGAACCAATTTAATTTTATCGCGAAAACAATAATTTTAATTGTTTTTCTAGGTCATTTCAGTGATTATTTAAATACTAATTGTGCCCACAAGTTCGTTCTCATAGACCATGCAATTAATTCTGGGGCGTAGGACTTCGTGGTAAAATTAATACATATGTATATCGCTATTTATTAAAAGATTTATAAAAGTAATTTTTTTTTAAATATGTATGAATTATATTGAAACTCCTCCTTTTTCATTAGACAATTGCGATGAAACATAGCATATATATTGTCTCATACCCAACAAATTCGAGCAGTGAAAACTTGAGCAAAATCCAGTTAGCTAACAGACAAATAAAAATTTATCTCAAATATTTTTCTTAAATACAGATAATAATTTCTTAAATACAGATATCAATTTTGTAGTTTTATCATATTTATATAGGCAATAAAGTGACATTCAAATTCTTAAAGCCTACTATAGTAGACCTAAATGTGAAACCAAATGTGAAAACGAATTCAAATTTTAAACAACTTGAGAAAAGAAAGTAAGTTTATGTCGAATACCTACTACATTGAAAAATTATATATGCTGAAGACGACCATTAACGGCGTTTACCCCCATGCGTCTGCTCATATTCGAGTTGCTTGCTCAAACAACTATTCCTCCCGCAACACTCCACACTTCACCTCTGTCCGTTTTGCCAATGTGCACCCGGGTGCAAAATTTCATTACAAGATTAAAAATAATTAACCTAGTGTTACTTGTTGATATATACTATTTACATACTATATGTATGTACTATTTACGTAATATATATCTGTGTTAATACCAGTCGAATAATCCCACTGCCATGAAATTAAAAGTTAATATTACTTCAAGGTGACACCTTTATTTTTTTTCTAGAAAATTTAATCAATTTGGGGATAATTTTTAAGTGAGCAAAGCAGACAAAAATTTCAAAAATAATCTTGATACGTTCGTTTACTTATCCTTCATTTTTCCAATCATTTCTTGGCTAACGTTTCCGGTGTACAGATACGCAAACTTCAAAATTTTATTATATGTATCTATTTATCTTACCGTCAGACAGAACGAGGCCGCCAGTAACATTAACCGTATTAGGTTAATGACATATTGTTCCAAAAGTCACTGTACACGTAATCACACTCCTAAACATTGGTTAAATTTTTCTTACTTTTGTAATGCCAAAATATTTTTATTTATTTTGTTTTTCTTACTTATTTACTTTTATGTTGTTTAAAAGCAAGGTGTTTTGTACCATGTGATATATTTGGGGTAGAGAATTAAATTACAATTTCAATCTAATACATGTTACTCAACGCTGAAAGTTTTATAGACTCAATTTCGTTTAAAAATAATACATAAATGGACATATGTGGATTAACTTAAAAACTTTCCTTTTCAGGCACAAATACCTCCAAAATAAATACAACGGCAACATCATCAGTGGTGCATTATCAATGTTGCGGGATCTTTTCGGACCCTTGACACGTTATGTTGTCAATGATTACGTAATGTCAATGATAACGTCCTTCGCCTTTTCCGCTGCATTTTCGGTAATTCAATTTCTTCACATTCTACATAGACATATACCCGTCGAGAATCAGACAAAGGTACCATGAAAAATGCTGTTAAAGGGATATAAAATCGATACATCACTTTTTATATCCGTCGGAAAGAAATGAGCTGAGCTAGCTTGAATATGTAGGAAGTACATAAATGAGAATAAAATCTCATATTTGTATTTCGTTCATAATTCATATATTCTAATATTAATACAGTTTTATGTAAATATACACATATTATAAAGTAAAACATATATCTTTAGCCCTGCGATAAACTCCCGAACGGAGTAATTGATTTACATGAGATTCTGATAAATATTATCTTGTACACTCGGGGATGAACATACAGTTGAAAACATCACGTTGTTATCGATAAAAAGACAGTGAGTATAAATATCGGGCTAGTCGAGGGAAAATTGTTGTAATTAAATTAAGGTCCTTTAAGGAAATATATGCTGTGATAAGGAAATTATTTATTGAAGAATTGTAGGATCCAATCATTTATTAAAGAAATCGACAAGTGAATATTTCAATAGTTAAGTTCATACCCAGTTAGATGATTTCCATTTTTAAGGGTGTCGTTTCTAATTGCGGGTCTTTATCACTTTTAAATTCATCTATTTGTGTTGCAGGTATTGGACTCTTTTGTAACCATCTACTTATTGTAGAAAGCCAATGCTAAAGCGGTTTTTACAAGTGAAGTCGCGTGCATAATATAGTGGATGGCTTAATATTCTTTAAAAACTAATTATATGGAAATATCAGGAGATATCACAGTAAAGTTATCAATTAGAGCCTTTAAAAAATAAAAAAACAACATAATGGGTTATATGATTGTTATTCAAAATACAATAACAGCAAATGATGCTAAATGGCAATTTTCAGAATTTTAGATCTTGATCAGTTTACATTTTACGAGACAATTACTCTTTTAATTTTAATGAGACTTTTATTGTTTTACTATTTTTATCGTTTTTAAAGTTTATATTAATATAAGTACAGTCTATAGAATAAAACTAGATAAACAAAACCTGAATGATTGTGTTTGCGAAAATTCTTTAGAAGTGCATACAGGTATAAAATTTATGTAGACATTTTTTTAAAATAAATCGGTCTAAATTCATGCCTTAAATCATCGATTTTTACATTCGTGGAAGGAGACGTGATGCAGTTATTTCGCTTCAAACATTTCCATGCATATATTCATAAAAGGTCTCGTTTCTACTTACATAAGTACAACCTATAAAACAAAAATAGATCAACAAATGCCTGAATGGTGAAACTCGCAGAAAATACTTTCGGGGAATAATCAGTCATAAAAGTCATTTTCGTAAATAATTCCGTCTACGTTCATGTCTTACGTTCTTTATTAATACATTTATGGAAGGAGAAGTGAAGCAGTTATTTCGCTTCAACAATTTTCATGCATGTTTTCATAAAGGACCTCGCTTCTACTAATTGAACAAAAACAGGTCAACAATTGCCTGAACAGTTGTGTTCGCAGGAAATACATAAGGATTATACAGGGTTATAGAAGTTATGTAACCATTTTCATGAATAATTATATCTATACTTACGCTTTATTTTCTCTATTTGAATATTCATGGGAGAAGAGGGTCCGGTTTTTGTTCATTTTTGTAATTTTCTGACATTTGACTTTTTTATTTTTCTGAGTCATCTACCTTTCTTTGTCTCACTCATATTTTTTTCATGTTCGTTATCAGTTGCTTTTTTCTCATACTTTGGCTCACAGTAGAGTCGTCTTAATGTTTGCTTTAATTTCGAATTAAAGCAAACATTAAGACGACTCTACTGTGAGCCAAAGTATGAGAAAATGCATTTATGTCGGATATTTGCAATTTTAATTTTATTCCCATGCATTATGGACTGATATACCATTACATAAATCTACCTTTTGTATTTAGTTTTTCCTAGTAAAATAAAGAAACTTTATAACTTTGTTATGTTTATCCGTCCCTCCGCCAAACCTTTCATCTGTCGCTGCCCCACAATTTGCACATTTATTGACCTATTACTCGTACATAACGTTATCTTAATTAATGTCTAACAAAGTCTACAATTTTTTTTTAAAATGACTGCCTCACACATGTGAAGTGGGAGTAAAAAAAATATTCGCACCAAATTCATTGAAAGAGGCATCACTTGACAGGTCTTTCAAAACAAAATTGAAGATCTCAATACAGTTTTTCACTTTTAAGTGAATTTTCTGAAACAAAATTACTTGACACTTTGAAGCTTAATCTTTAAAGCGACGTGCAATATATCCCCTACCCTAATTGTGCAGCTATTGGTTTAAAAAACTTTAAAGGAAAATTGTAGATACTAATGTTCGAAAATTTAAAATAATATTATTCTGTTACTTGCATCAACAATTTGAAAAGATTTAGACAATTATGGAGCTCTGTTTTATGCGTATCCCAACACACACCTAACCGTTCTTCTTTAACACGCTTTTATACTTCGCAACTACTATTAAAACTATTCATTCTGTCAACGGCAGGTCGTTGCCCTTTTACATGGTCTTCTATTTTCTGTTTCTCGACAATAAACTGTGCAAATAAGCAAACTCGTTTCATTTGTCTATAAGCACGTCATATACATTTGTTACTATTATAATTTTCCATTTTACATCGTTCATAAATATGTTTTTTTCTATGTACATTTGAGACTTGCGTGTTACTAAGCGTTACAAATATGTACAATTCTGTGTTCATACTACAGTACCATATGTATACTTCCGACACGAATTTAAAGCACCTCATATCTTTAAACCGTACATATGGTCGGCCAATTCCTTTACGAAACTTGCAGGTTGAACCGTGATTATAATACATATAACGCACATTTGCCTAACATTGGTGCCATCAAACCAACCGGCTGAGTTACTGCCTACTCTAATTAACACAAGGGTTCGTAGTTGTCGTATAACGGATTCACTTATAAACTAATGCGTCAATTATTACATAGACGGCCAAAGCAAAGATAATTGAAACATACACGTTGCTGTAACACTGACGTCTCGAACAACAACAACCCCTTTACTTTGGAATTTAGTAATTATGTAAACGCCAGTATAATGTTGTAAATGTTAATAATTAAATTTTATCCATGATTGGGACACATGTAGGCAATATTTTTTACACTATGTGAATTTTTTACTTATTAGGGTGCACGAGATAATCAACTTAGAACATATATTTTTTACTAAAACGATGTCTAATTTACGGATTTCCTCAAATCTTTGGACATCTCCTAATACTAAAAGTACAACAGTTTGCAGTACAATGTACAAAATAAATTAATAAATTAGAAAAAAACGTACCAACATTAATTAAACAGAAAACTAATTAATAATTACAAATCTACTTTATAATTGCATTCTTAAAATGGTAATCAAAACAACTCCTGTCTGGTTGAAGAGAATTACTTCGAAACAAACCTGTCATAAAGTCTGAAGAAAGCAAAAAAGAATAGTAACAGTAAACATTTTGTATAAATATCTACGTACCTTCTTTAATATTTTCTCCAACATGAGTAAGTTAACAACTTTATGCCGGAACTAAGTCACTGCATTCAGTTCAAGGGTGCAACGGAATAGAGAGTCTAGCAGTAACATTTCGCTCATTATCAATGAAATAGTGAGAATGTCGCGAGCTACATTTTACCACTCTGTATGTTCTTTTAATGAATATGTAATGCAAAGTTGAAACAGTCAGTAGAAATGATAAATAATCTATCTACCAACAATGTATGATAATATGTGTAGTTGAATCATTTAGTTATTCCGTCCTCATCAACAAAAACGATTTACGTTAAAAAGAAAGCAGATCCGTACCTAAGGAGTGTATAAGTAAGATGTTTAATGATATCTGTACATATTATTAAATATGTGATGTCACAATAATTTATTTCAACTGCGTTATTTATGTTATAGTACTTTAAAATTTCGTGTATAATTATATCGACGATGCTTTAAAAATAATTGTTTTAAGACGTTTTTATCTCGTAACTCTTGTGACTCTCAAACTCAAACGACACTTTCATCGACATACAAAACAAAACTCACAAATGTATCAACACTATCACAATAAAATAGTTTCCTTGACTGATTTATTGGAAAAAACAATAATAACAATTTAGTCCTTATAAAATTAAAACGGTGAATTTTAGTCAATTGTGAAATTAGCTCGCTCATAGAAAAATCCGTAACTCGTCTGAAGTAAAATTACGTTATTTTTTATACATAAGTCGTCAGAAATATCGACTTCCTAGGGCATTAAATATTTAATAATAGCTGATATAATTAAGTAGGGAGACATATATATTCTTGTAAATATCTTAAACATTTGAAGTTATGGTCACAATTTTCCTACAACATTTCCGAAGGCTTCAGAAAACCCTGTTGTTTCCATAACTTTCAGTTTAATAGTTTCGGGAATCAGGGAGAAATAGTGAACATGTTTTATTTAATTTTTTTTAGTATATCTCCGATACACTTATCTAAAACCGTAAAAACTATGTTTCTAAAACTTTTATGACTAGCACTTTCAAATAATACTCCACACTATAGTTGACATTAATATTTTTTTAAATAATTAACTTGCTATCTTGAAATTTCCGTACAAATATTTTTGATTGTTAGCTATTGATATGTGTACAGTTAATAAGATTTATTGCTATATAGAGTGCCTAATACAAGCGGTTTCTGAGAAAAATGTCGTGACTGACAGACAGACGGATATGTGAGTGATCTTACGAGAATTGTATTTTTCTTTTAAAGTACGAAACCCTAAAATTAGAAACTGGTGCATGACAACGGAAGATGTTTTTCCCTCAAGAGCAAATGAATACAAAAGTTAATGATAATTTCTGGCTAAAAAAATGTTACAAACTTGTAAATTTTCTAAATATTTTCTCTTTTTGTTGTTAATTTATTTTCAAGTACGCATCATATCATATAAAATAATGCGTTATGGGGAAAACATCCATCGGCGATATTTTGACGACAAACGAGAGTTGCGAAATCTACGATAACTATTTTGATATTTTAATCCGGTGATGAAATACGTAAAATAAACCAGACATATTGACAAGTTAAGCATCAAAGTGTATACAAATTGCGCGCATGTAGTAAAAAAATTGGTGTTCTTTAACATTTTCCAAATATTGTTAACCGTTATAGCCGTACCTTTCACAACATAATAAAAAGATGTAAATCAGCTAATGTATAATTATGAAATATTTGGATCAAATACCTCCCATCATTTACATGTATGTTCAACGCATATGATATATATATATATATATATATATATATATATATATAAAATCTGAGAATAAGTTTCATGAAGTGGTTTTAAAATAATCTTCAACTGTATACAATCACACTTAACTCGCCTATTATCCACTTCCACAATCCGTTGACGTATAGTTACCACACTGGAGTCATTGGCTTGCACGGTGAAAGTCTTAAATAATTCAATCCTAATACAGACATTACACGCGAGTGATCCTCAAGTGCAATAATTACCTCATCTTTAAGAGAGTAATGTGACATTCTCTCAAAGATGAGGAAATTTCTGTACTTGAAGATCATTCGCGCATAATCTATTGGAAACCACCATTTGTCTATTTAAGTCCCTGTTATTGACGTAATTAACCAGACGATTTGGTACGTGAATCCTTTGGTTTGTAGAATTCAATATTCTAACTACATTTACGTAGTCAGCAATGGGCATTTGAAAAGTAAAAATAAAAGGACGAGCTACAATAAAATCTGAGAATAAGTTCCATGGAGTGGTTTTAAAATAATCTTGAACTGTTTACAATCACACTTAACTGGCCCATTATCCACTTACACAATCCGTTGACGTATAGTTACCGCACTGGAGTCATTGGCTTGCACGGTCGTAGTTAACTGTGTTTCATTCCTTAGTTCTATCGACGGGATTTGCATATCAAAAGTCTGATACGGAATCACGGAAACGTTTACCAACAATTACTAGAATATTTCCTTCTAAAAATAAGTTCAAGATGCCGTCTTGTTAATTAATCGCACGTTAGGTAACAGTTGAGTCTAACATGGTAGCAGGGAAAGACCAATGATATATCATAACCCTGAAACCATGTAGTTATTGTATTCGATATTTAAATTGGTATAATATTTATTATAACAATGGAATAATAACACATTAAATGATTAAATGTTATTACACTGTGTTACTCACAAGCAAAGTTCAAGAAAAGTAAGTTATATTTTATGGCCAACAATTAAATTACTTTTTCTCCTTATTCGTAAAGAGTCATAAAATCAGCGTTGCTATAAAAATATTCACCTGCTGAGAAAATAGGTAAACTTTGCGCTTGGAACAAAATACAAGTGATTACTTTCGAAACATTTTATTTACTTATTGTACATCTATATAATACATTTAGTGTACATAAGATATTGTAAAATTACTTGACAGTAATTAATAGACTTGTAATTAATAAAACGGTTTCTACTTTTTAAAAGCAGATTCCAAATATTTAAATTCGTTTATTTATATCGTACTAGTTTGTAAGTGGATCAAGTATGAGGGTAAGAACAAAGGCAGGGCAGACAGCCTAACAGTAAATTTTTCTATAGTATATCAAATTACAAAGAGGTTTTCTTGAGACCATCGATGCTAAAACTACCCCTAAATTTAAAACTGACTGGTTCAGAAAGTTTAGGAATGAGGACCACGATCTCGAGGACGAACCCCGTACTGGACGTCCTGTTAAAATTAACGTTCAACGATTATGACGCCTAAGTTAAGAGGATCCTCGAATGACGACTCGTTAATTGGTAAATGAACTACACTGCAGTTATGGCACCATAGAAACAAATTTGTGTGAATTGGGAAAAGTTTCAAAATACGGTGTGTGGATACTGCACGAATTGTCATCCTATCACCTTCGGTGCAGAGTTGATACTTGTCAGCAGTTATTGATATTGAAATGTAACTTCGACTGGCTGAATCAGTTAGTAACTTACGATGAAAAGTGGGTTACATTCATTATCCATTAATTCATTGTGAGTTGCTTCCAGAAGGATTTACAATTAATTTAAAAGGATTTACAATTAATTTTAAATTTACTGTAAAAAATTTAATCGGGCCGGCCAAGTTTATTTTGGATATTATAATGCTTGACCATATGTTGCAAAACGTACTCATAATAAATTAGAGGAGTTTGGCTGTGTTCTACTCACTCATTCACCATATTCACCGGACATTGTGTCCTCAGCCTATCATTTATTTAGGGCTCTAGGTAGCCATTTACGTGAAAAAAAATTCAACGTTAAAGAAGATTTCCAAAATGACCTCGCTTTTTTTTAATAAAAATCAGCGGAATTTCACAAAAAAGCATATTGTCTCTACCAACTAGATGGCGCAAATTGGTATATAATAATGATACATACTTAAATTAAATTCAGTGTAACACATAATTTTTTTAATAACAATTTTTGACAGCAACTTGGGGTTAAAAACTTCTTATCGTATATATATTCCAATTGCACGCTTTCTTGGTTAATAGCGGTTCATGTTCAGAATCGCTTCACCCGAATTGGAAGTGACATTTTACCGGTTGCGGTTATTGCAGTGGTTTTACCGAGTTCGGGGCCTTAATGAATTTGTTTGTACCTACAGACTATATATTGCAGGCAATCCAGGTCGTATTTTCCGTAAGCTTTGTACTGCAAAGCAACATATGGTTTAATAAATGTAGAGTTTCTTCTAACAACGAAGTTTCCACAGAATATTTTCGAAATTTTATCACGGTGTTTGAACCTGGTTTTGTATAGTCGGGCGAATTTTATATTACGCTACATAGCGGTAGGATTCTGCAACAGTTCAGCGAAAATTACAATTATTCACTTCGCTTAGTCATTTTACTCTATCGAAGTTTATGATAGCGTAATACAAAACCGGCAACAGTAGTTTTCTCGTTGTTCATCAATTTTTTCAAAAGTAAGCAGATTTCTGTTTTCACGTACATATTACATTACATTGAGTAACATTTTAGCACAAATTATGATTGTACAATTTGCTTAATTATTTTACTGTACCCGCGTTTGTAATAGTTTGACAAACATGTAACCAAATAAAATTACAACAGTAATTTTGTTCATTGTTCATTGCTATCTTTGAAGGTAACCGGATTTCTTTTTTCATGGGCACATTACGTCATAGCTCGTGGTAGTAGTGAGTAACAGCTTAGCCTAAATTACGATTATACATTTCGCTTAGCCTTTTACTATATGCGTCTTTGTCATGTGATGAAACAGATGACTTTATATAAATTGACGATCGCATATTTTTCCTCTCATTAAATATCGTTTGGTCGCCGTGATGCGCTTTATTTATCTACAATAATGGAGACTGAAAATTTATGTCAAAACAATTTTCATTTGTCTAGTATCTGTAAGTTTAAATTTCTATTTAGCTTTATATTACAGGTAGCTGTAAAAATTTTAAGAAAATGTATTTTTTATTTTATTATGATTATTTATTTCAATAATTCTAATAATATGTATGCTCAGATTCGTAATACAAGAAATATTTAAACACCTTCCAATTTTTTTTCAAACATTATTTTCTTCTGTATACACCTTGCACGTTTTCGTCATTACATTACTTTGAAATTTAAATATAGACATTTTAGCCAAATATAGACGTTAAGAGTGGATCAAAATATAGGAAGGAATATAATTTATAAATTGAAATATAAATAAAACCTATTCAAATAAAAGAAATTGCTATACAACTTGTTGCAAAGAAAGGAAATCAAAAACATGGAACTTATTTTTATACGTCGTATAAGAAAATAAAGAAGTTCTATGATGTTTTTCACATTTTCCCACAAGTTTTAAACGGCCTAATTTCTTTTATGTCTTAAAATTTCCAAACGGAAATCGTATTATTTAAACACGAAAGTCTGTCTCCCAATTATGAACTTTAATTTGAGTTATTTAGAGCGTTCGCTAAATGCGTTCTCGAAAAAATGGAGGTCCTAAATGACACATTGAGCAGGAGCAGACTCTAACCCTGTTGGGTGGAAGCGCTGTGATTGTAGATACGGGACACTATTAGGGGACTTTCGAAGGTCCCCTTTTTGTATGAGGCGGGTCGTTACGGGTCCCAGGAGGGGCCCTGAGACTACCCGGGTGGTATGGCGGGAATAGTATATGTATAGAAAACAAAAATAATAACTTTCGATATTGTAATACTTAGTTTTATCTTTTATGAAGTTGTGAACTATGATAACTGTGGGTTGATCACAAGGCATACGGCCTATATCGATGCGGCGCACCGTGGGGACCCGGGTTCTATTCGCGGCCGTTCGTCGAATCGGCTAGACTGGTATTATGGTTGACTGTGAAAGATTGTTCTCGTAGCAATAACATATGACATGTATCAATTAAATACATTGAAGTGGAGAAACAAACAAATATAAATTAGGAAATTTTGGAATAATATAACCTTGACGTAGTTTTTTTTACTTTTCAACATATGTATAGGTTTCTGTACCTCAAAAAAAAATAAGAAACCCATGTGGCGTCCGTCCGCTTATTTAATTTTTTTTTCAGAAATATTTCAACACACGAACTTGAAATTTGGAATATTGATAAAATACATTAACTCGCATATATTTTAGAAGTTAACACTGAAAAATATTTATTTAGAAATTAAAAATAGATATTATTTTTTTTTGCATTTTTATTTTTTGTATGCGAGTATTAATAAAAATACCATATTACAAGGATTTCAAAACTATTTTTAGAATTTGATCTAAAATAGTTCTAGAAATATCATTGAAAGAGCCGGCAAAAACTATATCCCTCTTATCACCAAAACGGCTTAGATCCAAATTATAAAAAACAATGTCGCCAGAAAACTAAAACAATGTTTCCAAATCGCAAGTTTATACAACTGCACAACGTTTTCATGCCTATGAAATATGTTCTATTTCAACATGATAAAAAATATTATTTTTATTTTTAAATAGTTTAATAGAATTACATTAAATGTTTATGTATATGTAAGTATATAGGAATCGCTCATGAAATAAATTCAACATTTACTAAGAAGGTTTTTTTTTATATTCAATACGAAAACATTTATTTTATTTTGCAAATAGTACATGAGGAATTTTATTACAGCATTTCCACGAAATGTCTTTTTATATTTGAACCGACGCAAAAACTAAGTAACTTGAGGTGTGAAAGTAAATTTACAACGTTTTCAATATTAATTTTTTCCTGATTTTCTCCGAAAAAGATCCGGTGTTGAAAAAATTTAAATCAAATTCAGATTACCAACTTCATTAGGTAAATGACTTCATTAGTCTTTCATAATATTTTTTCGTTCGTAATTAAATACATTTTGACAAATTCTTTATTTGAATAGATGTAAAACTAAATAACTTCGGGCGTGATTGTTAGCTTTGGGTTAATTTTTTTCAAATTTTCTTAAAAAAGATCTAGTGTTGTAAAAATCCAATTCAGATTATTAACTTTATTAGGTATATGAATATTGTTTCAGAATATTTTTTTCATTCGTAATTAACTATATTTTGGCAAATTTTATTATTTCATATTCGATTTATATTGAAGTAAGCTTTGAATATAAACTATTATGGCACGAATTCGAAATAAAGGAGGCACACAGTTATTTTTATGCACAACTAGATATACTATTTGGCGAATTCACTGCATTAAAACTCTGTCATTGCAAAGTGTACCAACTCCGCTCACATTCAATGACTTTATATTATAATTACACGATATCATCTTATTAAATGAACGAAAGGCAGATCCCAGGTAATTCTTATACGAATAATACAACATTTTATATACACATTCGAATATTGCATATCATGGATATAAGCTAAAAAGAGCCTGTATTGAAAATACGTATTTGTAATTATGAAAGTTTCTGAGTTTACACTATATGTCAGCATGTACAAGATAGGTGCGAACGTGATAGTATTGCTGCGATGCAAATCGGATTAGACAATTCTTCACAGATAAGGGTGAATATTATTCTAATTCATTTGGCCATAAGTTGTGGCTAGAGTTTAATTATAGACCTTGCATGTGATGGCAGGAACTCTTTAGTGGTAAAGGGTAATTTTATCAACATTAGGCTAATTTTACTTAATTAGTGAATCTTTGATCACTAGAAATACCGAGTTTTGCAAAAAAGGCAAAAATTATAACACGAACTTCTCAACGGCGAGGATTAGTGGTATTTTAAGAACTCATAGAATTTTAACTTTTCCCAATAATTATAACGTAAACAAGAAAGTAACAAAACAAATAGGTAGACATATACAAAAGTATAAAGCAACAAAAATATTGTTTGATAGATAAGTAAGAAATTATCTCATCCGTTGACAGGTGGCCTCTCAGAAACTATTTCTTTTTAAACAAAAAAAAAATATAATGAAATTGTTCAACGCGTTACCGAGTTACAGTTGTACTTGAATAAAAATATATTAACATCTCATTGAAATACTCTTCCTTGTTTAAAGTCAGTTAAAAATTAGGCAATGACAACAGAAAAGTACAGATTATAAGTTGCATTTTATAATAAATATGTGATGTACTACCTCTACTTTTGAAGACCATTTCGGCAATGCTATTTTTAATTTACATCTTAATCTCCCTTTGTAAGCTAGTAGTCGAAGACGACTCTCAAGTTTCGGTTTGACAAAGTCGATGTACGAGTGTAATTACTAATTTATATATAATAACAATTTTACAAAGAGGAAAATTTTATTTGTTTGTTAATTTTTATATTTTGGGAACAGAAACGGCTTATCCGATTACCATAAAACTTTAATCATCCTACAGCTCAGGGCTTCCAGATGAACACTGGGATTAAGAACTTATGGGTAATTAGCATTAACAATTTAAGTGGAATTACTTTAGGCGAGGCGGATAAATTTTTCACTTAAACTTCTAAACTGTTATAGCTAGATTAGAATAATATTATTACCTTGTATAGAACAGCATTTCAACGGTGAATAATATTAATAATTTTGTATGTTTATTAGAAGCATAATTATATAAAAAGATTGGACCATCGAATTCTGTACCTTACAAAAGCATGAAATAAATAATCTAATCATTGGTAATATTGTTAATAAATTAACTGTAAATAATTATAAATTAAGAAGCGCGAGAAAAACCGGAGCGTGCGGTTAGTATTATTTATAACAATTACAGGAAACTACGAGAGGTAGAATTATTTCTACTTTCTTTAAGTTCTTTACCACGACCTAGGTTTCGTTGTATTACAACATCTTCAGGTGGAATATTAGTGAAGATATCTTTGCTAACAGCCCACCTGAAGATGTTATAATACAACGAAACCTAGGTCGTGGTAAAGAAATTAAAGAAAGTAGAAATAATACTACATCACGTAGTTTCATTTAATTGTGAATAATATATTTTTACAAAATTAACGCCAAATATATTAAATATTATTTACAACAGTAGATACATTCTTGCATTACAAAAATTTATTTTGTTAAAGTACTCACTGCATAATACGTAGTCACAGTGTTACTTTTATTTTGATCATTTTAATTCGAAATTTATCCGTTCTAAAAACAAGTAATTTATTTCAATGTTCTCATAATTTTTTTCGGAGAAATGGAAGTAAGATAAATATAGTTTTTGAGATAATATATTTGAAATGATAAAAAATGGTACTCATATATACTACCAGTTCATCCGTCTATCTATATATTTATTTGTTATAAGTTTATGAATTTTAAACGATTGGTTGTTGAAATATACAATTTAGTAAACATACATACAATCAATAAATTCATTATCAAACATAACTTTGGTAACATGAAAAAATGGAAATGTCTTTTTGTTCAGAACAGAATTCGATACAAACGTATTAAAATTATTTAAGCTGATTTGAAAAGGGTTTCTATGTTTAGGCTAAATCATTGCAAAAAACAGGAAAACAATTGAAATACGTATTTCAAAATAATCCATGACTTCCTTTCGTTACTCAAAATTCAGAACATAATAAACTTAGCAAAATATGATTTGCGAAGTAAATGAAAAATTTGTTTACATTTATTTTAAGGAAACTATTTTATGTATTTAACTGTAAATACATAAAATAGTTTCCTTAAACCGACCTACTTGAGGAAAATACAAGAAACATCCAAACAAACATTTTTATGATACATAGAGAAACATCTTTGTTCGAAAATAGTGATCGAAAAATAAAGATTAAAAAAAATGCTCATTTATAAAAATCGTGGTAAGGATTACGAAAAAGTGAAAAGGTTATAAACTTACACTTATAAAAAATTATATTTTAAAAATATTATTTTTGTTATTGAAATTTTGAATATGTTGAAAACAAAAATGTTACTGAAACCAGCATTTTAGACTAATATTTTAAATATCAGTTTTTTGTATGTAGAAATAGAAAAACTTTAATATAAGAAATACTTTAATGTAAAAAATTGGAGTAATAGTCAGAAAACAAGATTTTTTTGTAAAATTTGACCTGAGAGATCATTCAAATATTTGTAAATATTAAGGATTTATTTTATATTTAGTGTTAAGCAATCAAAGAAAAGAAAGAGAAGCTGATATCACATACTGTTTTGTTACTTGAAATTCAACGATGTTTGCAAACTAGATGAGAACAAACTTTTGAATATAACTTGTGGTAGCCTAGAAATAAATACGCTGAAAAAATATTTTCTTTAAAGTTAAGACATTTTCAGATAAAACTTTTAATGCTACACAGCTTCAAATAGCTAATTAACTTTGCTACATTTTCCTTTTCGCTACACAAACTTTTTATAATTATACTAATTTGCTGGAAATGATTTAAAATCTTAACATAAATTGATGCAATAAATCATAAGTCGTGTCAATTCTAATGCGTTTAGCTACAATGAGAGAAATTCACTGTCTGTCATGCACTGCTATTCGTTGTGTGAAATACACTTAGTTTTCAGTGTGCGTAAGGATTACCTTATTTTATTCATACATCAAAATTTTATCAATGTTAAAAAATGGTAAAATCCCTGGAATGCTGATGAAGATTGTCTGGTTAATCAATATCATTTCTCCATCTCCATTTTGTGGATAGAGAAATAATTGAATTATTTTCTATTTTGAAGGAATTTTAAATTGAAATATGAGAAAGAGAAATGTTTATCGTAACTGAACACAGCTCATCTCATTCGATCACTATTTACTGTTCTACAATTCGAGGTGTCTCCAAATTGCTTTTATAGAAACTAAGAGAATTTAAATTATTTTATTTTATTTTATACATTACGCAAGTTAAACGACAAGTAAAATATAGTTTCTGTTCATATTTTTATATTTAAAAACCTGTCGAGATTTCGAACATATTTAGGCGGATGTAACCATTAAGGGTGTGAAGTATTTTCTTTAAACTATTTACGAAAAATATAAATTTTCACAAGCAAAAATATCGTAAATTTTTCGAAAGTTATGAGATTTAGAATCGTCGCTATACTTTTCCGGTTAATTAGTAATTTTGCCTTTTACAGACATTTAACTATTTCGAAAAAGAAAGTGTTTATAAAAAATTAAGCATTTATTAAAAATTAGTGTAAAGAATTCCATGGCTATTTCTAGTGAATTTTCTGTATAAATCTTTTACAAGGTTAGATGTTATGAATATATAAGAAGTTTCACTGCTTTTTCTTGAAACCAAATTTAGAAGTGAATCGAAATGATAAGTGTAATAAGTTATAAACAGACATGCGGAACGCGCCCTCTATTTTGATATTTTATTAGTGTGCGTGTATGTATGCCTGTGTGTGGATATATGTATATAGGAACTTATATATGCATGTAAGTACTTTTACAAACGTATATTCTTTATTAAACTCCACAATCAACTGCAGTTTCCAACAATAATGTATAACGTCTTGCTAGTGTTTTGATTGGCTGTGATAAATAGCTTTTATAGCAATAAATTCACCACATGTATCATCTTTGCACTTAAAAAATGTGATTACAAAATAAATATATAAGTTATTATTTTTTAATTAAATTAATTAACAATTAAAAGGTATAGCTCTGATATACTGGCATTATAGTTTCGTTGATCTAGATTAATTTATATTATAACAATTAAATCCTAAACATGTTATGTATATTGATTAAATGATAAACAAAATATTATGACAATTTTGACTCCGGACTCTATTTATGGACGTCAGCGTTTTAATTAAACCCTATGAGAGAATTATTACACCTCGCACGGCGCTTCATAATTATGTTATGTATTAGGATGTGCTGCTGTTCTGCTCGCGTGAATACCTGGACGCTACAATTAGCGAGCGAATGTTCGTTTGAAATATAATTTTAATGAAGGATTTAATAATTTTAGGTACTTACTAACATTTAAGAGTATTTAGAATTCCTTCTAAACTATTCACAACGTAAATATGTTATTCACAGGCGTAAAACTTTGGTCGTTATTTAAAAAAATATATGCTCTAGGGTAGTCGATATAGTTTTCCTACTTCCTTTGCGCAGGCTTCTAAAAATATACTTTTTAATAATTGTAAGTTGAATAGTTTCGGAAATGTGGGGGAGAATATATTTTTATACACATTTTTCATTATATCTTTGATTATGTAATTACAAAAATTGTGGAAAATGAATTTTTGAAAATCTCATTATAAATTCTTTTAAATGACACTTCAAGGTTTAAAAAAAATTGCAGTAATTAATTTGCTTAACTTATTAACTTTCTATAATAATATTTGTGTGTTTACTTTTGAGATATGTATCGGTTAAAATGCCTTATCACTATGTTACTTGAAGTTTCTATGTCAAGCGGTTTTTAATAAAAATGACTGTGATAGACTGACAGGTAGACACGTGAGTGATAATATGAGGAGTTTGCCTTTCTTTTAAGATACGA
The DNA here is from genome assembly GCA_039881145.1 of Druceiella hillmani. Lineage (NCBI taxonomy): Eukaryota > Metazoa > Arthropoda > Insecta > Lepidoptera > Hepialidae > Druceiella > Druceiella hillmani. The sequence continues at coordinate 29,956,575 of JAYKKI010000019.1, forward strand.
CTCCTAAAAATATAATAAACTTTCGACAATTTGCCTCATAACTAACGATTAGACTCATTTTAGCAATCAAACTCATTTTTACATTGTACGCTTGCTGTACCTTTTTCGTGAATTGGGAATGTATCTTTTTGTCACATAGATTGTTTACAAATGCCAGCACGTAGTTGTTTTTATGACATTAGTTCTTGTGGAAAACAACTTAACTTTAGCTTTAGCTGATGGCATTGGCTGCCTCTTTTCTGGTCATCCTTTTTATATTTGAATGACTTAGGATGACCTGCAAGTAAATTTCTGGGTTTTATGTGATTCTGTACTAAGGCTAATCTAATTGACTGTAGAAAATCTGCGTTCTTCATTTCACAAAGTTTTGAATTAAAATAGTGTTCATCTATTATGTGAACTTTGTTCCATTTTGTGTAGAAAATGAGACAAATAAGACTGAATTACTTTATTTGGTCTAGGTCTCCAAGTAATTAATATTCTAAAAACATGTCCAGACAGATGATTTGTGTTTCCTCTTAACTACTAAAATATATAGTTATTTTTGGATTTATTTCTAGAATCATCGTATGATTGAAGTTCTCTTATTCTAAAATTGTGAAGTGATGGTCGCTATCATCGTACTCAACGTAATCATCGGTTGATCAATTCAATAATTCCAAAGGTATTTATTGTTCTCATTCTCCACTCATCCAAAATGTAAAATGCTAATAACAAATAATATTACATGTTTATCAGTGTAGTATCTTATATATAACATAATGTTTTCATACAATAGGGACGGACGTTTAAAAAAACGGTTAACCCAGAATTTACTGAAAACTCAGAATTGAGATATCATTTACTTCACAACTGGTTCAGTAGCAACTGTGACGTTTTTTGCATTGCGCACGCGCACCCCGGCCCATGCTGTTTTACAATTGGTTTTCGGTGAGAATTGTTCAGAGTGTTTTGCGTTGAAATTAGTTTATTGCAAAACTGATTTGCTTATGGGCGCACGCTACTTCTTCGAATATCCATTCGTAGTCACAATATTTCTTCGGTGGACTTTTGACGATTTTAACTTATTTGTAAATAGATTTAAAATTTTCCCATTAAAGGATTATTTTCTTTTAATATTTATAGTAAGCAAACAGTTTTAGAGTCAGTAATGACTTTAATTTTTCAAATTGCTCGTACTGTATTTAATTTCTCTAACTGAGCACCATCGCTGTAATGTAATATGTGAGTTTTTATTACTGTTACCCAACCTTATTTAAAAAGCCATATTTTCAGTAAAACAAAGGGTTATTCAATAATAAAACAGTGCATGAGAGGACGGTGTATTTTCTAAACCTTTACAACTATTCTACGTAAACGGTTAAAACGTCCATCTATATTCCCGAGTACGCGCGGACGCACGCTGCCTCCGCCACTCGCCATCAGCACATTATGCATCTATATAGAACTGCTCGGAAGTAGCGTTTGTAAAACTTAAAAATTAAAAATACAAAACAGTTTCAAAACTCTTCGAATCACACTTTCACACTTCGTGAATAACCGCGACTAATGGCAACTACGCTACTGCGCTAAGAGAATGCGAAATATGTGTGCGCGAAGACAAAATAAATTGTTTATATGTCAGGTTATGTCATTGAATTTCCATTGTCCTAAAATTTATTCATTGTAGATATTACAAACTTAGTAAATTAAAAACTATCTGTATTCTGAACTCCGCACAAACTGATTCATTATTTTTCAAATAATTGAGAAAGATTACTGCAATTCTATTTTCACACCAATTATCGGAATCAGGAAATTGGATATCTGTGACCGCGCGACCGAGAAACTTGGAATTTGGCGCAATAATAAAGTATATTAACCCGCATGTATTTCAATAGAAAACGCTAAAAATGTTGGTATGGAAATTTTAGAGGAGAAAACGATGTACTCAATAAACAATATAAAGTGTAATACGATTTCGAAGGACTTCAAGGTCTCTTTTCTCGATCAAGGGATTCTGAGACAATTACAAAAAAAAGTTTTCAAAAGTCTATGCAAGGGTTGTGGAAAAATTATGGCTATGATTCTAGATGATATAATCGTCGAGGCACACACGTTGTGAAAAATTATTATTTCTAAATGGTTCAATAGAGATACTATGTACACTTAAATATTTATAAGTGTACGAAAGTCTCATAGTGCGAATTCCACTTGTGTTTGTCAGGCTTTTCAATTGATTAAAAAAAAATAATTAAACTACTTTAAGCAAACTTAGCTTTAACAATTTTTTCCAAACGAGCCAGTTAATAAAAGAAATGCCCTCACGTAAACGACGTGGAAAATAAAATAAATTCTTTTTTTGACATTCGTCCAGTAAATCTCTTCAAATTAAATTGAGAGCCAGTTTTAGTGACATTGTTAAAATTAAAGGCCCACAGATTATTTATTACAAATTTCGGATATCCGTTTCTTACAAGAAAGCAATTTTAATTGAAATATTTCCTGGGGACCGAACTAAAGGGAAAGTCGTAATTCGGAACTTAAAAGAGAGATCGAACATTTCATTTAAGGAGCCTCCCCATGCATTATACCATCTGTTTAACCTTTCTAAAACTGATTTTTTTGTCTCTAAGCGAAATTAAAGCATTTTTTTCTTTGATCAGGACTTAACTGTCCTTCTCAATGAACATTGTGCCACCAAAGATAACGAAACAAAGATCTGTTTCTTGAAGGTAATAATGTCAATAACTATGTTGAATACGCGCGATTAAAACAGATTTAATTTAGTAATAAATTTTTGAAGTGAAAATTTATTGAGATTAGGAAACCGAATATACTTTGTCTGTATAAACTTTTTATTTTATGAGATTATCAATATTATCAATAAAAAGTGAACTTCAACGCCTTAACCAAATTTACTAATGTTTGTATAAATATAGCTTATGTCACTGAAATTAGTACATATTGTTTTTATACCAGAATCCTGGGAAATATTAAATGATAAAAGTTATTAATTAAATTCACAACCAAGCCACTAATTCCTATTAAATTTGGCATGTATATAATTTGTATGGTAGCGTAATATGTAGGTCATGACTTGCAGCTTTCCTTCATGATACATTAATAGCGCCAGAAAAGCTGGACGAATTACATTAAAAGATAATATCCATTTTGTATGGTGCATTTTGCCTGGTTATGAACATGAGGGACTGATCATGTTTTAGGGTATGTAAGTACTAATATAAATATACGAGTTTCAGATTAGGGGAATAGCTTAGGTCTTCAATAAAGGCATGATATTGCGAGAAAAATTTATAGTTATATTATCAACACTTAAATGGATTTTCAATGTTATGTTTCTAAATTTCTATTAAAAATACCTGCTTTAACATTCATTTTATTCTAAAGTATAATTGCTTAATCTCTACCGTTCTTGGTAAGAGACGAATAGCATGTGTGAGTTGCATCGTTTAACTGTTTTATTACCATATATTTATCTACGGTTATGATTGCCTGCGATAGCGTCAGGGTAGGGATGTAGCAAAGTTAGGGTATGATATCGATTAATTAAAAAACCGATGTTTCATCTTGGAACATTTATTTTTAGACCGACTTCAAACACTGTATAGGAATGGAAAACGCTTAATAATTTTTTTTTATTTATTTATATACTATTTGAAATATTTCTATATTTTACTGGGGATCCCCAAGTAAAATATATATTCCTTTATGCAAAAAATATATATTATTTGATATTATTAATATTAAATAATTAATAAAATTGAACCAAACTAATTTTATACCACACTAAATATGTCCTATTAGATAAAATCAGAAAGAAGCAAACTTTTATTTCCCACTTTGTAAAAATTACCAAGATTTTATTTACTAAATATAGCTTCACCATTTTGGTGAAAAAGACTTGAGAAATCCAAAAATACTCCATCACAAAAAATAAACAGATTTTCTGCAAGGAAAATGTGGAAATTATTATTTCTGGTAGTATTAAGTAAAGAAGAATTTTCTAAATAATTTTAAAATATTTTGACTACTCTTCAGACTTTTCAAATAGTTTTTCAAAACCTATATTTTGTTTTTATTTGTATGCGCAAACGATAACTTTCATAACTTCAAATCTACCTGTAGAATATCCACTATATTTATATTTTGTACAAGTTGATATTCAACACTTTCATGCAAGTTTTTAAATAATACCGATACTTGCTTTCGATACGGAGTAATGAGCCAATGTATCGATAATATACGACATATAATTATCACTAACATCTCTACTTTCACGTTATTGCATAGAGAACATTTTTTTTGAGGCAATGAATATATTTGTGACCATAATATTAAACATTAAGATAAGTTCTGTTCACTCTAAGAATCTTCTATGAGCAAACGAAAATAGGGTAATAATTTTAATTGGAGGTAAAGAATATTATTTTTTTATTTTTCATCGTTGTTTATGACTATGCCAAAAATAGGCATCTTCCGTTGCCAAAATTTGGTATACGATTGACCTATAGGTATTTTTAGGCCGAACATTAATTTAATTATCTGAAGACGAACTTAGCTTTTTAATTCAGTAATAAATATTGACTATTGTTGTATGGCAACAGATGGCGTAATCTGTTTAGTAATCTTGCGAGTGTATATCGCAAATATGTACCTAAGAATAGTGTAGCGATTGTGTACATATTCAAATATTATCAGAAATGTAACATTTAAAATAATGTTTAGAAATTTAAACGAGTATTGTGATTTCGAGTGAATTTATTTGCTTCCTGTTTCTTTATTGAAGGAAAATTACTTTCGCTTTATTGGCATTGTGAAAGTCAGAATAGAGTCCTTTTCGTAACATGACGATACGTCATTTTATGCCAACGTCATCGCTCTTATTATCACGTCACGTAACTGATTTATTAAATGAAACTTTTTAGCGACGTTTATCTAATTTTGTCACAATAAAATTGTGTAACACTTGAGAAAACAAATGCCGAACTCACAGGCGACGGAACTCGACGACGGAATCGGTCGAAAAATATTGCGTTTGAGAATGTCAAAAAGTTTATTCAGATACTAGTCTGTGGATATATCGGCAGGTCGATATGGATTTTTGCGCCTTTATGCATGACTAAAGTATTTTCTTTTAGGATAAATTACGATGCAAAAATTGTACGTGACTGTCATATTATAATTATAATGGCTTGGAGTGAACATTTAATAAGCACATTAATATAAATTAGTGAAAATATAATTTCAATCAAAATATCGAGGCGAAAGGGGATAATCGTACGTTTAAATAACTAATGATTATTACAAACAATTAACTAACGTGAACCGTTAAAACATTTTACTTTATCCGTGAATAAATGTGACTTAGGCTCTCATCTTCTTTTGATGATTTTTTGGCCATAAGTCATATTCAAATCGTCCAAAGTACAATCGAACCATGTTGTCAAAAGTTATCTTGTCACTATGCAATAAAATATATCTATCGACCTGTTAAACAAAATATGTTAATTTACTTTTTGAAACAATGTTTTTCAAAGAGAATTTGAGACGCGTTATAGAATAAATTAGATATTCACAAAGTGTCCCAAAACTCCCGGGGCTTGTAGTGGCAGCCGTCCGTAGTTAAATAATGTCGAAGTGCGATCAAGCGCAACCGGGTTCTTGGATGTGCGACCGCATGGAAACATTACGTGACGTCAGTTGCCGCTTAGGTATCTTCATTTGCATTATATTGGTTTTGGATGCATAATTCCCTTGTTACCACATGGTTGCTTCATTGTAGCACTGAGACATTAAATTTAGAGCTTAAATTAAAGCAACACGTTGTAATTGAGATAGGATGCGTAATAAGGACATTTATATTTTTAACTCGGTGTGGAAAAATAGGAAATTGGTCTTGTGACAATAAAGCCCACCATAAGTACAAATGTTACATTTAGGACTGATAAATTAATAAATAAAGGATATTTTACTTAGTATTGCACTAAATATAGGAATATGATTGTCTCGCCCACGCATAGAAAACTTAATGAAAACGCAATCGATAGTAATTTATATGAGTCGCAGTTCAAAGGGGAGATGAAGTTAACGGGGAGTTAAAAGTTAAAAGTCTGCTTCATTTTCGGTCTTTCCATTTGTGCGTACAGAAATTATTTGTATTTCGAATTATTTGTATTCCGTAAAGCGATGTGATTAAAAGTATCGCTTTCGCTGCTGGCCGTGAAAGTCGCTTTGGCTTCTTTATTAGGGAAGGCGTGGAAGGCCCAAAAAAGGATTTAAAACGGCCTCAATAAATCATTAAATTATTTTCACATCAAAACGCTATTAGTGTTTTATCTTCGAAATCGTAATACTCCATTGAAATATCATTATTGGAAATAAATACTTAACGGATAATAGTATAATACTTAAGACATATTAGACTTTAAAACATAAAGTTCAAGATATTTTATGAAAAAAATAATTAATATGCATTTATACAGACTTGAATAATTAATTTTAGAAGTATTAGTAAATTGTTCGTTTAATAAAATGGAATATAATATAAGAAAATAGAACTTGGCATATTGGTTTTGAGGAATAATCATTAAAATAGTGTAGTAATATCGAAATACTTATTACCGAGCAATGACTTCAAGTAATTCAGAGTTAGCCAATAAATATCATATTAATTTTATATGCTGGAAAATTTTGTTAGGTGGGTTTTTAAGAATTGGAACGAAAATACCTCATTTGATCTATAAAAAATTTCAACATTTTATAGTGTGTATGAAGGTATATAATATATTTTTAGAACGAGCAATAGTGACTAAAGTAAAGGGAATAAAACGGCGATTTTTAAGTTTCAACTTTACCACAAAGTAAAAATAAAAACCTATCAAGCACGAGTGCAACTCGCACTACGGTAGTTCCGTATACATTCCGATATTCATAAATATTTAAGAGTACATAGTATTTCTACTAAACTATTAACAAATTAAACATTTTCCCAACATAAGTGAATCGCCTATTATATAAAATTATAAAGGTTTAAAAAATGGACATATTAAAACATAAGATCTAGGACAGTCTCCATAGGATTCCTGTAACATTTGCATAGGTACGTAAAACTCTATTTCTTCATAATTTTACGTTGAATAGTTTCGTAAATAAGGGAAAATATGTTTTTTGCATATATTTCAGCATATCTCTAAAATATATTACCTAAAATAGTGAAAAAAAAATTTTGAAATCACTACTATTAGCCATTTCAAACGATACTTCATGTCGTAAATGTATTAAAAAGATTTTTTAAAGTTTTGATTCCCCTAAATTCCCCCACTCCTCGAAAATTTTGATATAACCATTTTTAATTAATAGCTATTGAGTTACATGCTTTAGTTCTATGCCAAATTTCCATTTGCTACAACAAGGGGTTTCCGAGAAAAACTATTTGACCGAGGGACAGAGAAATGTATGAGTGATCTTATAAGGATTCCGTTTTTTTTTGGAGTACGGAATCCTGAAAACGAAACCATTCTAATATTGCTCATCTAATTATCAAGTCGCTTTCATGAGAAACCGTTGGAGGTGGAAACTTGAAATTTGGCCTAGTTGTGAAGTCCCCAATAGTTTATCCGTGGACTTTTTTCATTTCATGTATCTTATGGTGTACAAACTGAACGAGCGAGACAAAAAGAAAGAGTTTTGTGTAATAAGAATTTAGAGATATATACTCTTCCCCCATCTTCAAATTTAAAATATGAAAATGGAAAAGAATAGGGCTACTGAAGGTTTACCTAATGTTCGTCGGAAAAGTATAGTGATTAATTATAATTTCATTATTTTTTAAAAATTCATCATATTTTCTCGCTTGTCGAAAATATTCTTTTTTAGGTGATTTTCCAGATAAATATATCAAGGCCTGTGAACGTAAATTATTCGATGTATCTACGAACCTACCATTTTACGGTACTGCACCGTGGCATGGTGTAGACCTTCTAAACTAGCTATACCTTACGAGAGTACCTGAATTTATACCTCTAATAAAACTCTGTATTTTAATGACATTTTCTATAAAATAAGTTTAGGAAATACTAAATAAACTATAGAAAAACTAATTTTTTGAATTTTTTTTTGTTTACGCATCACCCAAATTTTGGGGCGGATTTTGTATAACTTTTGACTCCTCTAACCGCACAGAACCTAAAGTTTTCAATAGCTCACAGCTTCATTAACTGTCTCGGTCTGCAATTTTTCCATAGCTCTCGATTCTGGCCGTAACTCCGGCTGGAAGACTTCAGCAGCTTCGGTTTTATTAATTGCTCCGGACCCGAAGTTGCCAATATATCTTCACATTGTTACCATCCCATTCCAATAATAATGTTTAAGGAAAACGGGATTAATCTTCAGCAATTATCAATTAATTTTTTTATAAATGGGCTTAAGAAAGAAAGATGAACTAAAAAAAATTACAAAAACTTGATTGTGTTTGGGGTCTAACTAAAAAACGAAATATACATAAAAATCAAACTTAAAACGAAAATTTTGCAAGATACTCATGTATGTAAATATTCAAACTTAAAACAAAAACTTTACAGGTTTTTTCGTTACTGGAAGATTCCAATAGCTCTCGGCTTTATTCATCAATTTGGACTGGAAGTTTTCAATAGCGCTCGACTCTATTCACGGTCCCGTTCCATTTATAACGTTTTATGGAAATAGGATCTTCGGCTGTTATCTATTTTTTTTGTAACTTTCTTTAAGAAAAGTGGCGTTAGCTAAAAAATCTCACAAAAATTAATTTTGTTAAATGACCTAATTAAATATATATATATATATATATATATATATATATATATATATATATAAATATATATACATATATATATATATATATATATATATATATATTTATGTGTATATATATATATATGCGTGTGTGTGTGTGTGTGTTTATATATGTATATATAAATCGAAATAAAAATGCAGGTATGGTATTAAGTTCGCCCGGACCGGAAGATTCCAATAGCTTTCGGCTCCATTCACTGCTCCGGACCCGAAGTTTTCAATATCTCTTGGCTTTTTTCACTATCCCATTCCCCCTATAATGTTTAATATAAGCAGGATTAGTATGAAGAAATTTTGTATTTTCATGTTTTTTTTCTGCTATCTTTCAACTTATATAAACATTTTTTAATACATTAAATACCCAAAATTTTATATTACGTGAAACTAAATTATAAAACACTTATATTTATTAACAATTGTCCCAAATAATAAACGTATAAAATTATATAAATCAATCATCCATTCACAATTCACAATAATAATCATGAGTAATAGAAGAATAATAATCTACACATCTAATGAAACGGATGGAATTATGTACGTAGAAATATTTTAAAAAGTATGATTGATTTTGGTATAGAAGTATAATAGAAACTGGAAGACGTGTTTATAGAATTTTTGTCTATCTGTCTGTATTTTAATTTGTTCTTCAATCACGCTCAATAGGACAGATTTTGATGAAATTTAACAAATCAGTTCAATAGGACAGATTTTGATGAAATTTAACAGACTCAGTATTACGGTTAAAAAAATACACTGTCTTGGTGAATATTGATATATCGATACCGCCAATGCCATCTATTAACGTTTTTGTAATAGTAAAGATAATAATATTAATACTTTCGACAGTGAAACCTTAACTTTACGCGAGTGGCGCACGACTAACATAATAATAATAATGAAAAATATATAAAAGTCGTCAAAATACAAATAAAATAAACCTACAAGATTTGATTTATGAAGATGAAAAAATAATTGAAAATTCTATACAGATTAAAAAAAAAGGAATATAATGTGACATTGTTTCAAAGGAGAAACATTTTTATAGTATCCGCATAATTAATTGACTACTTGTATTCAAATGATGAATGTGTCCAAAGAATAAAGCATTATATCGCGATCATCAACGAGCCATAGTTAGGTAGAAAAGCGCGGAGCTACGGGTCGCTCTCACTAGCACACGAATCTATTATAACTGACCCACTATATCGGCGCAATCGTAACGACTAAAACATATAATATAAAGCACAATTTCTCCGAGTTCAACACACCGTTATACAAAATTTCAGTATTTAAATGAGTACAATGCATTACGATAGTATTTTTGGGCGTATTGAAGCGATATTAAAGTTAAAGTTAAAAGTATTCAGTTTGATCACATCACAATATGTGACAGACAGCACAGCATACTCAAAAATTCCGAAAACATATTAAAATTCACATAAAATTTACATATATAAAGGCAAATTTAATTATCAATGAATAAACCTGGAGTAAACAATTAAGAAAGTGCATACCTCTACTTAATCAATTGATATAAAAATACCGTTTTTAAATAACATTTTCAAAAATATTAATAATATAATGAGACAGACGCTGCGGTTATTATGCGTGTTGTCTTTTCATTGCGTCTCTGATGCGTTGCCGCAGAAATTACAGTCTGCGTAATTATGTATAGCATGTGTATTTTAACTGTGAAGTCACCGGTAGTAAGCTTGCTGGTTGATGGCGTATGCTTAGCCTCACCGGTGCAGCCTAATTTAAAAACGGGTTAATACGTTTTTATTTATGTTTGCTTTCACTTGTGCTGTACTATTCTCTTATTTCGTACTTATGTCATCGTAATTACAGAATTTAGTCACGACTGAAATTATATTTTCAAACCTATAGTTGCAATTTCAGAAAAGGTCATATCCGAATCGATATTAACGATGGAAATATTAAACGTTACGAGAGTTCTAAAACTTTTACGATCGACTTATTTACTTTTTCCGCATAAATTGTCTTTTACGTGAGTATAAATGCTATTTTCTGGCTGGACGTGAGAGGTTAATGGACCTTAAACAACGAGCAGAAAATTTACAGACAGGAAGTGACTAAAATGAAGTACGGAATATATCATAAAATATAGTCGGATGAGATAAAGGTATTTTGAAAGATAGCAATATAAGCAATCTCAAAAATAAAAAGGCGCATTCATTTTGTGAAGTAGCTGAAGCCAGTGGGTATACGGGCAGGAAAGTGTAAAGAGTTTCAGTGGTGCTGCTTAGAGTATACAGATGCAAGAGGATTTTATGGCATCTTTATGTATTTAGATTGCGTAAACTTTAAGAATTTAAAATTCTGATAAATTGATCACAATTTTTAGATGAGAGAAGATATGAAGGCTCTTGCATGTAGACAGATTATCCAATTATCCAAATAGCCTAAAATTTTAAAATTTAAAATTTTGATACATTGCTCACAGTTCTTAGGCAGATTGCCCGATCGCGTAAACTTCAAAATTTAAAATTCCAATATGTTTTTTTGTATAACCTATGTAAGGTAGTATGCAAAAAAATCCGTGTGTAACCTCATATAGATTACATACAATAAAATTATATAAACTCTGGCATTTAAAATCAAACTTGGATGATTCTTTTTTTCTTTTTTGGTAAGTATGACGTCAGGGAATATAGCCTCGTAAAAATGCGTTCCACTATTTGTATCCACACATACTCTTCCAAAGTATGTGTAGTTTCTTAAAATATGGCGCATTTTCATATGGTCACACTTAAAAAGTCCCAGCGTGGCATGATCAAAAGTTAGTAGGAATTTGACTGAATGAACTAGTTTAACTGGATAGTAAATAGATAAGTAAGTATGTGGAGTTAAGCAAGAAATAAAGTAAATAAGTTGGTACATACATAAAGGTATGAAGTAACAAGGATTTGAGTAGGCAGGTAGTAAAATATTTTAGTAGATAGATGTTTGTGGGTACATATTTGGAAGTCTAGTTGGCACCGATTACAAAAACGGCAGCAGTATTTTTTAAGTTCATTTTTGTTCGGAAACGATAGTGTACCCCCAAAAGTTTCAACTAAGTACTCATATATTCATTGTTTTATTATTTTTAGTGCACTTCTTGTTTTGTAATTATTTTAAGTGCGCTACTTTTTTTGTTAAAATTTTTTTGACAAAAGCGTTTGATGTAGAAACTTGGAATCGAAAAGCATTAACTCGCTTGTATTTAAAATTGAAACCCAGAAATATTTGTGTAAATATTTTAGAAAGGAAAACAAGAGTAATCATATTGTTCTTTTAATATCGTATGTTGTGTGTAAATTCTAATCCTATTTTTTTTAATTTTATTCACTTTAGGGTTAGACATGACATTACTGAAAAATTGCACGTGTTTCCTTCAATCACCAAAACTGCTAAAGTCAAAATTATAAAAAAACAAACGTATTATGAAAAGATCATCTAAAGTTTACCGGAAAATTTATTGTTTTTTAATGGTTACATTTTTTTTTAATAAAACCCATGAAGTCTGTGTTGAAGTAAAATTCGAAATTAGAATTTTTTTATCATCGTTATAAATTTATCAGTTCCATACCAAGTCTTATCTTAATTTTTTTATATATTTTCTTTTCATCTGTTCATATATTACAAGAATAGATGCATTACAAGGTACTTTCAGACTTAATAGCTTAATAATTTCTATATAAATTTAATAACTTTTAATTTAAATTTTCTTTAACTTTTTTTTATAGCTTCAAGTATAATAGGAGTAGACACATTACACGTTATTTAGAAACTTCGTATCCAGTTTAATAAATTCTTCATAAATTCACTAAGCAATTACTTCACTTCTTTATCGCATAGCTTCAAACATTACGGAAGTAGACATATTACATCCCACTTTGCAGTTTAAGATTTAATAAACGAGGCTTCAAAAGAAATAAAAATGGTTTAAAGAAACTGGTTTTAATTTCACAAGACTTGTTCAATGCCGATTCAAGAGACATGTCAAACAAAAATTCATTCAAATATGTGGGGTGGTGAGCTAAAAATAATTTATCTACACACTATTTGAGATTTTTATCTGAAGTTTCTACGTGTTAATTTTTTTATGGATATTGTAAAACATTTAAATATTATGACACTAAACAACCTAATAGTTTAATTTAGGAGTAAGTGGCCGCTTATTACATTTTAAGTTATAGAAATTTACTTAATAACTCTTCTCTGTGGCTCTTAGGTTTGAACTTCAGGAAAACATTAAATTGTTTTACGTATAATTTTTCTAAAATTATTTAGAACTATTTATGTACGTAAGATATTTTCTAATTAATTAGATATATTATGTATATATCATTGTTACGTCAATGCAATTTTTTTAAGAGTTTTCTGATCTTCGGAATGTTCCATTATGCGTATTAACCGTAGAGTAATATCATGTATAATTGTCATACCACTTATACTAGCCAACAGAAGACAAAACTATATGAGAACACAACAATTTGAAAAACCCTCTTTTTACACTTGATACTTCTTATTAACGCTGCAATTGTACTTTCTAAAATATATTACCTTATGTACCCACACGATTCCATTATAAATACTCCTAGGTTAAAAATAATTATATAAATGCTAAGATTCGAAGTCATAATCTGAAACAAAAACTTCATTTCTTATGTGCGCACATGATAGATTTGTGATATATGTTCCTTTTCCATTTATTTCTTGACAAATTTCTCAAAGAGCCAATACTACAGGAATTTGCCATACATCTTGCAAAATAAAAAAATGTGATTAATATAGAGTAATATTTTAAAATATTTAATAAAATCTGTTATCATCCCAATGTATACATTAACTGTATAAAATAAATAGATTTATGACATATAAAAGAAATAGATTTATAGTCACATAATCTGAGACAAAAACCATTTAATTTTAGAAAATTACGTGATGGATTCAAGACATGATGGATTATTCGCCGTAAGAATATTACTTACTCCACTTAGCGTTTAAAACCTTTTGTTTTTTATATAATTTAAAATAAATTTTCAGGCTGTTGAAGTAATGTTGTATTAAATAAGACAGGTATATTACTTTTTATCACAAACGAACGTGTTAAATGCGAACAGAACTTGCACCACGAGGGTTCCTTCTCATAATTAAGTGATTTTTTATCAAACTATTTACAAATGTCAGTAATATTTTGTCACCGGGCGAATGGATTGCTTAAGTTTTTGTGAATTTACCCAAAACTATGAAATTTATAATCGTCTCTACAGTTTTTCCGTGAACTTGAAGAAAACTATAGCGATAATTACAAGATTAAAATGTAACGGTGCATATTTTTGGGGAGATTTTGAACAATATCTCTTTTCAAAGAAAATAGTTGCGAAATCCTTGTAATATTTTCATTCATTTGATATCACACAAAATACATAAAGTGGATAAAAACTATTAAGATATAAGCGGGTCAGTATGTGTGATGTACCGTTGAGGGGGGTGCTGTTGGGTGGTTTACAAATATTGTTTGTTTTTCTTGTATATGGAGAACAATTATTGTTTGTTTTTCTTGTATATGGAGATAAAATTAACTGAAAAATAACCGTTATTTAATTTGTCCCTTTTTTTTCAATAATAAACAGACATTTTACGGTATTTAGTATCACTAAATGCTTTGCTAAGTTTTGTTGCAGTTTTTTTTAAAACCAATTAAGGAAATTATTACAGTAAAATGAATTTTTAACCGCGTATTCAGAATGACAAATTTTAATTCAAGATTTTACTACATCTGATGTCATGCTTTGTTTCGAAATATTGTACGATTCCTTCATCCTAATTTACCTTTCCTATTAAATGTGGTTTTTATTTCCTTTAATATCAATAATTTTTTTAATACACATTATTTATATATATATATATATATATATATATATATATATATATATATATATATATATATATATATATATATATATATTTATATATATATATATATATATATATATATATATATATAATTACGCATTTTTATTCTAATTTAAATAGTAATTAAATAAAAATAAAAAATTTTTTTACCATTTAATTCATTGTTCAAGTACGGTTTCAGTTATTCGGAATTTCTTGATTATTAATTTTACAAAAAATTTCTTTTTATATTGTACGACTAACGAATAGAAAACAATTTTTTGAAATTGCAATAATTACGTGTAGAAATATACGCGATTAAAATACGCATGATGCTCTACACCCATGTGCTTCTAGATCGGGAGGATCTGCAAATGCTTCCCTCAAAGGTTTCTGAAAAGGACATAGTTATTGAAAACCTTTACATAGAATTGCAATATTTGTTTCAAGTCGTAGTATCGAAATATTTCTTTAAGGGTAATATATTATTTAAATATTTCATCATAAAAATATTTAACGTAGTAGTGCAGGTAATAAAATGAAATTGAATTCATGCTTATCCGGGAAATGGTTATTATCCCAGGAAATAAAGATCAACTCTCTTTTAAACTCACATGTGGAAAAGTTAAAAGATTATAAAACTGGAACACACAGATCGGCAACCACATCTACAATGAGAATTTTACTTTGAAATTCGAAAATGCACAACTTAAAATTTTACGTAAACTTTACACAAAAAAGAAAAACAAAGAGAGCACTTAATATTGAAATACTTTTTTTCACACAGCCTACAATTTTCCGATGTCTCATGACCAATGCTTTGTGTACACATACGTTTGACACATACAGCTATACTTCTTTGACTTATCATCGCACGTCTGCAGTAAGATTTTAATCATTGTTTCGTTGCTGGGCGAGGTTTCAAAAGAAAGTTCGCCTTTAAAAGAGACCGATTTATTTTTCTTTTCCAATAAAATGTCGAGACACCTTAAATAAAGTGTTGTAAATTTGTACCCCAATTATTACTAAACACAGATGACTTTTATATCTGTGTGTTTAGACAAACTGACGTATTATTAAGTGAGACAATCGATTTTAGCAAAAGTCATGTAATTTTTTCTGTCGATTATATAGAACATGTACGATGAGATATCGATGACGAGAGACAAATTAAAAAAATATTTAGTCTATGTACTAGATGTATTAGTAGTTATTAAAAGTAATTAAAATCATTGGACATAATAATATACGTTGCATATTCAGTGATAACGGTGACGTTAGTAAGTGACCGTTGCTGCAGCATTACTTATACATTCATGTCGTGTAAGTTTAGGTACTTAAATAACAATAACGTACTTATTATGAATAATCATTCAAAAATTGCTATTTATGAATTGTGAAAATATATTTTCTTCATAGTAGCCCAGAAAATCCCATAAATCATAGTACTCATTTAGTTTTGGGGTATTTAGATTCGTATGCAATGTTAGTTCTATTATAAGGGTGTAAGACATGGAAAATTATATCTTCATGTAGTGAGGTCTGAGAATAAGTCTGCGTGATTTTGTCCAAACGTGATTTTGTGCATGTAATTCTGCAATTGAATGATCAAAGAAGACGTAGCCACGAAAATCAAAAGGAAAAAATGGAAGTCCACTCTCTGCAAGCGCCTGATTATTTTAAAGCAACAAACCTTCGTCTAGAACACTTAGGAAAATAGGAAAAAAGGTAAGCCAAATAATTAGAAGGATTCGTGAAAATGTCATTTGGGAGGGCTGAAAATATTAGCTGAAAGTATTAAAATTCCCTTAGAATTCGCTTCCGGAGTTTTATAGGAACTCTATATTCTACCTAAGGGCGGTAAGTGTTAAGTCGCAAATTAAATATTTGATAAATAAAATATTGCAATCAATAATATTAAATCGACGGCGCTATCCTAATATAAAGTCACGTGTCCCTCAGCGAAATTATCATTCAAAATAGTATGGCCCTCATCAAAATTTAGATTTAACGTTATTCACCCCTTA
Source organism: Druceiella hillmani (assembly GCA_039881145.1). Lineage (NCBI taxonomy): Eukaryota > Metazoa > Arthropoda > Insecta > Lepidoptera > Hepialidae > Druceiella > Druceiella hillmani. The sequence goes on from JAYKKI010000019.1 coordinate 29,973,341, forward strand.
GTAAGATCATTAGTCAACCTTTCATCCATCAACATAAAAGGCTTGAGATTACTTCTAGACTTGACATGCAACCTTAAGTGAGTTTAGAAAATACAAATAGTGTGTTATACGTGAATACGTCTATATAACGCATTCATTCTTTTCCATTCCCGACACTGCTTGACTCGGTCATATGGTGTTTTATTATTACCATTCTATTGTTCTTGAGAAGCCTTTTCCAGCCGTATACGGTCTGTGTATTTGGTTTCGCGTATAGGCCGACATTATATATTTTTGATAATATTTTTTTATTCTAACACCTTATTATATTCACTGTCACTACTTTAAACAAATGTTTTTTATACATCTGACGATTAAAACTTAAACGAACATCGTAGCTTTTCCGAATCAAAAGTTATACTAATTGAAATCTCGATACGCAGCAAAATAACCTCAAAATGGCGGCGCTTCCCCCTCCACCGCGCACGATGCATTACTGTTCTCGCTTATTGTAATGAATTCTTTGATTCTTGAGCTATCCAGTGGTATAATTTAATTTTTTATGTAGATGATACATTCGAAACTGCAACGCCAAACTTTATCCCCCGATGTTGTTACCATTAGGTTTTTTGAACTATCCCCGTATGGCAGCAAATTTAAAGACGTATTCACGTCAAAAGTACTTGTGAAGAAAAGATAGACATTTAGTAAAAGACAAACGGTACAAAATTTAAATGCTCAGCTGAAAAAAGGAATTTAAATGTTGTGCCCCCCCCATTAAATGTAACTGTTTCTAAAGGTATCGATAATCGACGAAAAATATAAAAGTAAAAAGTCAATAAATTTCTATTATATTGTCTCATTCAGTTATTAATATTTTGTTATATGATTTTGTTTATACGACTATTAAAGCTTAATAAACAATATCTAAAAGTGTAATGAACTTTATGATGATAAACCGTGATGATAAAACTGAGATAATGATTACAGATGGACCAAAAGCAATCATTCACCTCGAAGGAATCCAATAGGAATAAGTCCACGAATTTAAATAGTCCAGATCACTGATGCAGAGGTACTTAAAAACTTTTAATGACAAAGTTGCACCATATAAAGTGGTGTACCCATGTTACAAAAGGCATTTTGCTACAGTAATTTGTAAACTTTAACACAATAGATACTTCTAAATCCAATCTTAATAATGTATGCTAATATTTTACGCGGACAAGTTCGTTAAATCTGTGGGTCTGTGGGAACACATGTCTGTCGGTATAGGATTTTTGATTCGGTTGAGAGACAAAGTCGCACCCTCAGTGAACTTCCTTTCTTTATGGATTTTTTTAAAATCTCCTTTCAAAATATACTTATTGACAATAATATTAATAGGTAACTCTTTTATAGAACACTTAAAATTTTGTATATTTTTATGTTTATATTTACGTTGATTTAATTTATTTCAATTTAGTAATCTTAATTGTTTTGAAATTTTAAATTACTTTATTTTCTTCTATTATCTTGATAAATTTCGACATTTACTATAAATTTCCTTTGCTGTAATTAGCCTAAAATGTACTAAACTTCGAATTATTTTCAATAAATTTTGACACTTATTTAACCATACTGTGGCCACTGTTCTTTGTGTTGCCACAAAAATATAATATATTTTAATTGCCCATAATAAATAAGTACGAGTAAATGTACTGACTGATCATATTGAGTATTCCCGCCAATTTACTCCAGAATCCAAGATTCGATGTCGTTTGGCGAACGGAGCAGAGGCATATACTAGTAACGCTTATAATATTAGTTAATTTTATATTATTAATAATTCGGTAGCTACAGTTATATCACGTTAATCATTGAATAATGATAATACATGATAATATAAGTTGAAAATAATTCCGTTTTAATAATTTCGTTTCTCTAAATTATAATCTAACTAATACTGTAATTTCTATTATTCCGTAATGTTACTTCCTTACATGTATTATTATTATTGAGAATTGCACCATAAATTTACAACGCGTATATCAAGTAATCTCTGCTGACAAACTTAACAGTTTATATCTTATAAACTATTTTACCGATTTTAGTGAATGGTTTACTTTCGATCTAGCATGAGTTAAACTTCCGTAGCGAGGGTTTTTGAAGTGAAATAACTTTATTTGTCACGAATCAACGTTTACAAAAACTCTCTAGTGTAATAACAATTTAACAATGTCTAATTAACTTAAGAAGGGGACATATTTATTATCGTGAATATCTTAAAAACTACGACATTTGGTATTATTATTATTCTACAACCTTTGCGTAGGTTGTTAAACATTTATTTGTTCCTTATTTTAGGTTTGTAGTTTAAGAAAGAAGAGAGAGGGAGAGGCGACATATTTTTTACGTATTTTTCAGTACATCTCTGAAGGTGTCGTCACTATTTTAAATTATTCAACAAATATTTTCGTGACCCTTGTAACTACCCCTTCCAAACGCCACCAAACTGCATGTGGAATTTTAAATTTTTTTCGGAAATGTTTAATCTGTCCCCACCTTTTCACTTAATATTTTTGAGAACCTGTGAGTTAATACGTTTATTTTCTATCAAATTTCAAGTTTCTGCATGTAGGTAAATTTGTTGGTTCATGGTTTTTTTACGAAAAACAATTTATAACTGAATTATTTCTAGATATATTCTTACTTATAACTCTCTTCAACGGTATTTTCACAGTTATGTAAAAAAATTATCATGTTCGGCAGCTCTTTTGAAAATTTACTTTTATATAGAATATCATTCATCAAAGCATTTTTAAATATTATTTCTAGTTTTGTGTCTAGTAGTTACGTTTTGGGTAAATTTCAAGTCTCTACCTTATTTCTTTTGTGAACCTGAAACAGATAGGCGGGCTTATGGATGGATCACGTTATTATAGTAACCGAGTTTCAAGTAGTGTATCTGGAACCCTACTAATGTATTCGATTTGTACAGTATTTTTTCCAGCCAAGTTGCGCAAGTTGTTTCATATGGAGATTAGATGACATAATAATTTTAAAAATATTACGTTCTAGAAAATTAAACCACACATTCTACTTCATAAAATATAGATTTCATCAAAACATAGAAAATGCATGTCAAATTATATCATGGAATTTTGAAAAGTAAAATATTGTCATGATATTACCTTATTATTGAGATTTCGTGAGGATACTGTGTTAAATTTACTGTGTAAATCAAGTTGGTTCCCACTTCAATACGCAATGGGGAGGAATATCCCGATGGATATTAAAGTGGTCATACACAAGAAAATGTAACCGACTCGATATTTAATCGTAATTTAACTCCGGTCTTCATACAAGCAGGATACGTTAAGCGCCATAAATACAGAACAAAGGATTTATCAAAATGGGTAAATGTAAATTTGATTACAACTGAATTTGTTTAAGAAAAGGGAAAACATTTGTGGCAAGTAAAACACAATTTAATTCAAAACGACAATGCTTTCAAACCACCTCACGTAATTTCTACGTGACGTAACTTTACATGCACAAAATGTAGGCGAGAAAGATATATTTTAAAATGCAGCCCAACTCGTCTAAAATACGTTTTTAATCATCATTTCGACATTACGCGTCATTAAACTCACTTCAGCTGAAATATCCACACACCAATCCTTATCTTAATTTGTCTGACATCATTTAAAACGTAATGTTGTTGCAACCCTTCAAAGCTTCCGAGGGTCGGTGCGACCGTCGTGCTATTATTTCATTCATATTCCTTTTCATCCCAAATTATTAGCGATATTTCGCTAATAATTTGGGTTGAAAAGGAATATGAATGAAATACTCAGTATATGTAAATGTACCTCATTGTTTACATATACTTTGTTTTATATAAATGCATAATATTTTCTTTCGAATCCTTGTTAAATTATTATATTTACCTTTAAATATTCTCTCTCTAGGATTAAATTTAAATTTTTTTTTAGTGTGCAAAATTATCGGGCACAAGTTAAATTTGTTAACGGACATTAATAAAAATCACGACATCGGTATAGTGATATCATATTAAATATTTAAAATTAATGTATTTTTCCCACGCAAGTTTCTGTGATTTAAACCGCATATTTTTCTATAGGGATTATAAACATTCCATCGTCTTTTTATATAATGGACGTCCAAGTAAACCCACAGGTGTATGACCAAAATATAAAAACAAGTAAATATTGTCTGTATTTTAGGCAGATTTTACAAAATATTTTTTTTCCAAAAGCATTTGTAGAGTGCAATTTTTTCGGCACACTTATATAAAAGATAATATGAGTATGTAATTTTCTCCTCTATTTTCTATCCCCTTGTATGGTAAATTTTTTCATTTTGGGACAGATTTTAATGTTGAAAACTAGAACAAAGTGAGATTTCACATATTCCGTTTTGCGCAAACTACAGTTATGAGAGTACGGAAACAGACACTATTCCCTGAATTCCTCTCATGGCCTAATTTATTAAACATGCTATTAGATGCAACTTGGTTCGCGTAAAAATGTTAAGTCCAGTAGGTGGTATTTTGCATTTCTATGAATCGTGTTGTGAAAAAACAAACATTAAAAGTTATCGTTTATACTTAATTCGACGTAACTTTATCGAATACCTTTTAACCTGAATCCGCTACCTAATTCAAGGATTTGATTTTCATTCGAAGCGACTGCCATTCGCCCTTCGTAGCCTATAAGGGATTTGAAACATATAAGGCATTATTATCCAATAACGACGGCTAAAACCAACGGCTTAACGTGCTAATGCTATGCTTGCATAACATGAAAATTAAAAATTCAGCACAGTCTACGAAATTCTATGGAAGCTTAGGTGTCCATCAACAATATGGCGCTCTTATATAAATATTTTTTTACAATCATTGTGCATTCTGAAGAATCAATACACACACACACACACACACACACACGCAGACACACACACACATATACACACACACACATATATATATATATATATTTATATATATATATATATCTACCTAAATTTGCACGAAATTCTCGTTGTGCGAATTTTATTCATATTTAAATTTTTTTCTTCCCAATAATTTTCAAACAATAATGGAAATGTAATACTTTTTAGTTTTTCACCTCATTGTTACTCTTGTTTACAAGAATGTGGAACACTATAATTTTTTAATAAACAAGTAACAATCTCTTCAGAGATGAAACACAAGTTACACCAGATACATTTTACTACCGTTTTGACTGTTACAAACAATGGTTATTAAGGAATATGTTGGTTTAAAACATTAGCGTAGATGTTGAGGTTACAGATTAATGTTAATATTTGATTTGTGGGGTTTTACATACAACTTGGATGGCACAAAGCGCTATGGAGGACGCGAAGACGTCAGTAACACTGGGGAGTGGGAACATCATTTTATCAGGAGATGTTTAAATTTAAGTGTTAATTGTAGAGGTCGTGAACATCACAATTTCTACGCGAGTAGAGCCGCGGGAAAAAGTCAGTGTTAAATACGTATGCTTTCCAAATAGCTTTATTTTACATATAAACCAGCAAAACACTTAAATTGTTAAAATTGGGTGTTATAATGACAGAAACGTTACTCTTACTTATAGATATTGAAAATATTGACTTCCTAAAAACTTTTACTTAAATAGTCTATCATGTAAATGGAAATTCTTGCATTTTATTTATTTTTTCAATGGAAATTTGCTCCTTTTTCATAACAATACTTGGGAATAAATGGTCTTTGAATTTGTTTTTAATACTGAAAATTAAATTCTCTCGTGCCCGCAAACGGTACGGTAATTATATTAAAACACTAGCATTAAGGCTGTCGAAAAAATTTTCATTAAACTCAAATAGATGAGAAAACATTCGCTTGCATACGTTCTCACAGAGTGTCACTGTCAGCTAACGATTTATTCTCATTTCGATTAATTTTATTATGCAATTGTAAATCGCGTCATTTCTACAAAAATATTAAGTACATATTAGGTTAAGTTCACAGGTTGATCCTCATTTTTTGGAAATAATTCTTAATATACTAAATATGTGTTAAAGGTCCATTTACGAAGATAGTGTTTCCTTCTTTAGTTATCCGATAATAAATTGCATTTTATTTTTTGCGATTTCCTGATTGAATCTCTGAAATGTTTTGTATTCCACAAATAAGAAGCTCTTTAAGCTTGTTTCTACTTCTATAACGTTTCACTCACTTTTTGAGTCTTCTTTAAAACGATAATCATATTTTGTTTCAATGCAAAACGGCAGAGGGGAATTTCGTGCCTTTTATTTGAAATAATGTTTTTTTTAAATTGTAATATTAATTAAATTTTGTAAGTACGTAGGTAATGTAGTTGATCTTTAAAGACACCCGTTTGTTCTTGCGTACTTGATTCATGTAACTGTAATGATCAACTTCGACTTGCACGTCACTATTTTTTTAATAACATTTACACAGAAGTGTTGCGATGGTCTCATATTGTCAAATGTCGAAGTATTCTAGGCGAGGAAAAGCTAGTTGGTTCATACATATTGAAAAATATGCCGATAACCAACCCCATTTTCTTTTCGGGGGATTCTCAACACAAAATTTATATTAGAAAATCATTCATTACAGTCATTTTAAATACTATTTCTATTTTGTGCCGAGGAATTACCTTATGTGTGAATATCAAGTACTAACCTTATTTCGTTTAGAAGACTGAGACATCGGGACGAGCGAATGAAATTTGAGTAATTTAAACTTTCTTTAGTTAATAATTTCGTATATAAATAGAAGTATATGGTGAAAAATGTGCCGATTCAATAGAACAACCCATTTTCCTTTCGGGGGATTCTCAGCTCAAATTTCATATTTAGGAAATCATTCGTTACAGTCATATTAAATACTATTTCTATTTTGTGCCGAAGAATTACATTATGTGTGAATATCAAGTACCCACCTTATTTCGTTTAGAAGTCTGAGACATTCAGATGAGCGAATGAAGGGCTAACGGAGTGACAGAGTAACAGAAGTCTAACCGGACCCTTTAGGAACCCTACAAATACATTAAATTTGTTCAATAGGATGTGAGTGATTTCATAGGAAAATCAAGTGACTTTAAGAATAGGATTTAGGAATATTACGAGCTAAAACATGAAAAAATACGCAAGTGACAGAAAATGTGGAAAATATATTACAAATCCCAGAGCCCAGTATGATTTTTGACAAAATTATTTTAAAATTTGGCAATGTCGCTAAGAAAATGTACCTTGATTTTGATGAATCATACGTTAATGATAAATTGAGATCAAATCAAATTGTCCAGTCTTGTTCATTGGATGTCAAATTAATTACACATAAGAAGGTGTAACCGATTCGATATCTGATTGTAAATTAGCGCTGATGTTTACATGCGAAAGAAACGACTGGCGTCGTAAATATAGAACGAAGCATTTATGGAAAATTCTAAATATAAATTGGATACAAGTAAACTTCTCTAAGAAAAGAAGACAATATTTGTGGTAGGATAACATAATTTAACTTGGAACAAGACTTTAAGATCACCTCACATAACTTCTCCACGACTTACGTACAAAAGTTGGGCAAAACGGCAAGGCATACCTTTAAACGCAGCCCAACTCGTCTACGGCATGTTTTTAATTATCATCTCGATACTGTGCCTTATTGAACTCCTTTTTTTGAAAAATCCTCGTCCCAGTTCATTTTTTAATTATCCTGGCACAATTTACAATTACCTTTCTTTATTATTTTATTCAAATTCTTTTTGAAAAACATCTGTATAATTATATATCTAATACAATTCGTAGTGACGTTATAGGTTTTGTATAAAAATTGCATAACATTTTAGTTTGAATTCCTTCTATAATATTATATTTACCTTTAACTATTCTTGTTATTAAAATTAGCATCTGTTTTTTTATGATTTATACCAGTCTAGGGTGAGTCAGATTCAAGCACTTTGTGTTTTTTTCTATCTACATGAATAACATTACGATATGGACGTAGTATCATAGAGTTAATAGTCGTTCAATTTAAAATAATAATGATTTTCTTTTATAGTTTGTAGAAAATATGAGTTCGTTAGTCTGAAGTCGGGTGAATTATATATATTTATATTCTATTGACTGCTCTCTCTCGTTTGATATCTGTATCAAGGAGAGAAAAAATAATTCCCTACGTAAGAGCATTCCCTATATTATATTATTAAAACTGTTTATATTCTTACATATGTCATATTCTTTTCTAGATATCGAACTATCTATTTGTTAAATTTCGTTAAAATGGTTTCGGTGCTTTAGTCGTAAAAGCCTTATAAACTGCGAAATTCTCTTTCGTATTATATTGTTAGTGTGGAATAGGGTAGATTGGATTGTTTACCCCTTGGGTGGCTCGGATTATATAGACGGCTTTCTTATGAGCTTTTATATTTTGATATATTTTGCATAATAAATATATTTCATGAATGCACGATTTTATGGGACTTCACAAAATAGTACTTAAGTGTTAAATGTGCGTGTAATCTACAATATTTTACTTTCTTGCTTAAAGTTTGGTACTACAAAAATATGGGCAATTTAAACTTCCTTTAGTTAATAGTTTCGTACATAAATAGAGGTATATGGTTTTGAGCAGTCTTAAAATTCAAATCCAGCAAGATAAATATGAAACACCACATTATTTCTTAAAAAACATGATAATTTTGTATATATGCAAAATACAACTTCTGTCTGCTTTCCTATCGGTCTGTTCGCTTATAAATATTGTTATACTAATTGGATTTTAATGCAGTTCGCATTGTCATACAGAGTATTAATCCGGAGAGGTTTTTGAAAATATTATTGTATACACTCAGTTTACAGAGCTATGTTCGCATTTGAGAGGCTTGTCCTCAAATGTGTATATGTGGGCTACGTACCCACATATATGGTTGGTGTAGCAACCCCAGAGATTGGGAGAAATTATTTCGTCAAAAAGATGTTCAAAATCAATCGTCGAAGTTGTAACCATTACAACTTCTACGCCAACGGAATCACGGGAAAAAGCAGTATTCACCAGCTATACTCTTTATAACTATTAATTCCTCTATTCTTGTAAGACCGAGTAATACGTGGGAAAAAGCCGGGATGTTATAAAAATGTTTATAGAAGTGATACTCTCACATAGATGGAAATAAAACACTGAGTCCCTAACAATTTTTGTTTAACTAATCGATCGCATAAATGGAAAATCTTATGTTTTATTCACTTATTGTTAAAACTAAGCATATTTTAATAAAATTACTTCCATTCAAATATGTCTGAAAAAATGAAATCCCTCTTTATATGCAAACATTACAGGAATTGTATTAGAATACTAGCGCAAACGTCATCGTAAAAACGATATTAACACGGAGAGATTTAATTTGTATAAAAACGTGAAAAGAATGTCAGTGTCAGTTAACGGTTTATTTTGATTTCGTTTAATTATATTTCATACTCGTTTCTAAAATAAATATTATGTATTTATTATGTTAAGTCAATACTATTGTTCTTATTATTTTATTAATAATTTTTGGTATAATAAAAATGTGTAACATATACTTATTTATGAAAATAGCTTTTCCTTGTTTCACAGTCTGCTGCTAAATTGTATTTTATTTTTGATCTTTTGGAAACCCTGAAATGTTTATCATTTTGAATACTGAACATAAATAGTTTTAGGTAAGCTTCAAACATCATCTCAACAACAATGTCTCAACTGACATCTAAAATAATAATTAAAATAAAGCGTCATAGTTTTATTTTTGTATAATTATAATTCAGTGGTTTCATTAGACTAATACTCAGTAGTTTAAAAAATCAGAGAAGATATATTTGTGAGACATTTTAAAACTAACCCTTTCAAACGGCAACCCGCGCTATAAATGGAAACTTAAAAAGTTTGTCAAGATCTCCAATTTTTATACAAATATTTTTAATGTCAGATTTTGAGAAATGCGTAAGTTTATTACTATACCAAATTTCAAGTTGCCACGTCAGCAGCCAAGCAGTTTCTACGAAAAACTACTGTAGCCGACGAACAGATTGTCACGTGAATTAGTTCGTATTGGTTCGTTCTTTCATTTATAAGCCACGTAATACCAAAGCTTTAACTGCGTTCAACAAAAACATTCAAATTTTAGGACTCGACATATACGTAAATAATATTTGTATATAGTTACGGAAAACGTTTCTTCATCTGTAGGCATCATTACAAAACAAATATTTTCGTAATACGTATTTGTATTACCGAATAAAGAACGTGGAGTTACGTCTTAATGGAATAAATTCATGAAAACCTTTCAAACGTTTTGGCGTAATTTATTAACAAATTTCCTAATATATTTTTTATGATAATATTGTGCTATGCATGCGAAATCGCGAATAAAACCTTTATATTATTCTACTCTACGCACTGTATATGTAGCTTTGCACACGATTTGTTGAGAGAGTTTAATCACACACACATTTAATTATTGATTTGATTGTTATACAATATGGCAAATAAATAAACAATTAAATCGACTTTCATATTTATAATATTATTAAAGATACTTATATTTAATTAAATTGTACGCATAAACCGATGCCGGGTTACGTTACTTCAGAAGTTTATTAACTGACGCCGGATTACAGCGTACTGACGTCATTACGTAATCAAAACAATTTTTATGTATGTCTTATAAATTAGGATGGTAATTTAAAAGAAGAGTTTGAAATGTCGTATAATGTAAACTGGACACAGCATAGTCAGTTTTACTATTAATGTATATAATACACATTTTTTGCATTGATAAATACGACAGATTTTTTAATACAGGAAGAACACATTGTGTCAGTAGGCCGTTTCCAGAGAACTCCATTTCGAGCATCCAATCTACATTTAGAACGTGTAGGAGCCAACGCGTATACCAATTTAAATAATTTAAACTGTCTTTTGTGAAGATTAGATTACGTATCTAAAACATTTCTCAAGAAATTCAAAGAAACTCAAGCGTGCGAACACCGACCGTTCCAGTATCAATGCAGGCATTACAGAAAGTGATAGGTCGATGTACAAAGATATCGATTTATTAAAATTATTAATGTTTGAAACTCAAACTTGCAAATTTAAGAAATTAAAAGTTAACAAGTAACGATATTCTATCCAAACATTGTTTCTTTTGTAACTTGCAGAGAACAATAATAGATTTGCCATTTAAATCTTAACCCTTTTATCAGCATACCCAAAAACCCACATTTTTGTTACCAAAGTTGACCCCTTATTTACGTTTATATTTTTGGTGGGACAACGTAGGTTGTTATAGGTTGTATTTACATAGTGAAATATTGAATATATTTGGCGTTAATTTCGTAGAAATGCATTATTCACTATTAAATGGAACTACGTGATGTAGTATTATTTCTCCTTTCTTTAAGTTCTTTATCGCAACTTAGTTTCGTTGTATTACAACATCTTCAGTGGGCTGTTAGCAAAGATTAAACAAAGATCTTAATACAAATTAAAGATATAATACAACGAAACCTAGGTCGTGGTAAAGAATTTAAAGAAAGTGGAAAAAATACTACATCACGTAATTTCATTTAATTGTGAATAGTAAAATATATTAATATATGTAACCACCTAAAGGTGCTACGAGTTCTACTTATATTTTGGTTTATTCCCGATTCGGAATATGTTAATTCTAATTCAACTTTAAATTATAAATTATTTTGATGAAGAACAAACTTTCAGTACGTGATTTTGAGGCTTCAAACAGGGATTTCATTTGTGAGATTAGGATGTGCTTTTTCTCCCAAAACTAAGATATTTTTGCAGAAAGCTTTAATCTTAGAGGGATCGTTGTAGAGACGAAATAAATTTGAAAGGTGGTTATGTTAATTAAAAATCGTAAGATAAAAACTTGAGAAAATTATTAAGTAATAAAAAACTATTTTTGTCAGAAAACTTATTGTCATGAACGATGTGAACTGCAAAGAATTGTATACTTTCTAAATTAGATTTCTACATCATAATTTATCTAGCTTTACAATCTTACGACAGAAACATTTTGAAAAATTTCCAGAAAATATTTTAGGCCTCTCAAAAAACTAGATAAGAGCTCAAAAATGTACAAATAGCGATATAATAGGGGAACCTGTCTAAAAATAGTAGTCAATACTCTTGGTTCCGGGGGCACATTCGCTATGATTACACTTCTCTATTTTTGTTGTGCTCTAAAATCCTTTGGTTTTGGTAATTAATTTATTTATATAGCTAGAACATATAACTATAATTTTATTATCTAACATAGTGCAAACTTATATTTTGAAAATAAAACTTTGGGATTTTGCGTTTTTGCACTCCAATATAAATTTAAATTTATAATCAACTCCGTATCCATAATATTTAAGTTACATATTATTTAAATACAAACCTGTGTCCATCATCAGCGAATTGATTGAAACTGCTACAGGTATTATTTTGAATACAAAGATCGCTAAGATAATATGGCTCTAGCGCTGAACTATGAGCAAAAACCAGTACAAATTAGGCCAAAATATTGGAAAGAGTTAGGTTAGGTTAGGTTTCCCTATTTCTCAGTTTAAGCTCAATGAATTAAAATAAAACTAAATGTGAGTCAGTTTTCGTAACAGTTACACGAAACATATAACTTGTAACTTCTTTTTAAAATAAGCTTTCCCTTTCTGCGTTTTTCCGACAAATTAATCAACCCGACAAAAAATTTCAAAAGCTGTTGAGTATTTTGTCCACCATTTGAAAACTACGCCAAAAATAAAAGTATGATTTGAATATTTTTGAATGAAAGAAAACAACAGTATTTATGATTATAGTTTACTTGAAAGGAAATGTCTGCAGTATCTGATAACCAGCTGCAATTGTCTCGTGATGATGTGGTTATTTTCACCATCACTTGCATTATTCGCAGCTTGAACACTGATTGAACACATGATGGCGGAGACAAGGCAGATCTATGCGAATTGGTTAGAATTTTCTTTTTTTTAATTTCTTCGGATCTGGAAAGATTTTTGATAAGATCTCGAAGAGAAAGTATTGATATTGTTGTATTCTTGTAAATCGATTTTTATATTTCTATACTTGTTTCATATAAACAAATCAACTTCTATCCGCGGTTTCGTAAGCTCGGTTATAGATACATAATTGCAGTGAAAAATAAAAATATGATCCACTATCTAAATGATTAATGGAAATTAAACAAATTGAGAATAATTGGCGTTACTTTTGTAGTAAATCATTATCACTTAATTTTTATTCACGACTAAATGAAACTACGTGATGTAGTATTATTTCCACTTTGTTTAAATTCTTAACCACGACCTAGGTTTCGTTGTATTACAATATGTTCAGGTGGGCTATTTGTAAAAATTCTGTAAAGATCTTTACCAATTGCCCACCTGAAGATGTTGTCATGCAACAAAACCTAGGTCGTGGTTAAGAATTTAAATAAAGTAGAAATAACACTATGTCACGTAATTTCATTTAGTTGTGAATAAAAATTAAGTGGAAATAAAAACTAAGTTAGTATTGTCACGTCTTTGTAAAACAAATTACAGGAAAAGAAAAATATTTCCCTCAAAAGTAGTCATTGAAGGGAGTGATTATCTAGATTCTTTATATTGCGTACGAAGAGCCTCAAAAATCTATTGACATGATTTTTGCGACATTGCGACGTTGTTTCGTTACTCCGTTTGTGTACTTCTGTACTCTTTCTTTAATTAGTCAGCGAACAAAATATAATTATTACAATATTAACATTTTTAACCTATTATCTACAGGGATAATGAATTATTCTTTTAATATTTTATAATTGTATCTTTCTAAATTAGTTTATTGTCGCCTGTAATGTAATATTGACGTCGCAACTAAAAGAAAACTTATTTAATTTGAATTATTTTTCATTTTGTTAGAATAGCTTTCATTCAATTGTTATCATTTTCAAAATTTTGCTTTCAATTTTTATATTATTATTCCATGCATGTATTTAAGTAATGCAGTTAGCTATTTGTGAGGCTTTTACAGGTAGGCAGTTACACGGATGGCAGAAAATGTAGTTTCATAATTTTTATTGGGTAATGTAAAGAAGCAAAAGACCATAAAATTAAATTATAAATAAAAATCGAATCACAAAAACCCTTTGAGAGATTCACTGCAATTTGAAAGATTATAAATTATACTTTAACTCAGGGGACTTTCGCTCTATGAAGTAGTATGCAACCTTAGAAGTCTGAGTATATTACATACGAGGGAGTACAAAATAAGTGTGAATGGGATAGAAATACTATAAGGCAAATCGGATTAACCTATTCCCCATAAATAATGGTGAATATAATCCAAACAAAATGGTATTCCCAGACATTCTCTGGCATTAGTCGTGCAATTAAAACTCTTTTTTTAATAATACACCATTGTATTTTGATATAAAGGTAGGAGATTTTTGTATAAAGTAAGGTAGTAATAATAGATGACCATACATTATGAATCATCTTTCATCTTTTGAAGACTACTTTGAGTAATATTTTGATATTTAGGGAGCAATGATCACATGCTTACGTAATATCGTGTTTTTGGTTGTTAAAAATTGTTCCATTTAAAAACACAGTTAAATAATGGTAAAAAATAATTCGATAAGAATGTTATTAGTAGCACATTAAAAAAACTTATCAAATATAAGTATAACTTGCATTTCGAGGGATCCTTAAGTATTTAGGTACTTATACATATTTCAAGTTACAGAGTGTTTATATTAAACTATTTACACACTTAAATTTTTTACATTTATTGTCTACTGCATTTCTCACAGGCATTAAAATTTGTTACATATTAGAAAAAAATTATAAGATCTAGGAAGATTGCTACAAGTTCCTACATCTTCGAAAAACCCTTTTTTTCCTAATTTTATCTTAAGCAGTTTCAGATATAAAGGAGAGGATGGGTTCCATATTTCTTGCATCTTTTTCGGAACATTTCTGGCAATACACTGCCTGAAATTAAAAATAAGAGAAAAATTAGGAATTTTGTAATCCCTACAACTACTTCTCTTAGACGATATCCTTCACTGTATATCAAACAATGGCGGCGATAGAAAATCCTTTTATGGTACGGGACCCTAAAAATAAATTTTGCCAGAAAGGTTTTTTTCCGAAGCCTACTTGCAAAGTTTATGTACATAGTTTTAAAATTGTAGAAACTTTATGATTCTGACAGATGGACAGAACGACATTACGTCGTTATAAAAGTCCCTCATTTTATTACGGAATCATAAACAACTATAAGAGACAATAAATTTCACTCTACTAGACGCTATTTGTTTAGAACAATCGTAAAAAAATATTTGACGCACGCTCTATTGTCAAACACATACATATTTATTTTCCCATAAATATTGTTCTCGTAATATTTTGACATAATGTGGTACTGATATCGATGACAAAAGATATGACGAAGCAGACCTTGCACGCTGTAAAGAAAGACGTGATTAATACGCTCCCGTTGATATTTTCCCGTACACACGTTGAATGTGGCAGCGCTTTGGCTGGGATCCAAATTTGGAAGAGAAATAGTAACGTGCGAAGTTTCTATCAATTAATTTGTTTAAGTTATTATAAGAGAGACAAATGTATCAAAGGGGTTTTTTGCGTATCCTAACGTTTTGTTAAAGTTTATCTATAATCTTTATTTATTACTAAATAAAGGGTCATTATAAATGGTCCAATGTTCTTGTGTACTCACGAATCGCTTATATGATTTTAATTATGAAACTACGGACCTGCCTTTAACAGAGAAGCCAAAGCAACTTTCCCGATGGGCAGTGAAATTAAATTTTTTATCAATGTTCTATTTGAAATTCAAAAAATGCTTGTGTCGGTTTTTCACTCATTCACAAATAAAACGACTGAGAGCGAAACAGACGATTATCTTTAGTCTCCCCTTTGAACTTCCTATGCGGTACACACATGATTTAATATCAATGGCATCTCCAGTAAACCGTATTTTTTGTTTCTTTTTTTTAATATCAATTTGTACTGCGAATATTTGCGAGAAAATAACATAACTTTGTTATGTCGCCGCGTTTTCAACTATGTGTGCTTAAAATATCTTAATGTTTCCAAATGCGAAATTTGTGCGAAAGCGTGCAAATATTGTGGTTTCCCAATGCCACGGACTAACTAAAAAATGAGAATTTGAATTAATACAATATAATGACAGAGGAAACTTTTTCCTTAACCTGTAAATTGCAAAATAGTGCTAAATATCTAAGAGCATATGTTATCTTGTAGATACTAACTGTCTTTCATAGCATTTATTTTAAGAGAACAGAGTCACAAAACTTTAAATGTCTTTCCCTAAAGGTAATAATGTTTTTCGATTTATGTCGCTTTCTTTCCGAAAGTTCAAATGTCTTGACAGTTGTAGATCATCTATTGGTTTAAAAATTAGTCGAGACTGAACAGCGGTTTAAAACTAATTGTAAAATTTTGAAAAGTTATGATTTTGATTCTGGGATAATTTATGACCCACATTATTAAATGATTATTGAATGATTGAACGATTTTTAAGATTTCTGTAAAGAGCGTGGCTAAATAAGGATGTGATCGCGGCTCCAGTGGCTTTAGAAAGTGAATTTTTTTTTCTATTGCTGTCTAGTTAAGTTCAGTCTCTCTGGAAATAATCACGTCGCATGAGGATCTGTTTTAAACAAATATAATGTTTTTTAAATGTACACATTCTTTTTGTCGAAGTGTTTGAATACGTATGAACACGTATATAAATATATATATATATATATATATATATATATATATATATATATATATATATATATATATATACATATATATATAATCACACACTTAAAAATAACTTAAAACAATATTACATGTTCATTAAATGACGACTACTAAATAAGATAGTGAAATATGACATTTTAAATTAAACAAAAACTAGCTACATGGGTGAAAATTACCTATATGGCTCGACACACCTACGGAATGGATACCACACAATTTATAATTTATGGTCTAAGGGATTCAAATAAAGAAAATTTCGAGTTACTAATGGTTTTAAATTTATCAACTTTAATTAAAACACAAATTACAAATTACACATTTACTTAAAAAACAAAAAAAAAATTAAAACGTGAGCTATGTAATTAAGTTCGGGATATTGACGCCGAATGACAAATTATTAAAACTCTTCATTATCACTGTCGTTTCCAGTGACATTACGATATTATCCTAGTCACGTTTTGTGCCCATTTTGACCCAATAATTTTAAGTCATGTAGACATCTCTTTAGTTCTCTATAAGATGAGATAATTTATCACAAATGTACTTAGCTCTCATTAATATCAATTTCAAATGTCCCTGTTATTAACATATGTTTTCTACACTTTCACTTAGTTACTTGAAGTTTTTATTGCCAATAGGCATGCACTGCAACTTGTGTGAAATATTTTATAACCAAATTGTGAAATATTTTACAAAAAATTGTTCGTACACAGATATATTATTTCTGCATCGTAATGGGCAACTACAATATTGGTTTTTACAACGCCATCTAGGGTCAAACAAGCTAAATCATCTAGAGATTGCATTCACTCAATCACTCAATCGACGTATAGCTGACAGCACATCCACTCGCTACTAGAGGGCGCTAAGAGGCAAAAATATAAAAAAGTGGAGTATTGTCACTTAAGTTAGAAATACAATTTAAAAATAGAAGACGTATTGGCAGCACTTCAAAAAATTCAAAATTATCTAGATGAACAAAAAACCACAATCACGAAGAGCTAAATCAACTGGAGAAGAATGGAAGACAGAGAAATGTTGTTTTCTTTGGTATAGAGGAAAATAAACGGTCTTACTCCCATCTAGAAAACCATATCATTGATTTTGTGAATAATCATTTTACATTATATAAACTGCCATGACATAGAGGCGGTTAGAAGAATAGGGAAAAAAACCGACATACCACGTCCGATCGTAGTCACATTCACCAATTTGGGTTGTAAAATAAAGATAATGCAACAAAAGAAGGCTCTAGATGATACTGATGGTTACTATTTAATGGAGGAAAATTGGCAAAAGGAGATAATTGACAAACGTTGGAAAAGGCCTTCACCTGAGAGGGGTTCCTATAAAAAGTGATATAGTTAATTCATAGTAGTTTATATACTTACTTATGATACGATTGAATGATAGTAATATAGTTAATTCATAGTAGTTTATATACTTACTATATAATAGATTTAATATCAAGCTTTCGTAAACTACCTACAACAATGTACCTATCTCATTAACGTTATTAGGAAATAAAAGGCTTTATTATTATTATTAACATATGTACTTACCTTCTGTTTAACGTATGTTTATTTTGCTACTAAGACGCTCTAAAAAGTTAAGTATATTTAGTCATATAAACTATTACAACGTTTCGACATTTGTCTGAATAGCGATCTGCTCCGTAATAAATAAACAATTGTATTATTTCCTCTTCTATGAAACTGATAAAAATATTTTTAATTCTCCCTTTTAGTTCCTATATGAATATATAAAAAGTTAGTATGAGCAAAATTTATTGTTTAAAAATATATATTACTATAACAAATCTTAAGTTTCTATAACGCATGGTTTCTGAGAAAATTGCATATGAAATTGGAAAAATATTGCCTACAATACTTTTCCTAGGCGAAAAAATATGGTGCGAATTGTAAAAATTATGTCATTTGCAATCATCGATATAGTTTTCCTTTGCGTGGGCTTTTGAAAACCCATAGTTTTCATATACGGGTTTTTAAAAATATATCTCTGAAGATATGAATTCAAAAATTGTAAAAGAAAAACTTTTGAAGTTAAAAAAAAAGCCCTTTCAAGCGATATTCCTCACTGTGTACCAAAATTTAAAAAAAAATCCTGTCAATTTTTTTAACAATATTTTTGAGTTTTAATTATTTAAATATATGCAGGTTTATAAAAACATAACGGGCTGATAAAAATGGCTATGACAAACAGATGGAGAGATCCATGAACGATCCTATAATGATCGTTTTCATTTAAAGGTACGGAAGAATGATATTTACTTAAAAAGCTTCTATAATATAGGGTACGTTCAATAACCTTTAAGTTAAAAAATTGGTTATATTCTTATATTGAATCCATTGTGGATTGCATGCATATTTCGTATTAAAGATCAACATACATATTAAAAATTAAACACTGACAGCGGTGTAAAATAGTTAAATACACCGGTCAATATGAGATCTAACAAGACAACTTATGCTAGTATCTAATTATTCAATTAGTCTCGCACATTTCGCAGGGTCTGTGCGGACTAATTGAACAGAAACTATCTAGCTTTCCTTGTCAATTTTTAAATCTTTTAATGTAATGTAATTGGTGGGAGTATTTGTATGATGTTCAAATGTGATGTAATTATAAAATATTGACAACAGCTTTTAAGATTCCGTACCTGAAAATGAAAAGCAATATAAGCGACTATTTATGAGATTACTCATATGTCCGTCCACCTGTTACACTCAGAAACTGTTCCATATAAATCGATAGTTCCGAAGTTATGAAAATTAGACTGGTAGCGGCGGGCTGTATACTGTAACGTGCGGGAACGGCGAAGGGCACGAGGGGAGGGAGCGCAAGTCGACCCGCGCGCTCCCTCGCTATTAGAGGATCACCTCTCGTTGGCTTTGTCTCGTTTAACTTTATATCCTGTACAGTGGCAAACTTGGACTTGTTTTAAGTAAATTGTTACCGTTAGATATCCAAACGGTAATGTATTATATAATTCATATTTATCTTGATACTGTAAGCTGTAAAATGGCGATAGTTTCTACATCAAACCTGTTGTGTGTGAGTAGAAATTACGCTAAAAATATTCTAGACATACTTAGGTATATTTAAACGCTGAAGCTTAAATAGCATTTGAAATAACCTACAGAGGTGTGCATACATCATTCCCTTCCCAAAAATTGTAAGACCTGAAAATGAAACCATAGTTTTTTTGCAAACCTCACGTTTACATCATCAGTAGTCTTGTTTTCCCATAAATTTAAATTTACAAATTTTGGAATGGTTTTGGAGGAAGAAGTTTCAGTGAGTAAATTTGAGAACATTTTCTTCGGTATCTCTGAACTGTCAAATAAAATTCAGTAAAAACCTGTAACTCGCCTTTAAATCAAAACTAACATAAATTTTCAGCCAAATATTTTTGAAGTTCTTTCTATTATGAAACATCAGTCGACAAACTTTATCACTGTGCCAAATTTAGTGTGTTCATATCAAAAAGTTTCTGAGTAAAACGGCTATAACAAGGGTGTGCGAAAAATGTTTCATACCTTTATATCCGTCTATGATTACGATCAGATGGGACCACATCGGGACTTTCAGGCGGGCGTGTGGTCAGCCATAGCAAAACGGCGGTAGCCGATCCTATCAGAGCAACAGATGGCAGCATTTAGGAATGAAATTGAGATTGTATCATCATTATTACAAATTGATTGTCACAACAGTAAACTAGTTAGTCTAAACCACCACGATTACACAATAACAAGAAAATTTGGAATATTTCTCAAATAAGGAAAGCAATGAGTCAAATCATGATAAAATGTATTGAAATATAACTTGGCGCCTTTGGAGCTGAAAAATTGTTTTATTGCTTTATTAATGAAGTAAGTTCAATTATAACCAATAAATGAGGGGTATAATCAACATCAAATATAAGAAATCTGGTTATTTACTTTCAATAAACGTACAAAAACATCATCATAGGAATTCATCTCTACTGCGATCGATTAAGCTTGTTTCATTTTTAATACAATATATGGAAAGGATAAATATTAGGTTATGTAGTCCGTGACTCCCAGCTTCATTTTATTAACATAAAGTTTACCTATATAAACAATTATGCAAGGAAAAAAGTGATACTCCTAGGTTAAACGATAAATGTGCCTCATATGTATGTGTGTATTACATAAAATTATCCTTCATGAATACTTAAAGTATATAAATATATCTCAGGATAAAAATATCATCGTACCTGAAAGGCATAAATGGAGCTTTTATATTGTCATCTCTTTCTTGAGTACTTAAAGTCAGATTATACGATGCAGTGTATATAAAAGGGAGTATATTGTGACGAAACGTTATTTAGTTTTGAAATGACTGTCGTAAAGAAGCAGGAATATCCAAATCTTGCCACAAAATAGGCTTCGGATTTTATATAGGAAAATATCTTTTATTTTTTTGCAATTTTCCTAAGTTATTCACTTAATATTTACATGTTAATATTACTGCCATTCTGAGTTAGTGTTTAAGGACAAGATAAACGCTATCTAACTTTCTAACTACCAAATCGAATCGAGTAATTAGTATTGAGTTTATGCTATAATTATAAAACAAGGAAATAATAAAAGAATACAGTAGAATTGGTTGCAATAGAAACCTACCATTAAAAATAAAGTTCTTAATAAAACAATCGTTTAGCATTTTCTGTGTCTGAAAAACTTTTCCACACTTTTATATTTCAGAGATACCTAATCTCTTAAGACTTTATAAGTCGGGTAAAAATAAAATCCAGTGTTTACAGGAAATATATATTATATGGTTATGGTTAATTTCTTATACATGTTTAAATTTCAAAAGGCATAAAAGTTTTATATTTTATATGTTTGCATAGAGCTTGTTCCTGCGTTTTCCTGTAAAGAGAACAAACCTAGGAAAAAAATGTTAAATTATTGTTTCAGGTATAATTTTGGGTCCCAAAACCTGATGTTCTTGTAATATTAATTCGAAGAGAAAATTTAGTTATGAATAATAAACTCATTTACCATTCGTTACATTAAATTAGTTCATTCAAATAATTTTAACCAATTATTGAATAAGAAATCACGAAAAGAGCACGCCTTTATCGTATTTGTTTCAAAATTGCAAGGTTTGATATATTTTTTTAAATTTATGTGTTACTATTTCAAGAACTTACGAAGTAAGATCACCATAAGAGGTAAAGAGTAAATAAAATATTTTGCAAAAATTCATTAATTTGTTATTGTTACAATTCTATTTGTTATATGAAGTATTTAGTTGTATACAGCAAGTGGTTATGTATCGTGCACTTTAGACCTACAGATCAATCATAAAGGATACACAATTCAACACGCTAATAGATAAATATTAAAACTATGAATATGAATGTAGGTGTTAAAAACTTTCTTCGCATTTGGACGAATACATTTATTATTTTTTGAAGTATAAACCTAAGAGTTAATTAAGTAATTTCAATTCAAATTTATAATGCCCAAAATTTTTCAAACCTAGATTTTTTTTTAAATGCATGACTGAAAAATCATAGGCGGATCGCATTTAAATGTAAAATTTTGGTGTCGAAAATGTGACTTAAAAATGGAAAATTGTATATATAATTTTGACGTCATTATAAAAGTTTCAGTAAAAGTGCCAGTAACTATGGAGTTTACTACTTTTTGTCACTACTACTAACAGTAATATTTAAGATCTACGTCAAATCTGAGAAAGATAATTTCATATGATCAAATGTAATATAAAATTATTTATCGCTCTATTTCCAATCCCAGTTTTAGTATACTATGACTATGTATCTAATGTCCATGGATAGAATTTGTAATGGGTAAGTAGTTAAATATCTTAAAGTAGTTATTTCTACAATTTTATCAAAGAAAATATAATTACCTTTCCATAGAAAAAATAAATAAATAGAGCAAAACTTGTGACGTAATGTAGGAGTTATAACTTTCTTCGGTAAACTTTTGCCTTAACCATATCATTCATCGAGTTGTGCCTAAACTTTACTTTTATGTGTCCAAAAACATTTCGTCTATATTTGTACACGAGACTATAGAGTTACTTCTATTTTCTTTTCCCTACCGAATTTTTTCCGCCGATCTATACCGCCTGATTGTGATTGCATCAGACAAGTGATGTGGTTATGATGAGTGAGAATAAACTTGTTGAAGTGGGTCACCATTATGTGTTGTAACGTTACTTAGCTTAATTAATTGCCCCGTGAACGTTGTTGAAACACAAATGTATCGAAGCACTTGTGTTACTTTAATTGTATGTAAGTAAATAAATAAATTTAAAATGATTCTCGGTTTAACGAAACAAGGAATCCTTTTAAACACGGAATTATAAAAAGCAATAATCACATTTGAAAATACAGAAATGTCGTCATGCTTTTATAAATTTGATAACTAATTACAAACAAGATGTAAATGTTTCAAAGTGTAGAAACAGGACACGATATGGCACTCTGAAAACTTTACAGTTAACAAAGAAAAGTCGAAGCAGAAACTTGCCAGCGGACGAGCTGGGAAAATCGAATGAGTGAAACGGAGGATTCAAGGGTGGGGGCGCTAAATGTGGATGAGGGGGCAGCGGATAAAAGAAAAACCTCTAAAGTGCTACATAATGGAAGTGAGGACGGTTCGTTAATATCGTGGGTATAAATTTATTTTTAGATCTTTCCTTATATTATTTTCATAAATTTTCAACGATTTGAAAGTTTGTTTCAGTAAAATTGGTAGTGAAATTGATTGTAAATAGTAAAAAAAAATTATGATTGACAAGAGCTTGAAAAACGCGATTTTTCCAATGTTCAATACCCACATTGTAAAAATTGCCCTTTTAAATTCTTATTACTTATATTAAGAATTATACAGAGAAAATATATGTTGTGATGTATTACTACCTTAGTGAATGATTCTACTTTTTATATTTTGATAAAAAAGTTTCATGTCGAATTAGTGGTAGACCACGGAGCTTGATAGGATAAAAAATAATTTAGTACAACCTATACTGCTTTTCAGAGTATGTCCAACGTTAGTAAATGTCCCGGATTTCCAAAGTGGTAAGCATCTTTAAAATTGCTGTTCAAGTTGGTACTGCTGATAGAGTGCTGGATAGAGAAAATACTTGGCTAATACTGATTGGGTTACTTTGGATTGCATCGATTATCCAAGGAACTTAGTTATATATTATAAATGATTATAAATATTATCTACTTATTGGCTTCGTTGGTGGATTAAAGCAGTAATAATAAATAGCGGTTAATCAAACACAGCATATAATTTTTGTGTAAACCTGGAGAATTATTATGAAGTTAAATTAAAATTTATAGTTGAATATATTAAACGGTATTATCATATTTCTTTGCAGAGTATATAAGGAAGTAAAATAAAAAATGAAACCAATGCTAAAGTGCTAGCCATAGGAGAGAAGTGAATTACTAAAGCATACACCTATTCGTATTTCCATTAATTCAATGCGGCGGTTACTGGCCCTGTTTTATAAATATTTATTCAAATATTGCAGAACAAATATTTGAAGAAAATATTCCTGCATAGTCAGGTCGTATACATTTGTAAAAGAAAATATTTATAAAATTGATAAGGCAAATATTTATGAAAACCGTATTGAAATATTGAATTAAGGCATAAATTATTTACTGGGATACAGACGCTACATACTAGCAGCTGAGGTACCGCTCATACGCTGTGTTATTTACGTTACATTTGTCAAAAGAGGAAGACAAAATTTTGTTGGTTTATTTGTATATTTATGTTTGATTTATTACTAATTCTACATGTGGATCATCCATTACAACAATAACAACATATTGGGTATACATTGGATTTAATTTATTTATAAATCTGCAAAGGTACATATAGTCGTAAATATAATGTACAACGCGAGCGGCATTTAAAAGTGTTCTGGTAGTTACATTGCAGCTATTTTTTTTTTAATTTACAATGGTCTATAATAATAAAACTTATATGAAGATTAGATATTTACATCGATTTTTTATAACATTTTATTAATTGTTTTTAAGTGCATTGTATTAAAATCTTACGCAAATTTAGTACCATCAATGGATTTACACCTTGTATGTGCCTTTTTATTGTCAGTGCCGTTTTAACACTTACGTTGTACTTACTTTTGTCAAGATTTAGATCGCTAAAGAAGTTTCACTTCTGTAACGTATACAGAGTTGCACGTGATTTTTTTTTCAAATGTTCTTTAAAGACTGATTATATAAAATGTATTTTCCCATAAAATTACGTGTTTTTAAGTATATCTCGAATTTTGCCAAAAATTGTACAAAGTATGGTGGGAATAGTTAAATAAACCTTCCAAGAATAGTTAAATAAACCTTCTAAGTACAAATAGAACTTGCTATGTTAGCTCCATCTATATACGCATATGTAAATACTGTTTCCTATTAAACCATTTACAAATAATTTAGTGCATATAGTTTTTTTTCGTAGAAATATATTGCCTAACCTAACCTAACCTTCCATAGGCGTAAAATATCTTCAACTTTAATAGATTTTTTTAATTATTTTTACCACTGTATATTTAGTTCTTTTTAGTTTTCGTAATTCTAATACATGATATGAGAAATGTTTGAACCAAATTACATTGTCCCAAGTAATGGCGTTCTTGAAATATATCCACTAATGAAATGGCTTTTTAGATTGCGCATTTTATGATGAAACAAATTGTTGTTATTAATTTAAAAAATACCAAAAAATAATATTCTATATATATAATTTTTCTCAATCATACCCATATACCAGTACATAATTCCTTAGTGTATAAAAGATATAAACACATATATATATATATATATATATATATATATATATATATATATATACATATATATATATATATATTTAGATAGGAGGTGTCCATAGTACGACGTTACCATTTAATTTTCTTTTCCATACAGTCATAATTTCGAATTTGGCCAAAATTATTCATTTAATATATTTGATGTACATACAAACTTAAAGCGTTTTATTTCCTAAATATGTACCATATGTAAAAAAATCTACTTTAGCCATTAATTGACGAAGTAATAGTTTACAGCGAAGTTCGTTTTCAGTTTAATTTACAAATAAAAAAGAAACAAATCGATGGATAATTGGTTTTAAATTCGAATTTCTTCTTTGAATTTGCTAAGGCAGCTTGATCCGTATTCGAAAATTGAATAATTTTTTTACTTTTTTGTTAAATAAATATAGAGCTGGACGAATTCTGAATCGAATTTCTGTAAACGTTGATCCGATATAATATTTATGTGCCCATATTCTTTGATACAGTTGGCTGTTCCCGCAAATAGCTGTTGTTTAATTTTTTATATTGTTCAGAATGTGAATCAGTTTAAACACCGTCACAAAAGCCTGTGACGGAACTTACGCGACTTGGATAACAATAAGATGCTTTAAATATATATTTATTTATAAAAGCAGAATATATTGAAATCGAATGAATAACTAACAAAACAATATCGTCAATGATTAGTCACGCTACTTACACAATAACATGTAGTATATATATAAATCGTGTTGGAATGGGCCAAGTGCACAGTTTTCACAATTTTCACAATATTTTAACATCGCATATTGGTACGTTAATAGAGCCTTATGAAACCTTACACGTGTGCCAGATAAGAAATGACATAGACGACGTGTACCGACGCACTTTTATGCCACAGGTGGCATATTCTTTATAACGTATTTACAGAATAGCTATTACTAGCTGGATATTCTTGTGATATCATCAAATTTAAATTTTAATAAAATGTTGAAATATAATATTGTCATAATACTAATATGTGAGTCGTTAGAGTTGTTCATGACACACATGCACATGCATACATATAGAAACTATTTATATAACACACAATGTATATATATATATATATATATATATATATATATATATATATATATATGTGTGTGTGTATATATATAGCCTCACATTTATAAATACATTTGCTCATATTGTTTTAAATAAATGCTTTAGATTAGGATATATATTAATATATAGCAAAATATTTACAAAAGATTCATTCATTTCCTTATTTTAATTTAATTTTGAAAGTAACATATTTTATTTGGCGTATCTTGTTATTAATATTATTAAATTGGTCTTCTTAATTAAATTGTACAAAATGTTAATGGACCTGACATTTTTTGTAGAAATTTCAATAAGAAATATTTCGGTTAACTTGCATTAGCAAATTCCAAAGATATAAACGACTATTCGTGACTAAGTTTATACCACAGAAACTCCATAAGATGTCTGCACGAATAATTTACTCAAACGTTGTTGAAAATCTCCGTAAATAAAAAAAATCCTTATCCTTAGAAATATGAAATATCAAGGTTGATTGCAATATCATTCGCCTCCCCGCTAATCCGCTTTGGCAATCTTGGTATAGTGAATTAATAAATTACATTGTGAAACACATAATAATAACAATCCGTGATAAAACATTGATGTATCAAATAATTAAACAAAATTAAATATTTATTCTGTAAGTAATATTATAACTAGCAGCATATACAGCAAAGAAGCTTCCACCACTGACCTTGCACGCAAATTTTCAACTCGCTTCAAAGCAAGCGGCAACCGCGCATCATGGACGCAAGTATCCCACTGCCGTACGATTCTTCTATCTCATTAACATTATAAATACGAATGTTTGGATGCTTAAGTGAAACTCCGTGTAAACATACCTTATGATTCGAATTAACCCAAAAGCTTTTTAACACTAGAAATATCGTAAGTCCTGTATAATAAAATTAAGTATTTTTTAAACAAAAGAAATATTGGTTACTAAAATTTGTTAAATTTAATAGACGGTGCAATGATATATTAAATATAATGGTCACATTCCTTGTAAACTGTAAACCTGCACAGAAATCGTACCCTCTTAATTAAAAGCAATTGAAATACATGCGAGTAAAGCCACGGGAATAAGCTAATTGCTATATTTTAACGTTAGGTTGGTTAATTGTTCTATCTAATTTTAACTTTGTTATGTTACTTTAATTTTCAAAATTGGCGTGATTTTCTAAAAAAACTTTTGTCCAAAAAATAAATCTTACATTATTAAATTAACTATTAGTCTTTAAAATATTTTTCTTTGAATATATTTTCATACTAAATAATTTTTTTTGTCGCGAAGTTCATAAATTTTCTATGGATTTTTTTAAACGGTCTTGTATTAATTGAACGTTGAAGTTCCATTTTGTAAAAACTTTCTCATTCGGGATAAATTGTTTAGTTTATTTTAATGAACGTAAATACAAAATGACTAAAACGTATTAAAATGGCATTTTACATTATAAACGTATTATAATACCATTTTCATCACTAATGTACCATACATTAGTAACTAATAATGATTATTAATAAGGTGAGGTTTTATACTTAGAAATGTATTACTAAAATACAAGAAATGATGGCATAAAATAAAGAAAACATATTAATTTTTTTTTACTTTTTTTCCAATACAGACTCAATCAGACTATCCTTATATTAAGGGATTATCCTTATATTGCAATCTTACGAAAAATAATGATATATGTGAGTTTTATCATATGTTATATCTTACTAGACATCTTGTCGCACCAAGAAATTAAGCATCATCCAATATATCAAGTTACTTAAACTAGTTTACCAGTTTGAAACACACTTGGGAATTATAAATAGCAGAACAATGGATTTAGTAAATAAGTGAACAGGTCTTATGTTTACTACATTCATGGACTATTAGAGTTCATGACATATTACATAATTGATTTTTTTTATTGTTCGGTTAGGGATCTTATAAAACTGCTAATTTTGTTTAGGCTTAAAAAAATTATAATAAAAAATAAATACTTTCGTGAGTATAAAATCTAGTTTTCATTTAGCACATTAAAAATTTGACTAAGTTGAATTCGTTTGTATCATGTTATTTACCTCTGTTTCATGTCATATAAATATGTATTTATGGCTATGTGCATGTAAACATATTTTATTTATATGTATATGAGTTTAGATTTCTGGATAAATGTGTGTTTTTGGGAGGGTGTGTATCTTACAATAAGGATGTCTTATTTTAGCAATCTTTTTGCGGGTATGACTGCGATGTTCACAACTTATTGCTGAGTTTATGAAAGATCTTTAGCGACTATGAATTATTCTATCTCGCTAAAACTGTGTAAGGCTTGACAAAACGAATGGCGAAAGCACCGACCAAAATATACCTATGCGTTAATACCACGACGGTAGAAAACGATAGAAATTTTATTCAAACGCTGAGCGATTGATGAATCGACAACTTACCGCCAATTTTAACGCTGTTTGTCGTGCATTTAGTGTTGTGTACTGTATAATTTCTTGATTATAAGTATGTGTAATAATATAATTGATTGAATAGCTTGTAGTTAATTTTTATTAAATATAGTGCTGTATATTTATGAAAATATAGTATTATTCAGAATAATAAAAAAACATACTTCAAGATAACTAGTGATTATTTTAAATTATTTACTAACGTGGGCCAATAAAAAAGTATCATTTCATCCATGAGTAATTAGAGACGAGAATAATAACTTTTTTACTTTATCATTGACAGTGAATATTTACATATTTCCACAAACCGTAGATGTCATTAATGCTTATGTACTAAATGGGGTTTTAATTTGCCTTACGTTTTGTGAAATATGTCAACTCTTACGTTTTCCTAATAATCCAACCGAGAAAGCAATAGCTTTGTCAGCAAACATAATTATCGTATTTGAACTATTGAGTGTCCAATAGAGATCGAAAAATATTCGTTTTATCTGAACAAAATACCTTTTGGTTTGCATTCTGATTCAACAAAATCATTGGGACTTTTAACGAGAAAAAGCGATTAGTGTCCGTGGTGACATAAGTAGGCATATGGGAACGGATTTTATTTCTATTTTTTTGTTTCTACCAAAAAACGAGCGAACCTCAAAAACGTATAGTAAAATATATAGTTTCCACGAAATGGCCTCTTAAAGGTGTCATACTGTCGACAAAACAATCAACTAGTAAAAGACCTGTTTTATTCAAATTTGAAGGAAGAACACCTTTATTAGGAGACGCCACGTATTTAATTTGAATGTACAAATGTGTGGAAAAGCAGGAATACGCTTTATATATAACATGTAACATAATAATCTGCATAAAATTTGAAATATAATTATGTAATTTTTAAACTTTCACGCCTCATCAAATTACAAAAGAACAGAATCCTTGTAACTTGTCCGTCCGTTTGTTCATCTGCCAAAGCAGTTTTTATCAGAAACTGTTTGGTGCAAAACTTTGATATTGAGCAAAGGGGTAAAACGCATCGACTGTATTTATTACCTATGATTTAATATATTTCAATTATTGCAGGTATTGTGTAGGATATCAAATTAAAGAGAAATTATGGCAGTCTCAAATATTTTTTAAATATTTTAGAGGGGATAAATTAGGTATTCGATTTTCTTTTAATTCATATATTTCGTAGGACATCACATTAAGAGCAAATTATAAGATTTTAAAATAATTTTATCAGATATATATATATATATATATATATATATATATATTTATATATATTTTTTGCGAATGTTTTTAACTCCCTTTCTATTCGCAACAAATATGTTCTATCTCCGAAATTGCTTAATTATAAAAAAAATAATTACTATAAGTATAAAAATTTATCTAATATCTACTGCAAAAACTATGGAGATGATTCCAAATTGTAGTTTTTAAGATATTTACGACCATTTTACGTCTTCAAAAAATAGGCGAAGGAATATATTAACGTGGTGTAATAATATCGATATTTGTAAACATTTAAATGTTATTTACGATATATCAATAAACGTTTATCTGTGCTTAGATATGTTCGGAACCGTTGTGATGCGAGTTATACTAGTACTTAAAGCTTATACGTGGTTAATGCAAACGCACTGACCACGTCTTATACGTTACTTCATTTTATTCTGAAATATTGCTTAATTAGCTCTAGGAGATTGCGCTTATAGCAATATACCATATATTCGCTATTTATGTTAAATATAGCGGATACGTAAATAAATATTGTTTTTAATATCAACTAATGAATTTTGTGGACTAGTGAATTTATCACTGGTCCGCCGTAAATATTACTTTATATCATTTAAATGAATTCAGTTTAT
Organism: Druceiella hillmani; assembly: GCA_039881145.1. Lineage (NCBI taxonomy): Eukaryota > Metazoa > Arthropoda > Insecta > Lepidoptera > Hepialidae > Druceiella > Druceiella hillmani. The sequence goes on from JAYKKI010000019.1 coordinate 30,004,420, forward strand.
CTTCCATTGTATTTATGAAGTTTTATTGTCATCACTAGTTATATAAGAAAATTATGAGAAGATTCGTGCAGTTTTTTTATTTTTCTCAAACCTGTCGTATACTCAGGGATGCTATGGACGTGGAGTAGTTCAAATTTGGGTTATTAATATTTTTTTAGTTTGCTTTTTATATGAATTTGGCATACTACAAACTTACATTTATATTTATGCTAAGATGAGTACAATCCACGACTCGTGGATCTACGACTACGTACGTGATTGTAATCTGGAGGGCGTTATACAACAGATGGCTCGAATTATTATCAGAATAACGACTATTTTTATTTCCTTTCCTTTTCCGTTATTTATACGAGAAATTTCTAGAACTATTTATTTTATGACTGTTAGCTGTTTGCTATATTATATGTTTCGTTATAAAATAATATTTATGACTTGGCAGTTTTGATAACGCGAGTATAGGAAGTAAAATCATAACAAGAGTATGAAAGGGTATAAGAATTGAGTGAATTATTCCCATATTAAAAATTGAGACGATTTATTAACGATAATTTGTATCATCCTTTCCGATTGAATGTAAGGTTGTAGCTACGTATTTTTGTTATATTGAAAAAAAAATTAAAGATGGTTTGGAAAAATAAACAAGTTATTCCAGTCCGGCGGTTATTAGCTCATAAAATTTATGACAGATGTAAATATTTATGTGCTGCTCGTAGCTTATAAACAACACTTACCAAAATTTATGTAACGTTGATATATAAAAATTATTGACTCCTTTTTCCTATTAACTATAAAATACTTATTGCGACGGATTAGACATTGAAGAATGGCCACATAACACATAATTACTGATGAAACCTTTAACCATTTCACGTGTTCCTCTCCAATTGCACACCAGCAATGTCGACCGGCGACGTCGCTACTTATATTCATCAAATAAGTCCACAGCATTAAAATTTACAACCTAGTTATGGCTAGAATAATATTTTACAGCCTTTTGTCCGAGATTTGTCTCAAGTATATTTTGTTAATTTTGCGGTAGAATTTTCCTCCAGTAGTAATGTTTTCATCTCAAAATCCCCCTTGGTCCGACTAAAAATAATTTGATCAACGTTTACGTCTCAAAAGTACTTTTGTTCGAGTAAAATTATCAAATCTTCATTTGAACTTTCAGCTGATTCGTTATGATAGTTTCAACAATTTCTATTTACGAGTCTTAAACCCAATATTACTGTCTGAGTACTCTACTAATAATTGAATTTCAAATTCCCTATTGAACAATTGATCAAAAAAATTGTTTATATTTATTTATAATATTGTAAACAATTATTTATATTATATATCTCTACGATCATCCGAAAGAAAGTTCCATTTAAATTGGTTCAAATGAAAGTTAAGATATTACTCATTTAAAAACATTGATTAATAAAATGCTTTGTATTTTATTTCACTTCACCATGAAATATAAATCGGTTCATGTGCTGTTAAGAGAATTATATATGCGTGTGTGCGCGTGTGTTTGTGTGTGTGTGTGTATGTGTATAAACACACTAAAATCAAATAGTTACACATTTTGAGAATAATTTAAGTCGATATCAATGATACCTTTACTCTCGGTGTGCAGAATATGCGTAAGAATAGAAACGGCTGTGATCCTCACTTATTCATTATGTTCACAAAGTTATACAGATAGCAACGACCCTGAATGTAATGGTAATGTCAAGAGAACTAAACTTCGTGAATTGATAGTTTAGAACCTGGTGGGAAGTTTATCCTATGGTAACTGTACCCACGTAATAATAGCAAAATGAAAAAAAACGCTAATCGTTCCACTTTAGGTCGGTCATAAGTATGTTGTGGTTTTTTTTTGTAAAAATTCATTACTACCCATAGAACCAACTTGGTTTTTTTGTACCTCATAATAGAACTAAAAACAAAAAATAGCGCCGCGTAAATTTGTATCAGATTAATATTAACTGCCTTTTTAAGTACTGCTAGAAAAAAAAATTACTTTTGTCATGATTTTCTGCTATTTGGCAAATATTCGGCGTAGCGTTGCATCCACGTATAATAAGTTTAATTTCTCGGTCGATCAAACTCAATAGGCTTCTTCTCACGCTTTTTGTCACTTTAAATACTTACGTTTCTTTTTTTGCTTACGTCGACTCGATGACACTTGAACAAGGAACGGTCTACCTCACTTAAATCTTCAAGCCATTTTGCTTTAAAAAGTTTCATCTCAGGTATCTAGAAAGCTTTGTTTAATGAAAGCTTTTAAGCAGATCTTTAGTAAAGCTGGTAATCGTGTTGCGAGAAAAAATAATAAGGTATATTTCACATTTATATATTTACATATAAAAGTGCATAAAGTATCAGACCAAGTCATTTCATATATCGTGTCCCATGTTGTTTGTTTGTCAAGAATATTTTATCGATATACTTCGTTTAGGGCGGCCGGGAAGTAATAATACTGACGTCATCTGAACGGCAGACGCTACTTAATTATAAATAAATTATATAATTCTAAATAAAACAAACAAGAGCTTGTTAATCATATATTAGTGGGATTCTATAGCCACTTTCTTGAGAACAGATTGTGTTACAATATAAAACTAATAACGGTGAAAATTATATGAAAAATTGTATTGCAATTAATGTCATTTATAATTAAACAAATGACGAATAAATATAATTAAATAGAATGTGTGTATTACATACTCACTTCACATTGCATATTTACAAATATGTTGTCCAACTCTCACCCTCCTCGAGTTGTAACACGAATTTAAGCCAGGGTTCATAACCAGCGCTACGCATATAGTCACCCACTATCATATCATCACGGTGAAAAAAAAATGTAAGTTTCCAAAGTTTATAGTAATTTTATAAAAATATTCGTAAAACATATATAAAGCAAATAGGTTACTCCATTAGTAGATGAAACGTCAAAATTGCATCAAAAGTATTGACAAAATCGCATGACCGCTCGTCAACCCACACCTTCCAGGTGTGATTCCATTTAAGTAGGCATGCGCTTCGTTCCCACGGATTAAGTTTTAACGGAATCATTTCTATTCATTTAAGCCTCAATTTCGATTTAATTATGTAATACGATAGTGCTAGATATGGGAGTACTTAAGTAATTGTCGAGTACACTGTGTGTTTAAACGTTAGTACAACAAAAAAAAGAAACTGCTGTTCGCCGTGTACTAATTACCCCAATGTATAGTGTACCTGTGTACATCAATAGGTGGCACTACGTGTATTTTAAATAGCGTAATGAAATTTTCTAGCCAGACAATGGCGAAATGGGTACGGTAAGATTAAATTGTGAAATGTCCAATTACGGTTACTTATTTAGCTTAAGTATTATCTAATGGATGATACCGCAATATAATACTTAAATTGTATAATATATATATATGTATATATATATATATATATATATATATATATATATATATATATATGTATATATATATATATATATATATATATACACACACACACATATATATATATATGGTGTGTGTGTGTGTGAGTTTAATTTTACTTTTTAGCATTCCATATCTCAAAAAAAAAAATAAACCCTTGTAGGATCTCATATCTCCGTCCGTTTTTTTTCATGTAATGTATGCAAAATAGTTTACCAGGGAACTAAAGCAATGATTCCGATTTTCTTATTTTTTGAAAAATTTGTGCTATTCTTACGGTTTTAAAAGTAATATACCTTTTAAAACCGTAAGAATAGCACAAATTTTTCAATAATGGAAATAAATTTTCACGGGGAAAATATGAATATTATATGTAAATAATTCAACATAAATATTTGTGCCCTTACATATTTATGTGCCCATGTTTGTGGGGATTATCTGTGCTTCGAAGTCTACTGGTATGTAACGAGTTTTATTATTTATCACTAAACGAAACCAATCCTTCAAATTTTCAAAGTCTGTCACAGACGATTTCTAAGTTACCGAGCTATAATTTGCAGGTAGATATTCAGATGGAAAGAGAAAAAGCCTCGCCACAAAGTTTGGGTTTAATTTTTTTAACCCTTTCAAAATAAATGAGAGTAAGATTTATAACTATCTTGGTAATAAAAAAAGTTCAACTAAACGCTATTTAACCAAAAATAACAATTGCCTTTATTTCACTTTCCCGTAAACTACATTACATCTTATAGTTACTATTACGAAATGGAAGGCGGTGATCTGCGACCGGTCTTAGATACGCGGTTCGGACGCGCATTCATGTATTTATCTACGTCACACGTACGGGTTAGTGATTGGTTCGCGATACGAAATAATCGATAATGTGGCGGCGCGGTTAAGGAATAATATATAATGGTCCGTCGCGGTATCTATACAGAGGGCCTTATTTAATAATTTGCCTAATACGGGGTGTATTAGTCAAATTAGCTTGGTCATGGTTGGTCAAAATTGTAGTGGTTCCTATGTTGTACAAATTGTAGCCTAGAGCCGAATCGATTGCATTACAGACCTTCAAATTCCTGAAATTTTCTGTATATTTACAGTATAACGAATTCACAGTCCAAGTCCGATATGTTAAAGTCAACAATGGGAATATGCAAATAACTGCTAAATTTTGAGCGACCATATTTAATTCAGTAAATGACAAGACAAATTTTTCAGTAAAGTTCAATGTTATTAAAAACAATCTGAGAATGATTTTGGTAACGTGAACTTTTGGAGATGCGGTTAATAAAGTATCGAACTTTAGCTTAGAAAAAAACTAAATTTATTTTCATAGTTATTTTTAACAAGAAGATATCTCCTTTGTATTATATACTCGTATTGCAAAAAAAACATATTTATACAATAGATAAAAGCAAACATAAAAATATTTCATACAGTTGTGAACCATTGACAAAATTCCAGCGCCGCGCGATATTGTTATTTAATATTATAAAAACGTTATTTCCATATGCTGAGAAAAATAATTGACAAAAATATTTGTGTGTATACGCGGCGGGCGTGCGCTGCGCAAGCGTACGTTGCATATGTACGTACGAATATGTATGCGCATGCGTGCATGTGCGCGTGCATATGGGAAAAAAGTATGCGCGTACATGTCTGTGCAATAGAATCTCACGTTTATGAGTAGCAAAATCTATCCTCGTATTAAATTCTACAACGCTAACTGGCAGATAGTCAGGTGTATCTCAGATAACGGATTATTGTAGTTGAGGAGCCGGTCGACAAATGCTTACTTTTGTCGGAAAAAGTCGGTTGCTGCCTTTACACCAACACCGCGCAAGTGAAGGCGCTTGCGCTATTGAATAAATACCTACTCTCTTAATTAATACGTGTTCATTTGTATGACCGCGTATTCATAAACATCATGTTCAAATGTCTACTGTGTTCATTTAGAACACAGTAGACATTTGTCGCTAATTTTTTTCATATGCGCGTGCACATTTGCATGTTCTATCTCTTTTCGGATTGGTGTGAGTTGACCAAAGTTGAACATTCATGTTGCACGTTAATCATACACACATTTGAACTAATAAATACTTGCATTCAATTATAAATAAGGGAAAACACTATTGTGAAGAATTTAA